>OX457097.1:15104902-15704902 GCA_949752805.1 Deilephila elpenor | reverse complement strand
TATTATCACCAGCTAAATAATTCGCTTATGAACACTCGAGCTGCTTATGTATAGACCACAGTCGCCTGTCACTAGCCTACACCTGCGTCGATGCGTGTGTGCCTTAACGAAGTTAAAAACATAATAATAGTTTAAATAGGTGGTCAATGAACTCTTGTCTCTAGTTTTAATATATCTAAATCTATACCCAGAAGGATTGATTCGTATGTTTGACTGTTCTGAATGATATTGAATTTTGTTGGGACGATTTTAATGTCAGCTTTGGTGATAATAACGGCATATTAAAATAAATATTTTAGATAAATCATAACGCACAGTTAGATTTGCAATGCATTTTCTTACATATAAAAATAAATATAATACACTGATTTTTTTTTTAATTATATTATTTGTCACAGCAATGTGTCTACTCATGAATCGAAGTATTTTTGTCTCTCGTTAATGGGCTGAATAATTACAAAATTTACGATAATAATGGAGTAGATCAAGCGAAGGCGCGAATCAAAACTAGCTTTCCAATAGTTTAATATCTGTTAATTGCTCCATTTATTTATTTAAGTGATTAAAATATTTTTACCGTTACAGGACAGTTTGTGTAATAATTACAACAACGTTCCTAATTTATTACATCAATTATTTAAATGTGTGCAGTCTTATATTGGTTTATTTAATTAAAACTTTATTTATTTGCTTTTATAAAATTGTATTAAGTCTATTTGATATAAAGTTATATTTGTCACCGGGCTGGGCCCGGATACTTTCTAATATACTGGAGATTGGAGATTGACCATGCTGTCCAAATATGGGAAGACGGATGGAAATTTCCATGTATTCGGTGGTCAGTTGAATGCTAGAATTAACAAGTATAATGTTTCTCGTGATCCTTGCTTTATAAGGCATGTAGGGGATCAAGCATTGAATCGCGGTCGTACCGTATCCTGAATTCGAAATTACGACTCTGAAGTGCAAGGACAATGGTATCGTGAAAATTCAATTAATTAGTTAAAGTACACTTATTTTGCTAAAATGTAGGTAGTAGGTCCCTCGTACGTAAGTCTTTCTGGATAGGTGCCACAGCATTGTCTATTTCTGTCAAGGAATGTAGAAGCATTGTTGTGTACCGGATTGAAAAACATTGTAGCCATTTAGACTTACCACTCAATGCTTCTCATTGACAAGCTAAGTGCGATGGAGTTGGTGAAGCCCTGACTGGTGATTCTCTTACTAAGGCATGACAATTACCATCAGGTGAGCAATTGGCATTATCCAAAGTTACAAAGACAAAAAATAGATAAGAAAACTGAAACTATAGATATATGGGTTGCTGAGGTAAAAATTTGTGTGACCAACTTTAGTTTCGAGTCTGGGTTATATGGTTGTGAAAAGTCCATCAAATACATTATTAAAATGTAATATTGCTACTATGCTTTATTCAACTATTAAATTCAGTAATAATAAAACCCTAATCGGCATTAAAATTGTTCGAAGAAACATTCCCTTAGATTGATACTATGTATATTATTATCCTTATTATATCCTCATATTATGAATCTCTAAAAATATGTACGATAACAAGATATGAGATAATACGAGTAAATACGGTGAACATAAACAAAAGCATTGTGGAGACGCGCAGACGGACGGCGCGCTGCGTAAACAATGGCTAACTGTACCGGCCGACGCTAGTACACGACACCGGCCCTGTGCGTATGTACAAGGTGTTGCAAGGGATTGGAGATTTATTGGGGTTTTATAGTTTAAGATAAAGTCACCCTTGCGGAGTTATAAGTGTAGGTAGACCATAGACATTGAAATATGGAAGGGGTAACGAAAAGGATATGTTGGGCTTTGGTTATAAGATAGGATTGGATTAATGTATTATAGATGATAAAATGAAATAAGACCTTATTTGTGTCATATTTAATAATACAGCAATATACAATATACTCTATCACTTACATCCTACTTAGATTAAGTATTTAAAACTCACTTGAGTTATGTTTAAATTTTTAATATCAAGTTAAACATTTTCCAGAAACTAAAACAGAGTTATAGGCGATATTTGTTAATATATCAATCTAGAACCGAAAAATATTTTCTTGCACGTACATATTTGAGTACGCCGTGCAATTTGTGCAACGTAATATTGTCGAGCGTATTGCAATATTTATCGTGTTTAATAAAGTAGATAAAAATATAATTATAATTGTGTAGTTAATGTTGACCAATTGCACTCAGACCGAGAACTTGCTAAGTGGAACACTATGAACCGCAATCGAAAACCACTAACGAACGCACAATTATGTTTTATGAACTAAAAATAAACAATTGTTAAACTCAATTTTATTGATACTTATACAGGTTACTAAAGATTCTGCAGAGCAACACTCCTATTATTTTTCGGTAAACAAATAATTGACCCCACGCATAGAGATAGGATTTTAGAGGCTCCTACAATCTCACTAACAAAAGAGATAGTAAGTTTCTTTCACACGTGTTGACTATTACAATCGATCTTGCCCATTCATTTATAAAACAGTCCAAGCTATATTTAACAGTCCTGTACATATTTCGTATTTTCAATAAAACTTAAACATGCTTAAGTATACGTACCGCCCCTAAATCAAATTAAACAGCGCCCACCATGTGGTATAACATACTATTAATTTTATCTTAATGATAAACAGTTAATGTACATTTTGAAACACGCTGTAGCGCGTCAGGAGTGTCCCTACGTCACAACTGGTCTAGAGAACGCGAGTACGTCACTCAAGCCTACAACATTGTTGTGTGTGCGAGTGTGTGACTGTATATATGTGTGTGTGTCTCGGAGATTTCATATAACCTGTCGTAGCCTTCCGACTGAGACATGGACAGCTAAAATAACTGCTTTTAAATTCCGTTTTTTTATTTTTTCAATGTAAAATTCCTGCGTATTTTACGGTATTTTGACGCAGACCTAGTAGTCATGTGAATTTTATACAAATAATTCTAGACCGGTTTGAAAATACATATTTTTGATTCAATGCAGTGAGGCTTGATATTCATATATTTGACACCAGTATTACTCATGAAAATAAAATGTATATTCTTCTTAATATATTTAATTAGTCATTACTTAGTGAGCAATAAAATCTGTTTCATGATATGCTATGAATGAGAGAAAAACGTCTACTTGGTGCCTAATTTAGTATAACCTAATATATTTTAAAATGTTTGTGACATACTTCCGCTACGATAGAAAAATCTACCCTGTCTAAAAATAGAAGCAAGTATTAGTCTGCAATAGAATATAAACTAGTAAAAAATAATTAAACTACATATCCAATTAGTCATCGCAAAATCCATGAGTAAAAATAAGATGTATCGTTTAGTGGCGAGATAAAGCGGGTGTTACATAAGTGATTCACATTCAGCGGCCGCGCGCAAGGCCACGCGTGGTCGCCGGCCGAGCCTCCGCCACGTGGCGCCGCGGACGACGACCCCGCGCAGGGCTACCTGCCTACACGTACTACCTATTTTACCTATCATATAATAAAAATATGTCGTATTTTTTATGAATTTTCTGCACGCTGAGGATAATAAGGTTATGAACTTTTTGGGTAATAGTTGAATACTGTGTTATAAGAGCATCCAGGACATAATTGTTTTGCGTCGGGACTACACGAGTTTTTATAAAAGAGTAAAAGCTAAAGTGTAAATCAACCTTATATTTTGGTAATTTTGCAAAAAAAAAAAACAAAAAAAATGTACTCGTAAGAAATGACCATAGGATAAATATAGTCTTTTAATAAACACACGTTTTGGTCATGTTATTTTCTCTTCATAATTCGTAGGTATCAGGCATTATGGCAGGTGCTATAAAATTGAACAAATAATATATAATACGAAGATTTCATCGATTTAAATAAACATTTATAAAAAACATATTACATAATATATAATGAAGGTCACACATTGAAATTTACATAAGGCTATACGCTATTTTTAAAGCAAAATGTGTTCATTAAATCAATAACATCAACAATTTTATCCAATATTAATGAACGTGTAAATAAACACTATATTTTTAGTACATATTATAATAATCTGTCGCAAGTTATTTTAAGAAAGAAAAACTAAGTTGTTAAGATAATTTATTTATTTGTTATATCACACAATTAATTATTAATCACTATTTCATAAATACATCAAAATTATTTATTTAATGATAGGGTTGATAGAGACAGCCCTACGCGTAACTGTAAATTTGGTAGGACCCACTCGGTGCGGGCTATCCCGGCGCGGCGAAGGACGAGGAGTCACCGACCCCGAGCGACGCACCCGGGATTTGATTGATGTGGGATTTACTTTTTGTCAGGTTTAAAATTGTCTTTGTTTTGTTTTCTCACCTTTTTAAGCTTGTCCGAGTCTTTGATAGAGTAAATTGTTTTAGTGGTACATTTAGGGTATTTGTTATCCGCCTCTGATGTAAAGAACATTAAATAATATTTACGAAATAAAGACTTTGTTTTGTATATCCGTACGTAATATTCCGGAGTCTTGTGAACTATAGTCATATTTTAAATAAACTTAGAGATCAATTTTATTGCTTACCAAGTATTATTTGCTTTTCTACTCAGACAAAAATGGGAATAGATTCCGGCGTTAACAATAATTGTATATGCAAATGGACACGAAAAATGTGACAACAACCTCAATTTAAATAACAAACAGAAGCGAAACAAATAGCTCAAAAGTAACTTAAAACAATATAAACATTCTATACACGACAATATCCGAATGACCCTTTGGACATTTGTTTAGTATTAAAATTATGCAAATTGATCGCAAAGAGATAAATCTTGCTAAACACATGCGTGGCAGTAAAAGCACGGCGGCTTTACAACCCAATTGCTTTACGGATACTTAACATTTTATTGCGCTCGAGACAATACAGTTGTACAGATATATTGCTTAAGAAATAAATAATTGTATAATTTTGTCATATTCTCGAAGTTGCGTAGGTTTTTATTGCAAGCTGTGGGACAAATAGGCTTCCGCCTGCTACACCGCTGCCGCTTCCGTTCGCTATGCAAATATTAGGGGGAGGCCTACCGAAATTGCTTGACTCTGGACATAGGCATATGCTACTTCTTGTCCGTCACTATTTAGTTCAAATAAAAGGGTACGCGGGATTATGTATTTTACTGTTACCATATAAACTGTGTAATGTTGAAAACTCGATGAATGATTGGCGAACAAAAGACAAAGTCTAATTCTAGGTACTTACCGCTGCCCCACTCCCGAAGCTATCTAGCGACGATCAGCTCGTCGTCGGCTAAAATGGTGACCTGCAGCATCATACACCACTTGCACTTCGTAGTACTAAGACTACGCACCACTAATACCACTCAACGCTTACATCATATAAAATTTGACTACATACCACTGGTAGTACATGGTGCTAACACTATTGAATACTTGCACTACAAAAAATTGCATACAAATTAAAGTATGCGTCGCTAACACTACTAAACATTTGCACTACAAACAAATATGTCTACAAACCATTTCTACTACTGTACTGTACTATTCACCATTTCTACTACACAGTACTTTCACAACACATCACATCTACTACACAGTACTTACACTACACAACAGTTGCAACCAATTCACGATAAAAAGCGAAATTACGCGAAAATCCAGCGCATCAGCAGAGCGCGCGTCACGCGGTCGGAAAATACACAAAACTACCCTCCGCTGAATTATATTGATTTCAAACAAAGACCGCGAAACGTACTGCCTTGAAGCTAGTTCTGCTTTGAATAATCACATAAATATCTAAATAATATGGATGGCTTGAAATAAAAATATATAAGGGCTAATAAATAGAACTTGTCATTTAATTTGAAAGGCAAAAATCCACCCGATTTATCTTTTAAAATAAGCATTAATTTTAAAGTTAACTTCACCGAGTATCTTGTCCCTCAACATTTAAATTCTACATTTTGTCATAATATTTCCATTCATACTCTATATTTCGAATATAATACAAATGATCATAAAACTGTTACGTTTCGAATTAAAAATATAAGTTAGTTTTTATTTAGTTTATTTTTCTCTTTTATAATTAACATACAGCGAGAAGCAAACAGGATGACAGACGTAAATACATACTATAAACCACTTAAATACTTAAAAAGACACCCAAATACATCTTGAGAATCTCGCGCCGAAACCAGTTGTAACGGTACCCGCGCCTGGACAAACATAAACACGGACAAACGAAATATTGGGCTATTAGGACCCGGATGAAAGACGCCGCTTCCCGAAACAATACAGTTATACAAACTGTCGGCTCGTTAAGTTATTAGTTAAGTTAAGAAAAAAATCGCAAGTCAGGTATAAATGTTAATGGATAAAGGAACCGTTAATTGGATTGGAACAAGACTTTTAGCGCTATTTTTTGTAGGTAATATGGACATAGAGATGTAAAAGTTAATTTTGGGTATCTTGTGTTTATCATCCCATACCATCAGGGTTTTAGAAGGTGAATTTTAAACATATTCATTGATAAAATGTGTTTTATGTTTTTATGACGTGTTTCCGGCATCTTATAATCGGGGTGCGTCTGTCGTAGCATGAAGAAACTATTAGCAGGGCGATGAAACTGTCTACATTAGATCACACCATTTTGTTCTCACACAATATTATGTCTGGTCGGCAAACCCTTACCATCAGATGCAATGCAGTCAATTTCTAAATCCAAAAAAGTTTAATAATAAAAACAAAAAATCAAAATGAAAACTGTAAATAAAAACGAGTAGAGTAGAAAGTAGTTCGTTTTCCACATGCTTTATATGTATCAACGTATGCGGGCACACAATCGTTATAGTTCGTTTTCAGTACAATATTATAATACACCCGGTAAAGTACAAAGCCTTGTTCTATTACTACGAAGCCTTACTAATCAAAATTAGTGGCAGAAGGTGGAAAGAAGTATTTCCATTCATTCTAGATAAGAAACTTAAATAAAGTCGTATGTCATGGGGCTTTCACATTATTAGTCAGTCATTTTATATGTGTTGATCCGCTAATGAACATAAGTAGTAACATGGTACATTGATAAATTGCATTTGTAAGGATAAGAACCACCAATTTCTAAGCCACCGGCTAAGGAGGCTAAATGATTTAGAAAATTATTCGCTCAAGCATAACGTATGTTTGAAGAAAATTGTTGATATTTATAATATCTTTAACGTGATATTGTCAATACATTAATAAAATGTTATATGACAAGTGTTCATCAGAAATATACGACCTGAAAATCATATGTTTAATGTCGCGTACAAATGACCATGCGTCAAGGGAGATTAGTCCCGGTTTATCCAGGGTTCAAGACCTGTTCCGACCAATGTGCGGCGTCTTCAAACGGCACCAATTAATAAAAGTACTATGGAGTGTTTAAAAAGTCATTTAGTCAAATATAAATTTATACAACTACGATTCGTACATATATTATTTATTCTGATTTTTAAAAGTTGACCTAAAGACATTTAATGGCATGACCAATTTACATCGCAAACCTCAATTTGAAATATCACAAAATTCGGATTTACTTCCTAAGAGTCGAAATTGACCTCAAATAATCTAGTAGTTAATAATCTCTATCATCAAATGTTATTGTAATAAACCAATTTAAAACACACAAAGCAAATGCCACGAGACTCGACAAAACGAAGTTTACGGTTAAGTTCTTGTCGCGGGTAACAATCACGTTTACGAAAAAAGTACGAAAACTGTACGTTTGTTAAAACCAAGACTTAAACCGAACGTAAGCCACGCGGCCCACTGACCGACAAAAGCCAACCCCGCGCGACTACAGAGGCGGATTCGTAAAAAAATATGTGTATAAAAATGGTATCACGAAATACATTTTTGGGTCAACCCACACGCAGCGCCCGCATTGAAAATTTGTCGCGGGCCGAGCGAGACGCACATAGGAACCCCAACGAGAGTGAAAGAAATAGTATGCGAGCGAAACAGGGCCGGCTAACGGTACCCACACGGAAGTGTGTCAGTGGCGTAAAGCCGCTCTCGGAAACGTTAGGTCGCAAGCGCCGGTCTCTCTGTAATGGAATTCCAACCTTGACCCGTCGCGATACGTTCGGAAGTGGGACCGGTTTTCGATTTTCACGGTGCTGATTCACTACAATAGAACGATGTCCGATGTTTGATCAGTTTACGGAGTCCGCTTTTAAACCTACCTCAAGGATGGACGGGCACCGCGGCGCGGCTGAAAGTATCTTCTACCATAACGACTTGTCATTCGCGGTGCTAGTTGGAACCAAACCATTACTTTCTAAACTTACCTCGTTTTAAGAAGAAATGTATTAAATTTTATGTTGTATCAGAAGTACGATAAAATGAGGTTATTTGATTGTTTGGGTATTAAATGCTTATAATTTATAACATGCATATTTCATGATCTGTTTTACATGCAAGCATCATGACGGTGGTGGGAGGTGGGACAAGCGTTCTTAACAGATTCTGTGCTCCTCTCATACACTCGTTATAAAATTAGTAAAGTCCTATAAAGTAAAACGAGATAATAGTGATTGTAGGATACTTGTTGGGTTATAAAACGAGCTAAATTTATTTTGTCCATCGACAACATCGTCCAGTTAAGTTTTACGGACTTTGCGCTACGTTAATAGGATATCATTCTCTACCCTCAAAGAGGAACATCACACCTCGACGCTAGGTTTGGTATATACAGGGTATATCAAGATTGCGACCAAAAACGAAGCCAGGTGGAAGAATTAGTGACTTCAGACACAATGCAAGTAAAAATTTTGCAAAAAAAATCGACAACATTATTTTTGTGTTTTTTTTTTACTTATCGTCGTATTTGGGTTATAATATACATAGTTTGCCTAAAATAATCATTTAGACCTCTTTAATTTTAAACACTCAATGGTATGTAAGGGTTCAAATGTTTATTTTCGCAATAACTAGATATTTACCACCCAAACAAGATGATTTTTAAAAAATTCTAAAAAAAATTCTGTAGCTATTTTGGTGAAATTTTTATTTGCATCGTGTCTGTAACCACTAAAACTACCACCTGGCTTCGTTTTTGGTCGCAGTCTTGATATACCCGGTATTTATGAACATTGATGACAGGATGGAGACTTTCTTTAGATTTACGTTTCAAGTTCTCTTCATCTTTGACAAACTATAAAATTGATAAAATAAATAATAAGCTCTCCGATCGTTTAATAGTTACTAAGACATTTAGTTGAAAATAATTTTCTTATAAGAAAACTTCAAATTCTTAACTAAAGTCTGCATGCCCTGAATGATAGAATATTATTTAGTCGAAATAAGTAGTCCCTAACTCGCAGCCAGTAGTTTGGAGACGCCGAGACGCGACACACTTATCTAAATAATTTACAACTTTCACTGTTCACCAGCAGAGCGGATAATGCCGACCAATGATACTATACTCTTCAATTTAAATCCGCTTGTTTTCCTCAATATTTATGACAATGAGAAAACTTGCAGTCTTGACAGTTATCTGTAAGATTCCGAAAGGTATATAATATTTAACACGCCCTCGGCTAGCGTCGTGAAATCCTAATCTTTTTCAATTCTAGAAAGGGCTGTGTTCAGCAAAAGGATGTTGATGGTCTATATGAACGGTAGACGTTACATGGATTTTTTTAACCGGATGCACGTTCGCTGATCCAGGTCGATAAAGCCTCTTGTCTAAAGCCGATGGAGTATGTACGATGTGGAAGGATTATCTAGGGTAAACATTTTGGACAGGCTTGCATAAATGTGATGACTGAAACAAAACATATTTCGCCAGCCAGTATCTATCAGAGCAGCACCAAACGTACAGTTATTATAGTCTTTTTGTCGCGAAAAGCTTTTAACACAAAATATCAAATTGTTATCTATTCCATTGACAGTAAAAAAAAAATTCAACAGTTGGACATATCTAATGTATTCAGCGTCGCAAAATTTTACGATACAAAACAACAATTACCTAGTTAAAGTATCGTAATAAATTGTGAAAACTAATTTGCTGCATTTCTTATACATTTAATTGTTGGGTAATGCATAGATATTGTTGGACAGTTATTATGTGTTTTTTTCGAATCTGTCTCAGTCCGTGGTCACGTTTACTATGCAATCGCTATTGAAATTCATTTTTTCGGTCTGACTGACCGATGTTGCGCCATGCTTGGTTCAGGGTTGCCAGGTGTTTAATGATCATTTGTTCTGGAAAATTTTGAAGGGGTTTTAAGAGAATAACGAGAAATTATATTTATTAAACAATATTAATTAAATATATTTATATATTTTTTTAAAATTAAATATAGACACAGACCTGTATCAGAGTCACGAAAATTACACGCAAAATTATTGATTGGTGTTTACTAAAAAAAATAATTAAATTTAAATTAAATTCAAAGTTAGTTATGATCATAAGAACTAATTAATTAAATAATCTCACAATAGATATGTAATTTAAAAATCCTAATTGCGTTTTTTTATTTATAAAAACCAACCTAAGCATATGTTTATCAATTTCGCATGCATCTCGTCATTTTCGAAAATATAGCGACGTCTTTTTTTTAATTCAAAATAATCCGCGATTTTTTTGCGCGAGCACCGAACCCTGAGCGCTACGGGCCGTCGACCCGCGCAATCAACCTTCTAATAAACACTGCACTTTGCGAAAACCCCGCCAAGGCCGCGCTCTTGGCTGCCGAAACAAATCTATGCTTTGGTGTACGGAGTTTTTGTCGTATCGCAAGAGTTGCGTGTCTTGTGGCAACCCGGTGCGTGCAGTCACGGCTACTTTGGATTATATTTTTTTGCCAAATATCTCGAGGCCTGAATGTTATGAAAATGTTTCTGGACGTCCTTTCGTTTTCACTTTTGAGGTTAGTCAACTTTGAGACTGCAAATCGCATGGTAAACAATGCGGGACAATCAGTACCAATACAATTTGAACTCTCTTCAGTAGTAGTCTAGATTCCACAGTATTATAATCAGGACTATACCTGTTGTATATATACTACTATACTATACTTATTGAATTCATGATTTTGAATGAATATTATAATAAGCATGATAGAAGTGTAATAAATTCGGTTCCCAGTTGATTATCCTTAAGCCAATTACTAACTTACAAACACGCATGTTTTTAAATCCGTAATAAAATCCCACAATCATTTAAACCTCGATCCAAATACCGCGCAAACTTTACATAGTCGGGCCTTAACCCAACAGAGCTATCGTAACAAAGTTTAGTGAGTGGATTTACATTAAACAGTTGCAAGGGAGGCGGTCAGGCGTCGTGGATAACTCGGCTAATTGTTCACTTGTACGTAAACAGGGCAGCAACACGCCGATATGTGTGCTGTGTGTTGTAGGCCGACAGCACGATGCATAATCTCTCGCCTTGAATTACAATTACACTTTTTGTTTGTCACATATTGGCTGGCGTATCGCAATCCTAGAATTTGAAATTTAAAATTGAGAATAGAATAGGTTGGCTGGCAATTTGAAAATGGAAAGATTTGTATTGAGCCACTTCGATGCTTTAACCGTGCTATTGTTAGGTCGGTTTTTATAGTGTTTTGTTAATGTATTGTGCAAAAGTATTTAAATATTGTCCCTTACATTATGAGAAATGATCATAAGATGTAATTATTCAATAACAATTTTCAGATTTACCGATTTTTAAGTTTGATAAAATATTAAATTATTGACTACAGCATATTATCGTATAATGAATCATACATCTGTAAAATATTTCTTCTATGTAAATGTACGTCATAATAATTTATTTTCCCAATTTGTCACCGAGACGAAGACAAATTGGCACAGCCGATAAAAATCAGTTCGCAATGATTTTGTAAACATTTTCAGCGCGGCGGCTGAAGTTGGCAACTGAATAAAGATGGCGGCAACACGGATAGCTAGTGATGCGTGGCGGAAAACGCGGCGCGGCTATCGCACGCCGACGCGCATACAGTTGCCATTTTGTATACCACTATGCGCACGTGTACTTATTTACATGAAAAACAATGTATAGCACATTATTCTGTAGAATATGTAAATGTTTATAGTATAGATATTTATAGATGATGCGGTATAGACTTTAGTCATTGCTCTATATGTAGTACAGTCTAAAAAAATACCTTCCTATAATAAGGTTTAAAAATATTTCTTGTCCAATTACATAACACACCGTCCGGTAATAAAAAATAGGATAATCTGAAATGCTTACCTTATATTCGACTGGTAATGATGTTTAATTACCAACAATTGTAATTGTAGCATTTTCTGAGTGATTAATTTTGGTGTATGTTTGTTGCAGATAGCACGACAGGGTGGCGGCATCCAAGTATGGCGGTGGCGGGTTGTCCCTCGGGCCCGGGGTGGCGGTGAGGCGCGGCATGAAGTGCGGTGGCGTAGCGGGCTCGGCGGGCGTGGCGGCCGGCCCCGACGAGCTGCTACTCGGCGCCTGCTGGCTTGATAACAAGCTCGACGCCGCCTCTCCGCCGCCTACCTGCCACGAGCTTATCGACTCGCTACTGGCTCCTCCACCACTCGCAGAGCTTAAACCCTTACCCCCCTTTACTGGCTACACCGGCCACCTGTCCATCAACGGCATCTCCGGCCACCATTACCACGCCATCGCGCAGCGTCTTCCTGAAGAGAACAACAACTACCCCACGCAGAGCGGCTACGGCGCCGACCACGACGTGGTATCGTCGTCGACGTGCGCCGCTGACGCCGAGCCTCCCGACCTGGAGGATGTCAAACCGTTTCTAGAGCCACCGGACACGAAACCTTTCGCGGAGACATCGGGCCCCGGCGCCGCTGACTCGTGCGCCACCTCGTGCTCGCCGCCTGCGAAACTGTTCGACGATAACCACAAGCCAGACATGTATGACATAAACATTAGCTCGATCGAGGATATCGCCGCCATCATCGGCTCGGCCATAGCCGACACGACGACGACGCCCTCGCAGCCCGAGGATCCCGAGCGGAACGATTCGAGAGACAGTTGGATGGACATCGACGCGTGGATCACCGGCGCATGCAGTCAGCACGGCGAGAAGATCGTTCCACAGGATCTCACAGAGTTCGGTTTGCCGAGTACACCTCCGCCCGCTCCACAGAACCATAGCTCCAGCATAGACTACCCGTGTAAGAATCAGGAATTCTCAAAAGGTTCTGAGTTCCTCCCAAAGAATTTGGCGCAGACTGGTTCGGCGCTCCAGTCGCTGCTGACGCACGGGTACATGCCGCTGCTTCACAATCGGTTACAAAATGGGCCCCCAGTGAAGCAAGAAGCGCCGAGTTCGACCAGTTATGGTATGGATGTGATATCGACGTCATCGCCCCCCGGCAACGCAGTGTCTACAACGGACGGCGTGGGCGGGCTGCTCAACGGCAGGTATGTGTCGCATTATGCACTTGGACTGAAACCTGACGGTTTGTGTAGCCCAGAGAGGTTATTGGGATACCCTCACGCGCATACCACGACGTCGACACCGAACAACAAGAATAAGAGGAGTCGCACAAAAGCGAAGCAGGGCGGTAACGGCGCGAGCCTGCACGGCTCATCGCTGGCATTCCCATCGGCCGCGGCGGCGGAGCTGAGCGGGCTCCTGGGCAAGGAGAAGCCGGTGCACCGCTGCGGCATCTGCAACCGCGGCTTCCTGAACAAGTCCAACATCAAGGTGCACCTGCGCACGCATACGGGCGAGAAGCCGTTCCGCTGCGACGTGTGCGCCAAGGCGTTCCGGCAGAAGGCGCACCTCATCAAGCATCAGCAGATCCACAAGAGGATCGGCAGGGACTGACGGACCGTAGTGGCTCAATCATAAAGCATTTAGTGTGTGCGTGTTGGAGCGCGCGAGTGCGTCCAATCTCGTATTAGCCTGTTGTACATTCCCTTTTGTTACTTACTAACAACCTAGATATATGTACACGTATTATAATAACATTAGTGTAACATTCCTAAGGAAAAGTGCAATGTTAACTAGTTTTAAGCGATCCTCCAGATTTTTATGTAGATAACTTGTTATATATTATTGTTGTGTAGGACATTTTCATTCCGATTTCGTTTTGGATGCCTTCGTTAGTGGATGGCTCGGCAGAGTGTAGCGCGGGACACGCCTCGGCGCAGCCCGCGCGCTAAACTCAAGTGCGCCGCTCCAAACATATTCACGTATGTATTTATCGCGATATATTTTATAATTCTTTTATGTGAATGATTACTCCGATTACCTATACTTATAGTCAATTAATTGCTTAGTGTTAACTGTATAATATTAGAGTACTTAATAATTGTAAGTAACAAAGAAATGACAAAGCTCACGAGGCTAACAAATATATATTCTTAATTTAAAACGTTAGATCAATTAGCATCTGTAACATGTAGAAAAGGAAGGTAGAATATATTCCCGGTGTATCGAAAGCATTAACGGAAAATAACGAATTATTCCCGAAATCATGCTAATTTATTCTAAGTTTAATGGTCACAAAAATTATTAAAATATAAGAAATTATATCCAAAAGTCGAATGAAATCGTTTTCCAAATGACTAGATAAAATATGATTGTAAAATCTCCTTCCCTCAATACTCAGTACCTTAATATGTCACAGATGCTAGTTATTAAAGAATTCTTCGCTATTTTAAGTAACTTAAACATTTTTATCAAAGAATCTCAAGAATTTATATAATTAAATTATATTATGTATATATGACTATTTAAATCGTATCTTTTACTCTGTTATTATTTGCGCTCAATTTAATGCACTAGATTAATATCGGTATGAAATAGGCTACATATATTAAGATTTTTCGAATTAAACCCAGGTAAATCCCACCATAGAAATTGGCACTTCTTGACTGATGTTGGCAATAAGTGGCGAGAAATAGTGCGAGAATCAAATCCAAATAATTTATGTGAATATTTATTTCGTATCTTCTCTTCTTGCGTAAGGACTTACTTGTGTTTGATTTTAATGTTTAGGTAAAACATATTTTCATCATCACAATCATTCGAGCTATTTAGCTTTATTTACGTTCAAACAGTCAGTGATTCATTCTTTCATTCATTCCTTCATTGCTTTATCGTACTGAAATCATTTGAACATCGATCATGAAATAATTTGCATAAAATACTCAAACCATATTTCGTATTTGTCGACGTCATATAATACTAACTTTATCATCATATTACATTATAAAATGCCCATGAAATCATTAGATATATGTACTACATAATAATATTTCATATCGATAAACAGCTAACTGTGTACCCATCAATATCACAGTCATTAATCGGCGTGACTACACTCAGTTGAACCAATAAACATATATATGAATGCAATAAAACACTTATAAAATAAAGTTCTTAAAGTTCTGGAATTGTCGACAGCTATTAGGCAAATTAATCTTGGCAGGTAAAAGCAGTCAGCATAATCAGCCGAACGCACATTAGGAGCGATGCGCGCACGCGAACCGGCGGAACTCGCCGCGTCCGGGAAACGGACGGACAGAAAAAAACCTACAAAAATCCACACACTTCTAATAATATCGATCCGGAGTTGTGCAACTGCTAACAAAACATTTAATTAATGTTACCGCACCGATATTTGGCACGTTCAACTCTGCGGGTTAAGGACTCCAGTGTACCTTCGCGGTGTTCAATTACTATCTTATTACTGAATATTTCGATTCGTGTATTTCAAGCGAAGCGTAAAGCTATTGAGCGGGTCCACATGATTGGCGAAATTCACAAATCATCTTGTCAGTGTGGTATTGTACTAAGAACTTAATATCAAGTGTAGTGTTGTAGTATTGCCTCGCCGGTAAAAATAATGAGCAAATTAACCGGTCTAAAACTCCATTCCATTCAAAATTTCATGCAATGTAGTATTTTTTCAACTTACCTATATGACATTCTTAGATTTTTATTTCATGTCATTATTTATCATTTTCATTTTGCTTTCATCGTCACAAAATGTCATTATAATTTCCCATGTTGATTCACTTCGTTCATCGACTTTATTGATCTATCTCAAAATATTTATCGACACATCACAAGCAAATCATCAACAATTTACTAATAATATAAATCTTTTAAACTCAGAACAAATAAAATCTATCACAAAATAATACTTGTAAACTAATGTAATATTACCAATTGAACAGACGAACGTTTTATACTTAATTATATTACACAGGCCTACACATTTTTGTGCATAACATTATGAACTTAACTGTAAGTCTAAAACTTAACAGTCTTTAAACGTATTAGAGCAATTTATAAAAATCAGAAGGTGTTTTTGAGAAAAACCTTAAAAAATAAAATGGTGTTGAAATAGTTTTGTTATAAAGTAAACTGAAGCTAACTATTAACATACAGTCTAAAATAATAGAACATAAATGCACCAGAGTTGTTTGTCGGCCTGTGTTCTATACCATGACTACATAGTATTCCTGTACATTCGTCCTGAATTCTAAACATTCCATTAAGTTTAAGTTATAAGGTAATGTTTACGTGTATCGTTCAAACGCTTTCGACGGCGATTGTACAGCGGGAGGTTCGCACTGACCGCGTTACACGCTCGATAAACGCGCGCTTGAAACGCTGCGTTTTTCTGCAAAATATTGAAATGAATACTCGATTATATAATTAAATTAGTATTAAAAGAGTATACTTATTAATGTTATGGGGACCAAAATATACGTGTAAAAGTTTATATACAATTGTACTTAAATACCTAATGAATGCTAGGGTCTTTTAGATTTAATCTAAACCATATTAATAAAAAGATGTATTGAGCAAAGTATTTGAATTTTCATATGTTAAAACAAGCTAAGATAGAAAATGGAGTATGCTAATGGCTTTTTTGATAATCGATAAAATATTTATAGTTCCACAAACATAAAATTCTAAATTATATTCATTTCATATATCCGGTAACTTTTACTCTTAATTTTAGCAGATTTCAGACGCGTCGATTAGATTTTTAGTTTACTTTCTCCGAAAATGGTAAAGGTTAGTGGTACAATTTGGTTACAATAATATAAAAAATAATTGAAATATTTTATTAGCTATAAGTATCACAAAGATTTAGTATTCTGTTTTTAGTTTTGAGGGCTTACAGAGTCATTTTTCGCTTTGTCATTCCCATTGAGAATTTTAAGGTGAAACAAATGATTTTAGTTGTAACTATATAGAGTCTATACCCACGGAGGAAATCAAAGGTCATAACGTCATAAGACAATGATTAAAAAACGAATTTAAAGTCGCAAATGTGTTCGTTTTTATGCGTTAGAAGTGTTTCAAACGCTGCGTTTTCTGGAGCGTGTATAAATAGATCTTAATAAAAGTACCTTTTGCTAGTTAAGCGTTTAGATATTAAGTATTTATTGGTTAATATATGATAACGTTAAGAAATATTATTTTGTAATTATTTTTGTATTTATAAAACCTTCCAACTTACGAAGTGTATAGTGTAGTTATTAGAACGGTAAAGAATATTATTTCGAAAGGTTTTTTTATGATATGAATACATTTTGTAAATTAATGTAAAATAAATGGAGATTTTTTTTGTTAATGATATTTTTGTGTTTGTTTTTCACATTATCTATGTATATTCAATATATCTTTATACTTTTTCAGGGTTCTACTTATCTTATTAAATAATACTTCATATTCTTCAAAACGCTATACTATGGAAAATGAAAATAATTTATTGAATTCATTAAAATGTTCAACGTCATTTAGATTCAGTAATTTTTTGGTCTACCTGGTAACTGGTTCGGAAGGCAGTTTTCACTAGAGAAGAACGAACAAGAAATTCTGGTATTGCTCTTTTCAAAACCAGTTTATAATATAGTGATTATAACAAAAAATCCAAGTTGGTTTAAATCAGAGCAGTTAATTAATTAATTCATATAAACTTATATTTCCTGTGTGAATAACATAGCGACATAATCCCTCCCAGCACAATACAACTCTCTTAATTTCCTCATTGTATAGTAAGCTCGTCATTAACAAAACAAATAGAGATCTCTATAAATAATAGACAAGCGGGTCACCGCGTGGCTCAAACAAAGGTGTGAACTGCTGAGTGAAAGATCCGCCAAGGTTGATACACCCCCGCGCACCCCGCGCCGCCGCCCCACCCCGGCCCGCAGAAGAAAGTTGCATGTGAAAATTGTCATAATGCGGCGCGACAAATTGGCTTTTTATGCCTACTTTACTAGGGTTAGCTGACAGACTAGAACAATGTTCCAGAGATAGAAATGAACATATTTCTAAATGTACTTTGAAGAGGTTTGTATGGTATTTTCAAAAAACCGGACAGTGGACGTCAATACTTATTTGAGTAGTCGTGGAATTTAAAAAACTTCGGATTTGTTACGTATTTTGTGTTATCCTATTTTCGTCGGCACTTTAAACCGCAGATAAACTATCTTATAATTGATTTAACAATCCTAAAAAAATATATATATTGCAGTAAAGGCTACAAAACACAAAATCTATTCCACCTACATCCCTTACTCCCAAAATCCCTCTGGAAAATGGCGAGGAAATAGGAAACTGATCGGAAGTAGCGGCAGCCCTGCCTTACGCACACAGCTAATGGATAATTTGTGCGGACGCGCACTCGCACACGCGAAATGTCAACTCACTGTCGTGTCACGCACACACACTCATACACACATATATGCAGCGGTACTGACGGCAAAATAAATACTATAGCTACAACATTATGAATTAATGACCTAGTAGATAGTTTTAAAGAGCTCAGTACTTGTGTATTCCTACTTGTTTATGACATAACTGCCTCGGTGGCGTAGTTTTACTACGGTAAAATTACTAAGCTCATGACTCGGGTTCGAATCTTGTGACGGGCAAAATTATTTTGAACTATTCATTATTAGCCTGAAGTCAGGAATCTGTGCCCGATATGGCGATAGACTCCTATCACACCGTGGGACGGAACATACAAGGCGAAATGTGGGTGTCCTGTTAGCACCTATGCCTACCCACCCCTTCTGGGAAAAAGGCGTGAGTTTATGTTTTATGTATTTATGTTTATGACATAATGCATAATTAAATTAAAAATCCTGATGAATGTGATTTGAGAGTAAAT
This sequence comes from Deilephila elpenor, assembly GCA_949752805.1. Classification (NCBI taxonomy): domain Eukaryota; kingdom Metazoa; phylum Arthropoda; class Insecta; order Lepidoptera; family Sphingidae; genus Deilephila; species Deilephila elpenor. The sequence continues at coordinate 15,685,705 of OX457097.1, read as the reverse complement.
TCTTTAGGTACATTCTATATTAAGTAGATGTTATCTACTGCAGTTCTTATCAAACCATATTATTTCCAATTAAAGAATTGCGAAATACATATAAGTCTGGAGGTAAAACATCAACAAATATTACTTAACTTTACGCACTTAAATCACATAACTTTAGTTTGTAATTTTTTCACAAACTACCGAAGTTTAGTATGAAATAACTGACATCAGGTGTAGAACAGTGACGTGGCCGAGCATTTTTTTTTAATGAATAAATAAATGCTCTATAGCTGTAACCATACTAAAATTACCTCACTCATAGCCCTAAGCACCCATAATAGTCCTTCCTTCACCCTTCCACAAAAAGTAGTTGTAACCATAAAAAACTCTGGTATCAGGTTGTTTTTGCTGACGGCACTGCGCAGCGCTCGCGCCGGAGAGATTCTTTCACCAACCCACTTACATAGTGAGGTATGATTTCTCCGCCGCCGCCCGCGTCCCCGCCGTCCTCCCCGCCCCGCCCCGCCCCGATACAACGCGGCTTGACACTTTGATTGCATTTCAAACATGCTACACATCGAATGGAAAGGTTAATAGGTGCACATTTGGATGGAGACCTATTTTTTGCAGACGTCAGTGCCCCTAGCCGGAACATTTTGCAGTATCGTAATAGAATAGTAATAGTAAAATTTTGTATGGAAATTTAAACAGCGCCATTGTGTGCGTATTTGGAACTAAAATATAAAAGCGGGAACCGTTTACGATACTATACGAGTATTACTATACGATACTTCAAAATGTTGCGGCTAGGGGCACTGGTATGAGCAAACAGAAGACGGTCATGGTACTGCCATTTATTAACATCTACAGGGTATATCAAGACCGCGACCGAAAACGAAGCCAGGAGGTAGTATTAGTGATATCAAACACAATGCAAGTAAAAATTTTACAAAAAAAATCGTATTTTTTTTTTTGTTATTTTTTATATATCGTCATATTTGTGTGATTAAACATAGTTTTTCTAAAATAATGACGTACATCGCTTAATTTTTAAACACGCAATGGTACGTAAGAGTTTAAATTACTATTTTTGCAAAAACTAGGTATTTACCCCTCAAAAACGATGATTTTTTTAAAAATGTAAAAAAATATCCGTCGCTTATTTTGCAAAATTTTTAGTTGCATTGTGTCTGTAGCCGCTAAAACTACCACCTGGCTTCGTTTTCGGTCGCGGTCTTGATATACCCTGTATAATACTCGGATTGAAGGTTGCTGGTCCGTCAAAATTGATGGAAATAGGAATGGAAAAGAAGAGAGAGGAGTACAGCGATATTGGATCTACGATTATCTCAATTATCGAACGAAATACGGCAATAAAACCGTCGCTTCACGTCGGTAATCACAAACCACCGGGCGGTGGTGACAGAAAAACCGTACCATTTTTTTAAAAGGCAAAAATTATTATATCATAGTTTTATTATGGTTTAGTGGTTGACTATGAAGCGGTTAAGTACTAGTTTAAATCGATTCGTAAACTATGGCTAACATTAACACATCACAACTAGACCAGCACCATCACGGATATAAAATTCCGATTCGTACCTGCACTATTGTTGCCGCGCGTCGCTTCGGGCACGTCAAGGCGACGCGAGCTGAATCCATCACGACTTTTCGGCGGGGCGGACAGTAAGTAGGTGAGTAAGTTCACGGAAATATCAGGCCGCATCCTAGAAGTATGCAAAGATGCCGACGAAATTGCAAGGATTTTCGCAGAAGAATGAATTGCAGCAAGGATATACCTTGTGCGATGTGCGATGACTTTGTTTATAAATTAGTACATAACTTAGTGGTACATAACAATGAAGGTTCGACTCCGAGGTTCAACAAGCTGATTTTCAATAAATTATTTGAAATAAATAGGACATACGTTGCGTATGAATGAGCGTTTTTACAACACCATTACTAAGCATAAATCACTCAAGTTGGTAAAATAGAATAACTTGTACTATCAATTATCTGACCTAGGAATTGAACCCGGATGCACAGATTACTGTATTTTTTTACATTTAACAAACAATGATTTTTATGGTTTTACACTAATACTTCCAACACGTAAAATAAATAACAATCAGGTTATATTCATGCCCAAAAATTTACTTGATATTAAACGTCATATATGTCAATAACCTTTTCCAAATATTGCAATCGGGTGCAAAGTTAAGGTGAAACTGCGAGGTGCAAGACGCAAGGAGTCGGTGCGCATGCGCGCCTGCCCTTCATACTTGAACCCACACTGACCTTTCTGTGTCGCACGCGATGAGAGGTGGAGATTAGCGACTTGATATACTTGCGGGTACGATTTTAAATTTTAGGTATGGTGAGTACATAATAACAAAGAATGTCTAATACTCAATGAGTCTATTAAATGTTTTTGGGGTATCTGGGCTCATGCTACTTTAAAAAAGAGTTAAACTGTGTCACTGCGGTTTTCATATTAATCCTTCTTCAATTAAGATATTTCTACCCAATAGATATGTAAAAATCTTGGAAAATCTTAAGAGATGAAATGTATTTAATAACGCATAAATAAGTACTAATGTTGGATTTAAGATCTGATTCGGAAATTGCTTGGATTCAAATGAAGAGGCTATTATTAAAAATATTTTTTGGTAATAGATTTATTTATTTATATACACTTTATTGCACACACACAAAAAAATACAAATAAAAAGAAAATCACATACATAAAAAGTACAATTGGCGGTCTTATCGCTCAAAGGCAATATCTTACAGACAACCATGGGATGGATTTTTCAAAAGGATTAACAGAGGGCAGTTTAAAGTGTAAGAGATAGATTGATACACACTGCCTGTGCAATCAACCTCAAATTATAAATATTGATTTCATCGAGGAAACATAAATTTAATGCATTATTCATATTTCGCGGACCTCTTAAACTTGTGCCACACATCGCTAACGAGCGAGATTTGAGGTTAAGATGATTAATTGGGCAGATTTGTGTACCGCGTCGTGTGTCGAGTCTCGAGTCTTGAGTCTCGACCGCTCACAATGAATTCGCTAAAGCGTTTTTTAATTATTGAACCGGGTCAGCGGGCCGCGAGCTACGGTATACATGTTTTGCACTAATTCCCCCCAATTTTTGAATGTATCGCTTACTTAGATCGTGTTTTGACTTGCAAATTTTAGTATAAAATTGGTTTGTATCATTTTTTAAGATATACATTTTATATTTTTTTATTATAATTTACAATTTGACCTCATCTCAAACTTATAAGCTTAATGCATATTGCATTCAGCTTATAAGTTTTAAATTCCCATAGTCAATAACATTTGATTTTATTTGTATGCCATATAAAATAATTAATATAGGTATTTTTTTGTAATGACTACTGTTGTCTGCCTAAAGCTCCATTTACACGGGGAGAGTTTCTCGCAGTAAGAATCGTATGCCATTATCTCATGACATAACCATAGATTATCGTGTTCTGACAAATGTTTACACGATGCAACTTTTTAATATCCTTACGATAATCGTATCTTCGATGCGAGAAATTCTCCCCGTGTAAATGGGACTTAATTGACGTCAACTCTACCAGGAATATGATGTACCTATATCATACTTATTTAATTGTTTAATTAGTATTTATAACTTCATCATCATCTTGAAAATGAGTTATTAATTTATAAATTGAAGTCTTTAAGGACGTGTCATATTCTCCAGTAATATTTGCTATGACAAATTTGAGGGACGAAAGTGATATCATACACCTATATTCACAACTCTACAACTAAACCACGCTAAGACTAACGATTGCATTGTATTTATGACAGAGTAATTACAGTGTTTTGTGTTGCCATCTCGCGTACAATTCGTGTTCATCGTATAATTGGTTTCATTTATGAATTCCAAGCAGACAGCTCAACAGCTCGACATGAGTTGTGTATATTGACATTTGCAAGCCTCTTTGGGTAAAATGGTAAAATTAAACGAGAGATTAATAAGGATAAATATAACTAAGTACGAGAACAGAGGTACGATCCCTAGGGATACATTAGAGAGGTATAAGTGTGATTATTGTAATTTACAGCCCGATTGACAGCCGAGGAAAACATCACGTGAAAACCCGCATACCAGATAATGCTTTATACGAATTCATCCATGTTAACCAAGCTGTGTGAACTAATCAATATGATAAAGGCTTATAAAATGCTGCTTTTAAAATTTATCAAAAAATCCTACAACAGGTTCCGAAATCTATAAGACTTGTCGGCAAACTCTTAACTTATACCTGCGATTTATTATTATTATTATGCCTTATGAATCATTTGGAAGGAAAACTGAATTTAACCTTGCGTCCTTATTAGATAAAATCTGATTTTATATAGCCCAAGATCGCATATTATACAAGTTATAAAGGTATAGAACTTATTGTTTATTCTTAACTTGGATTTAGAGAGATACCCATAACACTCAGCCGATGTAAATAAACTTTATACTACTGAAAATAATATAAAGGTTAATTACTTTAAGTTCAGGAAATAAAAGGATCATACGAGTATCATAAAGGCCTATTACTTAATAATACTATTGGGTAAGTATATTCAAAATACAGGTCAGGGTAAAAAACATGAGTCAACATGGCCAAACCACAAATCCAGAAATAGATAATAATTAAAATATATCGATACCATTGTAAATGTGAATTATGATCAGTATTAGACCCAGTCTATGCCACAATATAGTTACCATAACCCTATTGGAACATCACCTGCGTCAATTCCCCGTTGGAATTAACCATCACATGATATTCTTATTATATTTACCATATCACTCTTACAAGCGATACATAGATTCTATGCATGTAACAGGATTTTTTTTTACTCACACGCTGCGAATTTTTTTAAACACCCGCATAATGTAATGCTTCAGTGATAATTAAAAACACAAGTAAAAGTGTAACACCAAATAGAGTTGTACGAAAATGTCTAACCTTGACCATGGCGGCCTTAGCGATGTTTCCGTTGGAAGCTGCGCATGCGCACCGACGGAGACGGCAGATACGCTCTACACGAGTGCGAGTGAGAGGGCGACAAGAAAGTGTGTCGCGACACAGTTACCGAGTGCGCGCCACATCCGTAAACACAGGTTTTGCTCTGGCTGGGAAATGACGTCCTTTTGTTTGTTTGTTTGACACCGTTTAGATAAATCCTACGAGTATAGGTCTTTATGGAAATGAAATATCCTAAAATGTACTTATGTTTATAGGGAGTAGCTTCACATGGGCTTGCTTTTTGAAATAATTAAGTGTCAAAATATTATACTCGTAATATACACACACATCTATCTGTACACAACTGAATACTTAACATGTATTATATTGCTCATAGCAAGGCTTGTTTCTGAAGAAAAATGTATTCGGGTAAAATATATCAACACTTACAAAGGCAATGAAATGTTAGTAACTATATTAGGTTAAAAAAAAGCAAAGATGCTTCTTGACAAAAGCTTGTCACCTTAAATCATAATGAAACGTCTTGTTAACGTATTTATTAAACGTATTTATAAGAATATGAATTTAAAACTTCTTCTATAAAGTAAGATGTTAAAGCAAGATATTAAATAATAATTGACACACTACAAATATTTTTAATTTCGAAAAGTATAAAGATAAAATGTAGGTGTTGGAAAAAGCAATTAAGTCATTGTGCATTCGTAGACTGTAGCAAAATTCGTAGTACAGGCCTACGTCGTAGCGTATTTGATCATGTATACAGATTGAATGAATAAAAATGTGCAAAATTTGGTACTGAATAATTTTTACACATGTTTTTGTAACGCGTTAATATGTTTTTTTTTTATAAAAGAGAAATATGAAATTGTTAACAAATATATAATATATGTTTTATTTTTACGAGGACTTCATTAAAAGAATTATATTTTAAATATCAGATTACTCCTAAATATGCATTTGAGATAATATATCTCGTCTCATTTTACATTTAAAAATCATTAGACGCAAATATTTTATCAAATTTTTGAATTGTTTCTCTCTCCTTTAATGCTATTTTAGAATAAAATCATCTCCTTTATCCTACACGCATATTGGGAGGCCGCTTTATGAATTTCAAATATATTGTTATATCAGATTTATTTATTATTCATTTCAGAAGAGGTTTTCACATAAGTTTAAATCATAAATAAATATATTCCTATACGTGCTCCACTGTCCATCATACTAGGCCAGTGCAGATTTTATTTGACAGCTTTGGTTCTTGTGGGAATTTTTTAGGTATACAAATTTCCTCATGGTGTCATTTACACCAATACACACGTAGCTTCTAATCTCCGACCTCTTGTATGAAAGTCCAGAACACAACCAACTAGGCTATTGCTCCTTTGATATAAATACAATGTATGTATGATTATTGAATTATAATAAATTTTTAATTTATTTATGCAGCGTCATCGTTTTCAGCCACAGAAAGTATACTGCTCAACAAAGGCAAGCCTCATGCATCTAGCGATCAATACGAGTATTATTAATTAGTGGAACTTTCTATTTAAAATAGATCTATTTTTTTATTCCACTTAAAGAAACAATACATAAACTATTTTCCGCGCAATATTTTCCGGACAGGCAGTATTTTTGCAAAACACCTGTACCAGGACACCATAGCAGGCGAGCGATGGCCGCACGTGCGGAGGGGGGTAAAGAGGGGGGTCAGGAAAGTAAAAGTCATGGCGTCCGCGTGTAACAGTACCCGCGTTCGCTCTCGTCTGGCGCGGCACACTTACTGCATGCTTAGCGGTGTGGGAAACGCGTGACGTGATGCATTATTTATTTGTTAAATTATTTGACCTACTCACTGTTTGGGAATATGTGGATGCATCAATATTTTACGTGAATTAAATATTTATAACTTACTTAATATTCTATGGTTTTATAAAGCAAACATCGATTTTTTGATGTACCAAAAGTTGTCTGATTAAAATTGCTCGTGTATATGGCCAGGCGTCATAACCCTACCATCATGTAAATTATTCACACTAATAAACGAAATATGCCTCGGTGGCGTAGTTGTATTACGGTACGGCTACAAAGCTGAGGTCTCGGGTTCGAGTCCCGGGTCGGGCAAAGTGGTATTGGATTTTTCTATTCATTATCAGCCCGGAGTCAGGAATTTGTGCCCGATATGGCGATAGGCTCGCCCCCTATCACATCATGGGACGGAACATACAAGGCGAAATGTGGGTGTCCTGGTGGCGCCTCTGCCTACCCCTTCGGGGATAAAGGCGTGAGTTTATGTATGTATGTATGTATAAACGAAATATAAACATCACCAGTATAATTCATATTTTATAAATATTGTAATACTCATAGAAGAAATACATCTATGTTATCAAATGAGCGAAGTCAGTGTGATTTCTTCAGCGTAATGGTTGTGCGAAAATCCATGTAAACGACTAAACTATGAATTTCATAAAATGTGATGTTTCATTATATTATGCGTATCTACGATAATAATCCTTGTCATACCGACAGTTAGAGGCCTTAGAGTTCCTTATTGTTTTGATTTGCACAGGTTTTGCTAACATGGCAAAAACAAAAAATCCTACATCTAGGATTAAGTCAAACAACGTTGAAAATACTACACAATACCCGATTACATACCCATTACCCAATGCATGAAAGTCATTTACTATTTAATATTTCGGTTATAGTGAGAGATAGTGACTGCACTGATGGTCACCGCCACTCATAGACTTTTGCATTGCCAGGGGCAACAAATAGCTATGTTACTGCCTACCCTCTTAGAGGACATACGGAGAGGAAGAAGTCACTAATAGAGCGGGAAACGACAAAACGAATAATTCCAACGGAACATGCGCCCACTGTGATACAGTACATTTAATATCTATAAAATTTATAACACAATAAAAGTAGTTTATGGTGAGTTTAATATTCATCTAGCCAAAAACATCTCCTACGAATTTAATAAATGTATAACGAACGGTACAAAACCTAGGTCAACGGCCTTTAATATATTTACCATTCGATTCTTTATGGTTTGACAAGGACCTTCATATTATATGTATTCTGCCTTTATATGCATAATTTTACGCTTATAATACCCCCGAAGGTGTAAGCAGAGGTGACACTAGTACGACTCAGATTTCGCATCGTTTATTTTCGTACCAAATGTGATAAGGGACGACTCTATAGAGAGATCCCACATCACCAATATTTCCTATATTTCCAATTAAAACACACACACACACACACACACATAAACATACATTGTAACCCCTGCTAATATACGGGCCAACATCGATATCAGGAACTGCATTGGCCAAAGAGACAGTTGCATAGCAAACAAATTAAAACATTCTGTAAACTTACATTTGATCTGATAGACATTCACCCGGACATTGTGGAGCGGGCGCGTCGTGTAGTCCCCATCGTTCCACTTCGCAAACAATTCGATGTCTGTGCTCTGGACACCCACTCGGCTCATTGTCTTATGCTAACAGGACTCGCCGGCTCTCGAAAGTAGACTAATCCGCCGGTAGAAATTATAAGTCAGACTCAGCTAGGGATGCTCGGTGCTCGCAACACAGAGTTAACATTGACAATGATAACAATATAAGTAAAATAAAATCGTTAAACAAATTTCAAAGAAATATCTGCAGTGGTTTGATTTTCCATTTCCATTTCAACCCTTATTTCCAGGCCCTTTAGACAAAAATATAGCCTATGTTCGTCAGGGATAACGTAGGATGGTTGAAGAATTTCTCAAATCTGTCCAGTAGTTTCAGAGCCTATTCAATGCAAACAAACAATCAAATATTTCCTCTATATAATATTACTTTATTTGGCGTTTGAAAAATGGTTCCTTAAAATGATTTTAATATTTTATTATTCATCTAAATAAAAAACATGCATAGGTCTGGAGCTGTATACATCGACATCCCTAGTCGGTAAAGTCAATCAAATAGCTGGCCACATTCTGTGGGCTGTTATTAATCCACAAGTACGCACTGCTGCTACCCGCCATTAATTCTACACTTAAACGACAGCTTTCCTCACACACACACACACAACAAACATACACACACACATCACAACGTCTATTTGTCGCGGAACAGCGCTGGGCAATTTGAGATAATACGCTTTGGAGGCAATTTGTAATGTGCCTAGATACGACATAATTAAAGAAACTCGTATCTGTTATACTACATTGTTTTAACTTATCATTATGATTACTGACTTGATATCGTAACTGTGCTATCACTAAGATTCAAATATCGGTCAAATTAAGCTTAAAGTTTCTACTGAGCGTTAGGTGGAAGAAAATGAATATAAACTGCTGACATTTGAAGCCCCCTATTTGTTGGTATATAACTTTAATCGACCCGTTAAGTTTTTCTGGCCTTAGTTTTAAATATAAATAAATATAAATTCTCATGTTGGTGCGTAATTTCACTGCTTAAGTCATTAACAAAGGTTAGAACATTTCTAGTACTACGCAAATGGCCTGTGATCGAGGAAGATGCACTAAGACACTAAAAGGGAGTTAGCTGTATTACTCGCCCTACATAGATGGCATAGCTAAAACATGACGGACAGCCGCGGTAAAAGGCAAGAAGCTACGCCAACTCGCCTAGCAAGAGAGACGAGTTTTGATAAAATACATCAATATAATATTAGAAATCCTTCAGGACGAGGCCTGTAGGTAGAACAGTAGGCTTGCAGTGACTGAAACCGAGGAAATAATGATAATAAATTCAAATACAAATGTTTACAAAATGAAACAGCACTAGTTTGAACGTGAACCAAATTAATACTCCGGTTTTAAACGTACGGTCAGTACACTATAACTACTGGACTATTTGCTCGCCGCACACGTTTCAGCGCACGTGCGCAGTGCCTAGGCATTGGGCGCGACCTGAGCACTAGCTGCTACCCCCCCTGCATGCATCAGCAGCTGATTGAATTGTTAAACGCAAGTCAATGCCCGCCCGTTTGTTTTCGTTTCGAACAGGACATGAAAGTAGATTAGTTGGGAAATACGATGACAGAATTGTAGTACCTATATTTATATCAAGCTCTCGAAACTGATACTTTATATTCCTATAACAATGGACCTAATAGTAAGTGCAACGTAAATAGAGTGTCCACTGTATGAGAAGGATTTGTCCGGCTACACACGGTTTGAACCCTAACCACGATAAACTGTTATGGGTAACTATAACAACTTTTGAAAATCCTCATCCCGGGATAGGTACTGTAGTGAGGAACGTTATATTTCTATTCATAAAGTTATGTTTATGAAAAGAAAAGAAAATGCAAGAAAGCCTCAAGTCCTAACTGCACAAACTTGTTTAGATGACCAAAAATAAGATAGTTGCAGTTGACATCACTGCAATGGCAGTTAGAAAGCATGCTGATGTCATTCAATGGCCCTTTCTTTGTTCCGGATGTATGAAGGATATATAATATGTATATCATACGCACTTATTGCTAGTAACATATAATTTAATACAATATTTATATCTAACTTAAACAATTGTCCTGAAGCGTCATTACAGGTATTTTTATATTTTTCACATTTCACTACGGATCCAATTACGCGCGGGTGAATTTCCCACATATATATGTTTTTATTGCATTAATTATCTAATTAATTATTAATTTCTATGGTATGTATAGTCCGCCAACCCGCTCTAGGCTAGCGTGGTGGACTATATGGCCTAACCCCTCTAAATCATACTCTCGATTGTAGAGGAGGCCCGTCACTGTAGTGGGACGTATTTGGGCTGATACAGAAAAGAACAAAAAGATCAATTAGGTACCCATACAGTTCTACTTCCGCCGAGTTTTTTTTTATTCATCAATAACAACCATAAAATTAAGGATACTTGCAAATAAGTTATAAGCTTCAAAACCAATAAACAGATAGAAACGTTGCGATTAATACATGCAAAGAAGTTCCACAACTCTAAGACTACAGATTTAACATTTTTCGGGATACCTAATAACGTCAACAACCTGAAAATGTCCCTAAATTGAGGCACACCTCTAGAGATCCTCCACCACCTGTAGTCAACGGTTCCCTTGACCTTAGCCGGGTCAACCACCCAACTGGGCTACCGTACAATACACCTGCGTTCGGTTCACGGTGGATTTTACGGCCCCAAAAACTTACGGACTGCACATCTAGTCTTCAACCATAAATATAAAATATAAATATGACAAAACTTAAAAAACAATGTGTAGAAAAAGAATTAGAATAAGAATAGAAACAAATAAGAAAAAGAATTAGTTCTATGAAATATGTTAATACCAGCTCTTAATTCTAAGTTCGAAATGACGGATTAAGTTGGGACACGGACTTAAATTATCTAAGTTCGAATAACTATTCAACGTCACATTCGTTTTATCAAGTGATGAACTATGCTGTGACTCATTTATTCTACAATATAAATGGGTGGGCTCCACTGGGATCGTACAATTGTCCCACAAAAATATCATGAAGAAAGAATTTTGTCATAAAGAGTTCAACGAAAGGCAGAAAACAATTAATCTACACCTCTCCGTACTTCAATTAAACCATAAATGTTACGAGTGTTGAACGGCAGCAATGACTGAAAATCAGACAAGCTTTTAATTTATCTTCATGTCTTGACATAATACTCGTATAGTTACGTTGTATTCGGTAACAAAAAGATGTAGTTGTTTTTTACTTACAGTTTATTTACTAAACTCCAAAATAACTAGGCAATATAGAGCAAGAATCTCCGCTTCCAGCTGCAAGCTCATTATATGAGCTGACAAGAGCTCTGTCCGTAATTATTACCCCTACGAAAGTGTGTCAGCGCATCGATTGACAAGAAAATGTGGAGAAAATGGTATCGTCGTGTCATTATCTCGTAGGGTACCACGGATTCAATTAAGATCACACTGCGCAATGTTGCCAGGGAGAGCGCGTGGAAATCCGGGATTATTAATATTGGATGTATTATTTTATTTCTACTTAAATATAAATTCTTATATGAATTAATTAATATTAACATCTCGAGTCGTGAGCATCACAAATTACTAGATTGAAATTTACATTTGTTTAATAGTGGAATCAGATATGAAATAGCTACCTCTTTTATAGCAGTCATTAAACTTATTTAATCAAAATCTAAAATCTTAGTAGACTTGACTTAGTAGTAGATAGACTTCACCAAAGTGACTCATTCAGAATTTAAGAAACTTAAGATAATCTAAGAATTCACCACATAAACTAATTACTTGAGATAAATTCATTGGAACCGCTAAGGTCTCAGACAGCTGTCCGACCTGGCAACACTGCTAACGATGCTATTATCGTACCTCCTAACTTGGAAAAACTGACACATCAATCACAGTAATTGAGTCTCCTGCTTTTTATTACATACAGCTTTGACATATCTTTTGTATATAATAACTCTCTAAAAGATTGTAAGTAAGAAATTAATAAATCAATCTACGTCTCACAGGGTGAAAGAAACAAGAGAAAATCGTAATTTTCTACCGGTCATTATTATGTTAGCACAAGGAAGTAATAATATCTATTATCGAGAAATTAGTCAGCCTTGGAATATTTTATTTTTAGGGAAAGCTATACTTAGTATATTACTCGACTAGGACATTGAACCTAAAAACCTTATGATTGAACCGATACATGCTTTCATTACCTGGACATTGATACATATAAAGGGTTTTTCAAAAAGCTTTTTTCAATTAATTAGCATTACATTAAAGTGTACAGCGCAATAAACCATTTTCCGTAACATAGAAAACTGAACTTAGTGGAATTAAATTATTCTCCAATTTTTTTTTTTTTAATAATAATAATATTTATTTGCAGAAAAAGATTACAGTCATCATTATGTTTATGAAACGCTGTCTCCTGTGCTAGTATAAACTGTATAACAGGAGTCAGTGTCTTCTCCTAGAAATTAATTTACAGCTAAAAATGTATTATTCGAGTATCAACATATTCAACAACAACAATCAACATATTATTTGAGTACTAAAACTTAACGGAAAATGCAAATAAAGAAGGAATTAAATTACAATCAGGTGGTAAAAAAGTAATAATTAAAAGAAGAGAAAAAAAAAATCTTATAAAGATGATGCTAATAAAAGGTACCAGGAATTATCACGACGTATATTCTGCCACATTTTTGTATTGTATTTTATCAGCCCATATACGTCCCACTGCAGGGCACGGGCCTGCTCTACATTCTACAATCGAGGGTGCGATTGAGAGTGTTTCTTACTGAATCACGAAAACACGCTTTAATAACTAAAATCGAACCCACAACCTTTTATAAGTAAACTAGTAAGCCCTTTCACTCAGCTCACATATGACATTTAAAAATAAGTTCATGTAAAGCAATAATAACATAAGCATCGTAATTATATATTATTCTTTGGGGCATGAACCTCTACTACTTGCGATTATAAGTTGAACGCGCATTATTTTGGTGTCACAATGCGGACTAATACATTCCGAACACCGTCGAAATTTTTTTCCATTCGTAAAGTAAGCGAGAATGTACTACACTACTTAGTAAAGGTCATGGGGGGTCACCGGATACAGGATAATAGCTCGCTTTGAATATCTTTCAGTATGGCGTATTTTTAGATAATAACATGTTGTGGGTACTGACAGCTTCACAGATAACTTCAAAATGTTAGACAATTGATCCATCAAATGATACTCATTATCTCGAAAAACCAATCAAAATTTGAACAAACACTTATTATAAAAAACTGCAATATTTATGTTCGTTCTGTATGATTAACAATACTTAATAAATCCTTTTAAAAACATACAAGCAATGCGGTAACAAAACGCATCTCGTACCAATTAACGCGACAAATTACAATAACAAGAAAATCGGAAAACATTACGAATGTGTGTGTGCACGCGTGTGTGTGTATGTGTGTGTGTGTATGTGTTGTGCCTGGTGAGTGTATGAGCGTCGGTGCACGGCGGCGACGTCGGCAGTGGGTCAAGAAACAAGGTCGCGGCATTTCTCTCGAGCGGGGAGGCGGTAAGGGCGCGTAGGCGCAACATATTGGCGGGGAATTCGATTTACATTCGAGGTACAAGAGTTTGTTTATCAGAGCTTAGGGCGCAATTGGGAAGTTAAAAGTACAATTCTTCGAAACCTTTCAATATACATATTAGGTTTTTTAAAATTGCATTCTCTCTTCACCCACCGGAAGTCAACAGCTGAACATAGGCCTCCCTGAGGATTTCCATAGCGACCTGTACCCAGCGACTTCCCACAACCGTGCATCAGATGCATCTAATCATCGCAAATCGGTAGTTTATCAGCATGACCGTGAACTTGCTCGGAGGTTCAGTGTAGTTAATTTATCGTACCATTATAATAGAAGGGGATTATATTCTTAGTACCTACAGAGTTCCGGAAGCTCAAACCTACCACTATGAGATGTATTCATAGCTAAATCGCTTTTATCTCGTTGGTAATACCAGATTTCTGAATGAAACCTACAGATATGCGACTGCCTATGAATTTGATATCTTTGAATAATTAAAATGTCATTATCGTTGGAAGGGATATAACAACTGGCTATTTTAATATTTTTTTTTAATAAATACACCCAACAGTCACATACATAGTCCTGACCCCACACTAAGATCGAATCTTGTGTCGTGGGTATCAGAAACTACGAGAGACTTTTCGGTCTCACAAACACCCAGACCCGAAACAAATACCTGTGGATCACACAAATATTTGTTACGGTGCGGGGATCGAACCCGCGGCCTCTCGTTTCACAGGCGGCGTCTAACCTACTGCGCCACGGAGGCTGTTAATAAAATCGTATAAGATATAGTTATAAGATCAACTACTGTCAAAACAATACACAAGTACAGTTACAATTAACACAGATGTTGAGAATTGCGAAACCCACACTTCACTATATGCTAATGGCGTCATAACGTTTGTGTGTTTAGTATAATTAGATGATAATCAATTCGAGTGTAGTGGGTGTGCCTAATTAAGCTATTGACCTGATTCTTTAGCTTATTGTACTGTCATGTGTTTTTATATTGGCGTATCAGTGGCTATATTGCGTCTGATGGAAGCAGTAGCCTCCATATATCTAGCATACATGGTGATCATGTTTCGCCAGTTGATATAATTTGGCCCGCGCAATTGTATCTCACCTTTACTATATGGCTCTATCAATATGGACTGAAACAAAGCTGGTTGAAAGCATTTACTGCTGCTTGTAAATATTCACAATACATACAGGGTATATCAAGACCGCGACCGAAAACGAAGCCAGGAAGTAGTATTAGTGATATCAAACACAATGCAAGTAAAAATTTTTTTTGTTATTTTTTACATATCGTCGTATTTGAGTGATTAAACATAGTTTTTCTAAAAGAATGACGTACATGGCTTAATTTTTAAACACGCAATGGTACGTAAGGTTTTTATCCCTCAAAAATGATGATTTTTAAAAAAATGTAAAAAAAAATTCGGCGCTTATTTTGCAAAATTTTTAGTTGCATTGTGTATGTAGCCGCTAAAACTACCACCTGGCTTCGTTTTCGGTCGCGGTCTTGATATACCCTGTATATATTTTACCTCTAATTGATCTATAGACTTTAGAGTGTAGACTGGAGGACGCAAAAAATAAACCTTTTGCAATATCATTATTCAACATTGCGTGCTTGAAGAGTATTTTTAGAGTAATTTAGATTTCGCTTGGTGACTTAGCTGAGCAAAAGCAGTTTTGTAGAACCTGTTCAAAATATCCTAATATCCAATTAATACAATCAATAAACTTACAGTACCGTTAAATATTGGATATCTGATTATCAAGCGGCAGGCAACGGTTGCGGATGCATAATTTTTAAGATTAAATCTACTATTTATGCTAAAATATATTTTTATTACTAATGTAGATAAGCAATAACTATTTAATTTCTTTATTGATTCGCAGATTACATTTTCTGAAATCGGCTAACTGTGACGTTGATAGTGATTTATCTTAGTACATCGTAGTCATTAATCTTGATTTAAAAGCAATGCAAACTACTTGGGAACATTTCAATTTAGTGCGGAAAAATTCATACGTGGGTAGAAGTTTTCCTTTGATCCGAAATACTATAAACGGTGCGTGAAAAGCACGAGCCACCAGAACTATATCGAAAGGCGAGAGTCAATCATACGGACGGTACACAGTACACAATGAAAACATAATTACTAAATTGCGCAAGTATTGTCGGCCTCTCTGCTTACCCGTTACAAGTTCAGGCCAGGCGGTGTGTACTATACATATTAATCTATGGTATGTACCTCTGTCACGGTTGATTCAGTAAATATTTGCGGCATTCACAAGTGCATGGTTACTAGGAGTTGTATTACAAAGATATTCAGGTTTGTGGGACAGGAATATTTATGCATTTAATAACACTCTAAATACTAAAACTTTATTCGTAACTTAACGGTGGATATTTCCATACATAGTAAAATAAGACTTTGAGCGACAGTTCATTAAGAAATTGTTTTTGGAAATTCATCATCTAAGATTAGTCGTCAAAGGTCTAACCTCCGCAAGGGGCACGGACGTCCTGCTAATGATGAATGGCTTCTACAAGGTTGTTGTAGGCATCCCTAAGAAGCATCAGCCTCTTGTATCTGAATATGATGATGTTTTTTCCAGGTAAGAATTGAAGGGTCCAATCGTCATATAGGGTTTTGAGACGGTTTATGGGAAAATTCATTGGACACACATGCGCTAATATACATATGAAAGCAATTATGAAACTATAATATAACATTAGTAGTACGCCAAACGACCCACCTGATGGAAAGTGTCCACATCTGTTCACAAACCTCCGAACAGCTGGTAATTGTGGGTGCGTTGCCGTTCTTTGCCAGTGGGATAAAAAGAGGACAGTAGATGAGTGGGGATTATATGACATCTGGTAATGTATGTACTATGCGTGTGTAAAGTGATGTAAAATTTGCCGGTGTATTAATGCTGTATGAAGCCAATGCCCATTAATGAAGATTACGAATACGAATGGTGGACTATATGGCCTAACCACTCTCAATCGATTCTCTCGATTGTAGAGTCAGCCCGTGCCCAGCAGTGGGACGTATATGGGCTGATACAAGATACGAATACGAATGTTCACCAAAAAATAAAAATGCTAACTGACTTGTGTTTCTTTGTTAATTATTGCTTAGTTTGGGAAGGATATCATCATGAGGAATCGTATATCTGTGAGTTTTCTTCGACACAATTATGCCGGCCTGGCCTTAAGAAGCCAAACCAACTTTGCTGAATTATGATTGGAATACCCAAAATGCCCCGCAATTAGTGGCAAGTACATTAATTCCTTCATTAGCCACTATCGATCTCCGCCCGGTCCTTACGGTCTTATTTTCGTATTTTCCGAGAATTTATTGCCCGTAACCGTTGGTGACCAATTACACTGTTGTGTATAATCTCAGCGGAGACCTGCACCCCCCCCCGGCCCCGCCGCGCGCCCCTTTCACCTGCCCCTCTGGCACTCAGCCTACTTCCGTGGCATACATTCCCAATTCAACCGGATTGGGGCCTAGAATTTTGGTAACTATAATACACACGGATTTCCATCTTATTTTGAAAGTGTTAGAGTTGCATTTAGTTTGATGTAAGACCGGCAATTGAAAGCATGTCGTAAATGTATGTAAATAGAATCGTAAATCCAACAAACAGTTCCAGTCAATGAATGACAAAACGGTATGCGAAGTCTTGATGCGTGAGCTTGAAATTCGTACATTTTTTTAAAAGGTAGTTTGATTGTTTCGGTTAAATAGATAGCGACTTTAATAAGTTGTGATAAGGGGGTTATTTGCGTGGTCTGTTTTTTAGGTTTTCCACTATGTCGCGTCGGAGTTTGCATATTGAAGCGCCGGCCGCGTGCGACTTTTTCTAAGTTAGTTATATATTGTTTATATTGTGAATTTCATTGGTTTCGCATACTCACACTTTTACTATCTGTTGAACTTATTTGCATTGTTATAATTAGTGGCGCGAATGGGTCTTGTTTTTTAATTACGGATATTATTCGTATCATCTTGTTTCCCACGAGAATTTTTTTAGCATCAATTATTTTGAATGCTATCTCCTAACTGTCTCTACTCCATACCTGAGAAAGGTAGAAGCAACGCACAGACGCAACGTGATACCTATTATAAAATACATAAATGGCTGACGATATATCTCGGCACAAGCTTAAAATCAACCTTCAACCTTGTCGGTCTTGTCTTGTCTTTTGAATGGAACAACTCGCAGCAAAATATATTACTAACTTAGGATTCCAACCTAGGACCGCTCGAAATTGGTTCTACGGCGTTACGGAGCTTGTAGGTTACAATATCATTTTTATAACAATAAACCACCAGTGTAACCGGTTCTTCCGACTTACTCGTAGCTGAAACCATAATCATGGGTGATTTCAATACCTGGCTCCTCAAGAACGAGCGTCGTTCTTCCTCCCCTATTTGAATTTATCTCATGGTTGTGTGTACAACATCGCTGTTGAGCGATAAGACCGCCATATGTACTTTTTCTTTGTTTTTGTTTGTTTCTGACCCATAGATAACGAACCAATCGTGATCTGAGACAGTGGTCGCGGGTTTGAATCCCAGCGGACACCCCTGAGATTTTGTACCTGCTTACCATAGATACATTTGAATAAATAATAATATCTATTAGCTCTCTCAATTATTGAAGAAGAGGCCTGTGACAAGCAGCGTGCGACAACCGACTGCTATAGTAGGAACAGTACATTCTACGTACACAATACACGAATTCACGTGTAATTTCACCTATATAAAACGACATTTCAACATGAAATTGGGTTGTAACAGAGTAAATAGAGCCGTCCCATCAGGCGCCGCCTACCTGAACAATGCGCCGCGAAATAATCGCGCACACAGTATACACGTGGGCAGGCACCGTTTCGTTTTATGAATATGCCTTCTTGGGGTAGGCGGGGAAAGGATCTGAGATGTAGAGTGTAGTTGTAACTGTACATTCATATGTTTACGATTTAGAGAATACATTTGTACATACATTCATAAACTCACGCCTTTTTCCCAGAAGTAGTAGGCTGGGGTGCAACCAAGACACCCACGTTTCGTCTTGCAATTTCCGTCCCACGATATCATAGGGGTGAGCCTATCGCCATAGCGGGCAAAAATTCCTGAGTGTGGGCTCATAAATAGAAAATATATGTTCCGATAAATTAACGCAATTTATGTGTTTATTTACAATTTCATAACCAACCAATTCAGATATTAAAAAAAAAACAAAAAACAACAAATTCTACTGTTTTTATTTGATCTTTTTTCTCAACATCGGTTGCAATTAAGCAATTAAGTTGATAGACAAAAGACAATAATGTGTAGTAATTATTATTTTGTTATCTAATAGGGTCTGCGAAATAAAAAAAAAGATTATAATCTCCCTTGTCTATTTAACATCTTGTTTGAGATATGTCTTTATAATTTAAATAACAAGCATTTATACTTGTAATGAAATAGTATTAACATGACCAATGTAATAAAATGTGAATTAAGATAAACTATTATTTTTTTTTGACAACAACGCATTCGTACGCCAATAAATCGCAGACGATTTGTCGATGTTAATTTAGACAATATGTACAACGACATTGAATAATGAATATAGCAAAAACAAAATATTCTTTTAAATCACAGTAATATCCTCATGAACTGTATTGTAATTAGCGTTGCCAGGTCGCCAAACCTAATAGCCGGACAGACCAGCCAGTTTGGCCGGACATTTGGTTAAAAAAGCCGGACACCCTATATTATTGAGGATTTTGTCTTAGTATTAATAGGTACGACAATTTTTTTTTATGTAAAATCGAAGTCTTTTTGATTATTATCATAAATCTCGGCCACGCTCGGCGGCGCGGCGGCAGTGCTCGCTTGTTTGCGAAATGTAAAAAAGCCTAACAAAAGCCGGACAAGACGGACACCGTTTATTTTAGCCGGACATGCAATCAAAAAGCCTAACTATGTCCGGCTTTATCCGGACGCCTGGCAACGCTAATTGTAATAATATAGTACACCAAACAAAATAATTTACAGATATTTTTTATTGTATATGTCCTGCAAATGAGAAATCTGCTCATCTGCCGATGCCGACCGATTCAAGATCCCAGCATCTTAAAATTGGACGAAGATGGAAAGTAAAACGTCCGGGGAAAAAATCTTTATAAGCATTTAGTATAATTACAAAAATAAATAACAATTGAACAATCAGCTCACTAATGCGGTGCGTTAAATTAATACTTCAGAACGTTTAATGTCGTGTTACTAGCGCCACCTACCGGTGATTTTCCAAATCATGTAAAACCAAGGAATCACCAAGGAACGGCAGGTACCTTTTCCTTCTAAGTTCAAAAACTATATTTATAATCAAATTATAGTTTCCATATCCAGCATGTTTTGTGATAACGCATAATAATATCTGTAAAACTATATTTAATTATTAAGTATATTATGCTTAAATAGTATAATATTTTGTTTCAAGTTTCCACAATACAAAATACTTATACATTCAGCTGCTAAATTGTTATTTTTTTACGTCGAAAAAATATAAATAAAACATCAATTTTAGATCATTTATATTTATTGAGACCCAGAAAGACACCAAAATCCCTAAATATAATACTAAATTATCACTAAACAGAAAATAAATTTTTAGTACAAATCAACGAATCTTAAAAGTAGAAAAATATCAAGAAATATGAAGTGTCAAAAATTAATAGATCCTGTCGTTTAATTTTTCAATGTGACATGCGGACAACATTTTATCTTTTCGGTGAATATGCATCATAAAATAAACAAAAATAAATTTTATAATTTACTCATGATTATAAACTTATTTTCGAATGTCTAAAATCGTCATTTGATTTGCCAGTGAAAAAACTGATTTCTGAGACATCTGTTGAATAAATAGAGAACTATTTCACCGTCATTTTATTATTTTCATTTTATATACCAATCTTTCAATATTGATAACACAAAATGATTATTGTGCGTTTAAAAAGTTTAATTCATCATGTAAATATAAAGTAGTAATATAAACCAGTAGTAAAATATCCGCATTCACGAAAAATGAAAACATACCTCCTATATCTTGTCTCAGCTTAAAAAACTTAGAAATTTCGTTCTACGATATATCAATTACATATTTCAACAATCAACAATGTATAGGCCTTGTTGAAAGCAACTAAAATGTTATATAATAAAAATACAAGATTTACGATTATCGACTACATTTCGATATAATCAGTATTCGCAATATTGTCGGTCAACACAATTTTTATTGGAAGCCTTTTGGTGAATATATAAAAAAATCTATCTTAAAAATAAGCCGATATAAACAGTTCGATGAATAAGTATACTAAATATTGTTAATATTATTCTTCAAATGTAATAAAATCATAATTATCTTTACGTCATTATCAATTAATAATAATGGCAATTGTCTTACAATACTTTTTCATTGAACTATCTTCTTAACTCTTTATACTTCAAAGAGTCAATACAATAATTATTTAAAGCATTAATTTCTTCTCCAAAGCAGCCCACATCGGGTCAAGTGGCTGTTCAAATGCATTATATATATTTCTTTCTGGGGCGACAGATGGCGTTGTATTAAAATTCCAGCAATTGCCCACAGATGGTATAGATGGCGCTTTGTTCACCATGTATTGTTCTGTTGGTGCGACAGATGACGTCAAGTTTCTCAATCGACGACGCCCGGTCGCCATGCGTATACTTCGCATCATTGCTGTGGATTTAATACGTTCTGAAAAAAAAAACTGTAGGTCAGATGAAAGTTTAAACGTGATAGCAATGTGTTGCAATGAAGCGAGTGAGAATTATAAGAAAAGTGGCAAGTCGCTACATTAAACACATAATATCATAGGTCCTGCCATCTCTGAATGTACTCTTCATTGAGCTGGTTCGATTCCAGTTAGAAAATAAGTTTTGTTAAATTGTGTTACAACACATTAAAGCCGATTTGAATTATGTACTGTTATAATTGTTTGTTCAAGACTCAAGAAATGGCATAAACCACAGGGATAAACTATACCAAATCATATAAACTATACCAGGTCATCTCACGGTAAGTGATCACTGCCGCCCATGAACATCCACAACTGGGATAATAGATGTGTTCGCGGCTCATTAAATTGGGATGGGAGCGGGAAGGAAAAGGGTATTGGGCATCCGGCCATCTCACTCACCGAACGAAACGCGACAGCCAAGCTGTCACATCACGTCGATTTGCTAAGAGACAGTGGTACCGGCCCGGACGAGCCCGCCCATAGATGAGTCATGGCTGAAACATGTAGAAGCAGTATGTACCTTCCTGCGAGGTGAGCGGGCAGTACTTGAGCGTGTGCGCGGAGTCGCCGGCGGCGCCGCAGCGAGCGCACACGAGCGCGCGCAGCACGGGGCAGCGCGCGCGCCCGGCCGCGTCGCGCAGCGAGTGCGAGCGGTAGTACGACTCGCGCTCGCCGTTGTTCTTGCAGAACCGACACTCCTGCTACATGCACATTTACGCCCTTATTCATAGACAGTTTCAAAACCTATTTTAGTTATCAAATATTTTGTCTCTTTCGAACGACTTTTGAATTCAGTTTGGACGAAGAAGACAAAACAATTGATAGGTAACTAACTTAGGTAACTAAAACAGGTTTTAAAACTGTCTATGAATAAGGCCGGAATACTTTCATAAACAATACCAAGAGGAGGTATACTAGTCTGCCTGAATACTCCTACATGGACAAACAAGCATATAACGACCGACGAAGGAGTCGATGTGGCATTAATGCCACAGTTTGAAGTTTATTTCAGACCCAAATGTAATGGTGTGCGAGCCTAACGCCATAAATTCCAGTCTCGGGAGACTTATAAGATTTTTAAAATCAATAACTCACAACGTTGATTTCCACACCAAGATTCCAGCCCTTGCAAAATCATAGTCGCTTCGCTAGTTTTAGATAAATAAATTAGGAGGGAAAATGTACTTTGACGACAACTGCTATATTTCTCGCTATTTTCAGACAAAACTAAGTTTTGACAACCTCCGTGGCGTACTTGGTTAGACCCCGACTGTGAAATTAGAGGCTCCAGGTTCGATCCTCGCACCGAAACAAATGTTTGTGTGACCTATGGATATTTGTTTCGGGTCTGGGTGTTTGTGAGACCGTAAAGTCTCCCGTAGTTCCTGATACCCACGACACAAAACTCGATCTTAGTGAGGGGTCAGTTCTATGTATGGGACTGTTGGGTGTATTTATGTATAATAAACATTCTTACCGTAATATTTTAACATCGATATTTGCACTAGCTTGTCACAAAATATACTTCATTTCATGTTACGTCTTCAATAATCACTTAAAACCGCAATAGCATCATCAATGCTACGGTTGAAATACTTTTTAAATCAAACACAAATACTTTAAACTTCCACATAAAATAAACAACATTAGAAATTCGATTCCTAAGTCGGGCAATCTACTTTGTGTGAGTTACTCGTTTTTTTTAGTTGTACTACGGTACGACTACAAAGTACAAAGCTGAGGTCTCGGGTTCGAATCCCGGGTCGGGCAAAGTGATATTGGGTTTTTCTATTCATTATCAGCCCGGAGTCAGGAATTTGTGACCGATTTGGCGATAGGCTCGCCCCCTATCACATCATGGAACGGAACATACAAGGCGAAATGTGGGTGTCCTATTGGCGCCTCTGCCTACCCCTTATGGGATAAAGGCGTGAGTTTATGTATGTATGTACGTAGCACTTGAACACCTACTAATACTTCTTGTAAAATTTTATATACAAACAACTTTTCTATCGGTACTTTATAAGCCACTGACCTCATTCCCCCGGGCGGGTCTGTTCTGCTGCAGGCGGCGCAGCAGCGCGTGCAGCACGGCGTCGGGCAGCGAGCTCAGCACGCGGGACTGCTCCGCCGTCAGCACCGCCGCCGGCTCGCTTGCACGCACCGCTGCTACTACACACAACGTCACATACTCACCACAGTACTATGTAGCCAGATACTTCTGCTGCTGCTACTATGTACCACATTTCAATACTCATTACAGTGCGATGTAGCCACAGCACAGCTAATGGTAACTACAGAAGATTTTTTGAGGAAATAAAAGAAAGAAGGAAAAAGCTGTTGGACACACAAATATGTAGTTGTGTGTAGTGAACAAGCGCGGACAGCTTATGGTTTCTGAACTAGTTTGACAAAGATGATTGTCGCATATATTCTCAACAGTGAACAATTGTAAGCCGAAAGGTCTACATTAACATTTGCCGTAATATGCGCGTATAGTAGGTACTTAAGCGATTATATTTTTATGGAATTTAGTAGTAATTTATCACAATGCTAATTACCGGTTACATCAATTCCTCCCATAAACCTGTAAAAACTCTATAACTTGCCTTCGTTAACTGGTGTGGAAGTGGCAATCGGTGTGGTTGGCGTCCAGTTCCTATTGTACCTGGGCAGTGGCTGTGTGGGTGATTTATCTGGCGCAGGCCACGACTTTTGACGCACATATGCGCTCCCAGCACCAAAGCCTGCCAGCTCTTCTGTATTACGTAAAAGAAAAATTGGTTTACTAGGATGAAGAGACTACAACCGAGTTGATTTACCATAAAACTGCAAGTCTAATTATTAATCAATTATCTAGTCTGACAAGAGATTTCGAGACATAAGTTGTAATTAGATGGCAAATAAGTACACTAAAACCAAACACTTATTGTAAAGATCCTATGTGGGTTACAGTTTTACAGATGATTCTAAAGGTAATAGAACACAAAACAAACATACTTAATCACACGATAACTTATTTATTCGGTGTGAGATCAAATCCTCGACCATTTGTTTTACTATAGGATTTAACATTAGAAATAGAAAACATTTAATGAAGATTTCGTGAGAAAGATTTCTTTATTTGGAGTTCTTACCAGGACGTGTCTGCCATGTTTCTTCATCAGGGTTGTACGGCGAGTCGGAGCCATTCATCTTGAACTCCTGCATCACATCGTCCAGGGTACATTTGCCCATCATCACTGCAAATTGTTTAATACAAGTATATATTTTAACAGCACACCTTGTCGCCTCGAATATCATACGCCAATTTTGGGGAATCTCCTGAATAAGCTTATAAGGTCTTGAATTTGAATTCTATTATCATAATGTTTATCTAATAGAATTTAGAACTGCGCCGTATTCAAGATACGAAAATGAAAAGTAGGTAAGCAAAAAATGCCTTCAATTCATTTACTTGTTGGTTCTTATGTGTCAATACAATAAAAATCACTGAAATGTAGGTAGATATTTGTTTACGTTTTATTTTTCTTTAATATATTTTATAGTGTACCTACATAATGGAAGTCTTGTGTAAAAAAATGTCTGTAAAGGAAAGCAGCGGTCTCTAGTATAGTGTATTATCTATGGCAGCGGTACTCACAGTCCATAAAGCTGGATGATTTCAAACTGTCCCTTTGCGACGGTGAAGCCTGCGACCTCAGTGACGGCCATATTTGTTGATTCGCCCAGTTTGTCGACTATAATAAAAATAAGTACATACTTTATAAAACAAAGTTGGGTTGTCAGACATTATCTTACTTTTGGTTAACATAAAAGTTAATATTTTGGCACGAGATTCGAAACTGGGGTGTTAACCAATTCTTCGGCGAACATACATTGTTGATTTTACCAAGGGTCCATGACTATTACGGAGACAGGACACTACGTAAACGCTTTCCGTACTTAGTGAACAGTCTTCCTTCCGACACCGCTTCACGGTTAATAAAAAAAGAATAAATTCGATCGAACAAAAAGGCAAGACTGTTAAGTGTTAACTATTCAAAATGTTTCACAAATCTACCCACTTTTTTATTACCATTATTAAAATCAATCAATTTCGTCTTATTTTAAGTCTATATTCATTTTGAGTATAGTAACATTCGTCATGTAATAAAAATAAGTAATTTTACGTATTTTTCGGAGAGCTAACATGTTAAAACGTGTTTACAACTACCCTCGATAGACTAAGATAATCTCACAATAACATTGTGTTTGAAAAGCAAGATATTTAATACCACTTACCGAATTTATGGAGCTGCCACTTCCATAATCACTGGAATATTCCATTTTCATAATTTTTTTTTTAATTTAAAACCACACTCACAAAATATTCAATTTACCACGACTGCTCGCCATAACCAGCCATAACAACTGGCCAGGAATGAAGGGGACCTATTGGAGAATTGTTTAGGAGAGCACGCGTCTGATTGGTCGAATTTCAAATGGACAGAATAAACAAAAAATGGCGGACAGTTCAAAGGCCGGTTTTGATGCATGGACATTTTTTTATTGTTGTTATCCGAAACTTAGACCTAGCGTTGTTTATTTTTATAGCATCGTATTTCGCTGTGTAAAGAAATTTAAAACTATTTGGTATAATACCTATGCATACAGTGACTATTTATTAACAACGATATAAATTGTAAATATGAACAATTTACAACATAAAGTTACAATTATATAAAATATAACATTAGATTCTGTCTACGTTATGTGGGTTGCAATCCGGTATGAGGTGTGTACGTTTTTTGTAAAAATAATTAATCTTGCATGCACCCGAGAACATTATCTATATTAATCAGATTTTTATTATATTTTAATACATAATATTTGCATTATATTATTATATTGCAGAACTAGCTTCTGCTTGCAAACTTCGTCTGCGTGATTAACTTTATTTTGAATTTCCCATCCCGTCCCGCCCCGTCACGTTATATCCCGCCCGTCCCATATTATTCTAACTCGAGGCATGTAATCAAGTCATATCCTATCCCTTTTGAGTATAAAAAATTAACACATATATCGAAATTCCTTCCTCATCCCACGGGAACACTCAATCCAGAATGTCGGCTACCTCCATACTATATTTCATCAGTCATCGAAATCCGTTAAACCGTTTGAGTACATCGCGCACAACTGCACAGACAAACAGCAGAGACAAAAATTATAAAAATCATTGTTTTGGCTTCTAATGCCTTTTTATGAGCTTTTCTTTTATTTATATTCTGCGGACAATCTATTTTTTAAGTCCAGCAGTAAACAGCCATCATGTGATGTTCTCATCTACCCTGAACCTTTAAACCTGAAAGAAAGGATCTACTCTACAAACATAATCAGGTAGCAGTGGAGAAATTGCAACTTTATGCTCATATTTGCTCTCAGTGTTGAAGGTTTCCAATATCTTTTGTATATCGTGCAGATTGAGATCTTTATAATTCGGTGCTTTAGTTACCTACAAATATATCTACGACTCATATATACTATAAATACGTCTCTAAATTTATTTTCAGAAACAATCATTTCTATAGTTTGTTTCATTAAGTAAAGTCCGAATTCCATGGCCAAGAAACACTTTAGCTTTGAACTTTTACATACCCATCTTACAAATGCATTTAAAGCATTCCCCTTCCGTAATCAATGCTTTGACAAAAGTGTCATCATTTCTAATCGAATTTGAATAACATGACAAACACGATAATGAATATAATTTGTGTTCTGAAGACTCTCTTGAATTGTCCCTCACTCTCTCTCTTCAACTACAGGAAGTTCACTGCTGAACTTAGGCCTCCTCCATGATCCACATAGACCTGTTGGAAGCGGCTTTGAAGTGTAAATTATTAAAATTGCAACATACGCAAAAATCATAAATCCTGAGACAATCCAGTAATTTCGTGAATATACTCGAAAACTGCGGACTTGATAGCATTGGAATCCGCAGAAATATCAAGTCCAACAAAAAAATTGTTGATCTGTGTAATTTGCATAGATGTAATTTGTCATTTTGATGCCGCAGTCATTGTGTTACCAAAGTCTATAGTCAGCACAAAAATGTTGAGTACATTTTACCTTATTGTATTTTGTAACATTTCAGTGTAAGGGGAAATAGCCGGCAAAATAAATAAAACATACGAATTAAACACAGTTTATTACAGCCTCGATTGTTGTTTACAAGGATCTCAAAATACTGATACAGGGGGTAAACCCGACATCTATGACTGTCTGAAATCAGGAGTCGACGTGTATGTCACCAAGCTTTATACCAAGGCCAGAAAATGTAAATTTCACAAGAATTCGTAGGTATATTTGAACGATTCTACTGGCAAAATTCCCCGCGTAATTAGCCCCTAAACCAGTTCTTATAATTTTATTCATTACGTATCCAAGCTTAAGGTACACCAGGAAACATATAATTTAAACACTAAGGTCTTGTTATGAAAAATATATTTCGGTCTCACGAACCGCTCACAGTTTTAGCTTTAACATACAATGTCTTGGGTACAAACACGCCGGTATCACGCCGCGAGATTCAATACACTAACTCCAAATTCTCACAGCCAACTATCAAATAACTGGAAACTTCTGATCAACAGATTTCACAAGTGCTATATAAGGAACGTTAATATTACATACAGTATATGATTAAATACAATTACATGTCTTTGATAAGCATATTATAACAAAAGAAAGCCGTAAGTTTAGCCATAACTAGTGGCACTCACAGTATGTACAGCTCATTTTTACCTTAAGATCTGTCAGGGGCGACGAGCTTATCGCCATACTGAGCTCACATTCCTGAGCATCTCACATACGTTTCAACCCATTTACTATGTTTTTTAATGATATAATTTATGAAGACATGCAACTGTAGTGTTAGGGCCTTATTCATACAGTTTTAAAACCTATTTAAGTATCGAAGGTTCTGTCTTCTTCGCACAAACTGATTTTAAAACTCGTTCGAAAGGGACAAAACATTCGATAACTAAAGTAGGTTTTAAGCCTGTGTTTGAATAAGGGCGTTAGTGTGATGTGGTGAGTGGCTCGTTAGTTGGTGTCGACGAAGTACTCCTGCGCGGCCTTGGTGTCGGGCTTGATGGTCTTGGAGCCGGGCTGCCAGTTGGCGGGACACACCTCGCCGTGCTTGTCCGTGAACTGGAACGCCTGCACCAGCCTCAGGGTCTCCTCAACTGAACTGGAATAGTAATCAATACATACAATAAGTACATCGCATTCAAATTACCATACTGCGAGAACCAATATTTGATTTTAATTAAAATGAGAAATATTATGTTAGAGATTATAAAGTTTGTTACTTTACAATCTCAATATTCATTGTCCGAGATATAATTGTTGTAGTTTTTTTTCTATAAATTATCTTTATTACAATTGAATATAAAAATTATGAATGCTATTAAGTATTACGCAATAAAAAAAAACCGAGAGCCAAGTCAATATTTAATTTATTTACTTTTTAAATTGTAAACTAACCTTGGGTGCTCAGATTTTATGTCATAATGAAACAGTAATCGCCTTTAATTGATAAATCATGATTGCACACATAATCGGGTGCAAAAAAATCAGTACTTTAATTTAGTATATTTGTCATATACATGCAAGGCTCGTGTCAACGTAATTACTCGACTGGCGTAGAAGATAACTACAAGGTCGGTGGGATTATCGTGTATGAGGCGACAGTCACAACTGTCTAGCAGATAACTTGCACGGTAATTATTGTTTTATTGGTCTCACTGCACTGCGATACATAATGTTAACGTACGCAGGGTAGATGTACTCTATAACCGTTTCAACTTAGAGTACTTTAAATTATGGAAATCTTAGAAACATCTCAACAAACCACCAATGCATATTTCAATAATAAATTAGTTGGATGACTTGGCATATACAGATATGTACTAAGCACTATTTCTCTGGTGATCCTAGTTTTCTTTCAGATATTTTTTTTGCAATGGTTTCCCCACAATCAATTTATTCATTAGTAGGGCAGGTGATTCAATATTTTATATCTGCTTAGAAGCAATACATTTTTCGGTCCGTACACCTACACCCGGTTGAATTATTTCTGGACCAGAAAAATATCTGTCTATGTGTGGAGATGAAAGGTGTTGGCATGTCAATATTCTGGATATGTGAAGCTATGCTATTGTTATATGTGCATATGTAGATGAGCTTGACAGCTTTCATCTTGACACAAAAAAAGGGGGTAAGTACTGACCGTCCGACGGGCAGGTCGTTGATGGTGATCTGACGCAGGTTCTGCTTGTCGTCGATAATGAAGAGGCCGCGGAAGGGGATGCCGGTCTCCTCGTTGAGCACGCCGTAGTCTCGCGCGATGGTGTGCGACTTGTCGCTCAGGATGGGGATGTTCATGGGGCCCAAACCGCCTGTATTTACACAGAAAGCTTTAATATTTTGCATTACATACACTTACATGATTTATTTTTGTTTGTCCATTTACAGTGGGCGGAATCGCAAAGGTAGCGGGTCTAGTCTGAACCATTGCACCTTTAACTATTTTTTTGTTTCGCTAAACTTTGTGTAACACATATCAGTGGGACCAACAATGAAAACGAAAAGTATATGTAGAATTGTAGTATGTCGCAAAATTATATATACTTTAATTATTATACATTAGTGTGGATTATTTATGTATACCTTATAAGGCAAATCAAGTGCTAATGACCCCGCATACATGTGGTAACAGATAGGAGATAAAATATAATATGATGTGTAATGTAGTGCGTACCCTGCTTGCGCGGCGTGTTGATCCAGGCGAGGTGCGTGAAGTGCGAGTCGGTGGAGGCGGCGAGCACCTCGCAGCCGATTTTACGGAAGTCGTCCGCGCGCTCCGAGAACGCGATGATCTCCGTGGGACACACGAACGTGCTGCGGGAACAACCCAGCACTTACTACACGTTCTCATAGCAAGGGATAGGAATGTTAACATTGTAAACAGTAACTTTGTAATAAGCCAGGATAAAATAAACACTTGGTGACATAATTTAAACTTTTCACATATAATATCCAGAAACCAGATATAAATAATGAGCAATTATTTCAGACATTTCAATTTACAATGCTGTACCCACGAAAAACCCCAACGCATGTTAAATGTAACAGAAAAAATAGAATATCACATAATAGATAAGTAAAACAAACTGAACATCCATAGGGCTAGCAACCCATGACATCCTTCCTCATTAAAAGTTAACAATGTTCCTATTACTCTCAAGTGTTTTTTTTTGCGGTACGTAATAGATAATATACATTATTGACTAGTCAAATCAGAAATAGGACTATTATAATTATGCGAAATTTACAACTAAAAAATCTTTTTTACTATTACCATCTGAAAAACTGGTCCACAAGCAGATAAATTAATACAATCAAAATTCTAACAAATGGGCTGATTTGCGTTACTACACTCATTCTCGATACATTGACATGCGATTGTCGGTGGCGTTGAATCATGAATACCAAATAGATATGGTTAAAACTTAAAAGTCAAATTCATTTAAAAAATTAACACCTATGATTCAAATCATACACAATTAAGCGTTTTAATAGTTCATTAAACTTGATTCTATTTTATCAACTAGATCTCTTTTAGATTTGTCATTTGAATATAATCTAGATCAATAAATCACACTCAATAATAATGTTACAACTAATTTAGACCAGTTAGTTATTTGATTTTCAAAATTATAACACGATCAAACTGAAGTAATAGTTCGTCTGCAACGCAACTTCACGAAAGGCCATATTCGTAGACAGTTTTGAAACCTATTTTAGTTAACTCTTAAAATATAAAATTATACTAGAATGTAAATACGGATATTTAGTTTATATCAATGAATACCCAACATTTGGGATTAACAATACAATATGCTACATAGTATAATTAGCCAAGTATACAGAGTATACCACCCAACTTAGATTTACAACACTAAACAAGCGGCAAACGGTCGACAAATATCCCAAGTAAGCAACACATTAGTTTCTTAATATCTTCCTATAGTAAGCAAAGTAACCAAGAAACACTGGTTTGAAACTGATGAAATATATTCCCCAAAATAGAAAACGCAAAAGCAACCATCAAATACCCAACCAACACCGCTAATTTATTGTGTTTCAGCCTCTAAAACATCTTTGACTTCACAAATAACTTTAAGGTATGTATAAAAACATCGGACATATGTGATAAATGCTCACTAAAGTAAAACGGTCAACAAATATTTAAAGTAAGCAACACATTCGTTTCTTAATATTTTTCTATAGCAAGCTAAGTTACCAAGAAACACTGGTTTGAAACTGATGAAAATTTATTCCCAAAAATTGAAAACGCAAAAGCAACCATCAAATGCCCACCAACACCGCTAATTTATTGTGTTTCAGCCTCTAAAACATCTTTGACTTCACAAATAACTTTAAGGTATGTATAAAAACATCGGACATATGTGATAAATGCTCACTAAAGTAATTTGTTTTAGTAAAACATTTTAATTTATCAAAGTGTACGATGTCGTCTATGGAAGTAATTTAATCATTTACACACATGAACGTAAATTGAACAGATTAAGCAATAGCAACTGCAGACTAGTATTGTCAGATTTGGTCTATGGTAAAGAGATGATATCATAACAGAAGCAAGCTGCAAACGACGAGCCCACAGTCCCGAGTGCCGATAAGGGCCGACGATGATTACATTAGTGCACTCACTTCTTAGAATTTTTATTAGAGGCCAGCCTAGGGACACAGTTGCTAAGCCAACAGGGCCTTGAGCTCGGTTTGCCAACATCCGGCCCTCCAGTTAACTTGGCATTAGCAATCACCCATCCACATTCGGCATGCGCTAACCGCACCTTATTCCTACGATACGATTCCCAATCACTCACTACTCCGACACATTTACTTCGTTACAAATACAAGCATTACCAGCAAATTCTACTATGTATTAATATATGCGCTTTTTGAATTAATAAGCCTACAAACCATGTCAGGAGAAAATAATTTCACAAATGTAGCAATTAGTATGTACTTTATTAATATCCATGCAAAATGGTTCGAGGGAAATGTTAATATACAGTGAACACTACCTACTAATATACATCGAAAACT
Organism: Deilephila elpenor; assembly: GCA_949752805.1. Lineage (NCBI taxonomy): Eukaryota > Metazoa > Arthropoda > Insecta > Lepidoptera > Sphingidae > Deilephila > Deilephila elpenor. Next base: position 15,652,560 of record OX457097.1, on the reverse strand, counting down.
ACGTAACATTGTAAAAGTACTCACAAGTCCAAGGGGTAGAAGAACAGCACGACGTATTTGCCCTTGAAGTCTGAGAGAGCGACGTCCTTGAACTCTCCGTTCACCACGGCGGTGGTCTTGAACTGGGGAGCGGCTTTGGCCATCTGGAGAGGCATTTTGTTGAAACTGAAATGAAAAGAATTCCTGATTAATACATGAATATACAGGAGTGATGAGCCTCTGGTTATTTTACTGATGTCTGATCTCATGGAAACCAATAACAAAATCGTTATTTTAGGTCAATAATGTTTGAACCGTATAACATAAACAGCATACTTAAAACTATGTCTTGAAATAAAACAAATTTTCACGGATTTTATCGCGATTTGGCTCAATTTTTACATTTTTTAACTTCCCGACGTTTCAATGTGTAACATTCGCGTAAATCAAAGAAACTACTATAATGTCTTGCCAGACATGCTTAATCTTTCTTTTGCAATAAGAAAGTATAACATTGTAGTGGCTTGGGTTAACAAGCATATCAAATATAAAAACACGCGATACACTTATAATTTTAATGAAATCATATTTAATCGGCTTGCCATGTTAACAAGACCATTGGTGATGTGGCAGTCACATAATTTTTCAATTCATGATAGAAAATCAAGACAGCTGTGTTTGTTTCATTGTTTTAGATTTAGTTAGATAGGTATATTCAATTAAAAACGATGTAATTCATACCGGGCGACTCAGGTTGAATCTGCTAAGTTGTCATATTTTAAAATTTAAACAACGGGTAAAACAAGATTTGATTTAGATCAAAATGTAGTCCACTGGTCTTAGCTATTTTCGTTAACTGGCGATGCCATCAATTAAATATAACTTATGAAGCAAGTAGATACTAGATAGTACCAGAAATGTATTATTCCACAATTCTTAACCAATACAATGCATTTATGGTAGATTTTCTATGATTCGTCATGGCGAATTACCGCTTTGTTTCGCCACTCTTCACTTTGTATTTCCAAAAAATACTAATCTGCATGATCTACGGCATAGAATTTTTTTTGCTTTTGCCAAAGGTAAATGCCCTGATTACATTTCGTCGAAAACTAACGCAGCTTTTACCCAATTTTATCAAATTGAGTTATACATGAATACTGATTTTCTCATCCCTGTTGTAGGTTTTACAAATGTGGTAATATAGATAATTGGCAATACAAATAAAAGTAATTGAGAATAATACCGACTTGTATTCTTATGTCATATACATACTGTATATTGATAAACATTGCATGAAGTGCGTGGAAGAGTAGGTATTTACCACTTGATATTGTCAATATTACGTGTTTATAAGGATAAAGTCGTATGACAGAAGATTTGTAAGAAGACATTGGCTCATATCAAGTATCTAGCTCCTTAAATGTCATTCCACTTGTGTATGTACACAGAATGTATGTATTTATACATGACCCGATTGTGTCTTTATGAAGTAAATGGACTTCAATTCTATTTCAAAGCGGCATCTGTAATTGGGTCGTCAACCGGTACATTATCAACTTTCCTAAGCCAACATTCCATATTGTATTTGTTTAGCGTATCAAACCAGTAACCATTACATTAACAAATCCTAATATTAATTTTTTTCAATATGATGGAAAATAATTATTTAACCAAATACTCAATTTTGATTTAGGCTTGTTTTTAAGTATGTAATTGACAAAGCCTCCGTGCCTACCAACCCCATACAATATAAACTAATTTCAGCTCAGAATACTAAAATATGAGTACATGAGGTTTTGCTCTATATTTGAAACATTCTGTAAAATAACAATAACATTCACCTACTCTCGTCTCAGCACCAGATAACACAAAGCCGAGATGACAGATACCATTGTTTAAAAATACTGTTGTTTTTCGCATTGTTAGTGAACAAACATGCGAAGATAATTTATGAATATTCGGAATTATCTTAATACCGTTAATAATAAGCTAAGTTTGAACGTCTAAAACATTCTACATTAGAAGATATTATATGCACGACTTTATGAAATAAAATTAACGAATACCCCGTTAGTATAACAATTGTCTCGAAGCTTTTCAGTGAACTTATATAAAGCTGAACGTACATACTATATTCCCCAAAAGAATACAATGATCCATTACAATAGACTAACCTAAAAAAACAAGATTGCATGGGCTAGTATGTATACTTTTAATATTTTTGAGAACACTGTGTGCAATATGATTAGTTAAGAATTTCAAAATGTTGTGTCATTATTCCATATTATTTTTATTCGAAAATAAAATGACATCATACGCTCTCCATCATCAGAATTCAGAATACATTCGTGATAAGCGACTATCAGCAAGAGGCAGATGAAAAATATCGGAGATTACCATAGAACGACATCATTTGTAAGTCATCTTTACTCTTGGAGATTTTATATCGTATACGTCAAAAGATAAATCGCTTGATAAACGTTGCAAAGTCGATATCAGAGTCCGGGTGAAATTTATAACCATTTAAGGAGAAATACACGTGTGTTTAGTAAGAGGTAATTACCTTATTTGTTCGTAATAAAGATACAAAAATTTTGCTGAAACTAAGTATAATAATGATATTATACTACGTACCTACAAACACTAGTTAGCAAGATAACGAGTCATTTATTAGCGTTCGCCTTATAGGAAGAAACAACCGTAACATACTATTCTATTAATAGTCACAATAAAAAATATATAATAAAATTTACTTAGTTCCTGAATAAACTTAGTAATAATTCCTAGTCATTTTACGCAATGAAAATTGATTTTCAATGCAAGAATGACTGTGCTAGATTTTTTGATTAGCTACTATCGTAAAATGATAAAAATGAAACATATTTCCGTATGACATAGCCGGCTTACAATGCGAGAAAGATAATGTTCTGCCTCCATATCTATTGATAACGCAATTCTAAAAAGCTATTAAAATGTCTAAATCATATACCTACTATAGGTAATTGTTACAATTTTTAGTAACTTCAAATCGGACCGCTAATCTAGACTAAAACCTACATTTCATAAAGATGGTCTGTCTAACCTAAAAACGACGGTTTCCAACAGTCGCGCGACGTGTCGAGGCGGTACCATGTGAACGTCATGTTGGATAACAGCCGTGGCCTTCCACAACGAGACCAGGAGCCGTCCGTTTCCTTTGTACAAGTGATCAGTAAGGATCCCGCAAGTTTGCATATTATTTAATATCGCTTCCAGGTTTTGTAATCTGGGAACGGAATTCACTTTATTTAAACGCTATTTACGGAATACAAAGACTTGTTGTAAATGTAAGCAGTTGAATAAAAATGATTAATTAATTTTCCGAGGTCCTGAGTTGGGTGCCTTTGAGAAGCAAAGATTGAGTGGAATTGTAATTCTTTCTGTGGCAATCGATCCCTTCATACATCTACATTATACATAGAGCAGTCTTATTTCGTTATGTTTATAGGACACTCACCCCGCCAACGGTTCAGCATTATCTATATTCCGACGGATGTACAATGTAAATTGCTCGCTCACACAATAACCGTGGGAATTGAGCCACAAAACAGGTTTTAGACAATGTACTGTTACTACGGGTCAGTTGGAGACAGATGCATGCTGTTCCACAGTGAAGGGCTAAACGTGCGGAGTATACGATAAGACATTTAGATGTGAATTAAAAATATAGAAATAACAATTTGTGTTTCTACAATAGCAAAAGAAAGATTTAAGTCAAATCACTTTATTATAACACAAGTAGCAAAGTGAAGCGTTTATGATTCAACATTGACAAGAAAAATATAAAATGTTATAAGACATAACATGCAGTGGAGGACATTCATAAGAATATTAGAAAGATTTTTGGCGAGTGAGAAGGAAAACTAATATTATCATGAATTACTAACTGCCATACCAGAGACATTTAAGGCCAATTAAATCATTACTTAGTGTAGATTTTACAAAGAGAATCTATTCTAAGGAACAATTTAATTGACAGTAAACGTCACTGAGTGCAGCCGAAAGATTTTGTAACATTATCTTTCTTTATCGTATGTTTCTAGAAAGTAATATGGATAACATGTTGATATTTTATAACCTATTGATAATTAGTTCCGATAAGTTGTATTACGTCTCAATTGAAGACCGTGCTCAGATGAAGATAGTTATAATCAATTCTAACTCCATGCGGAAGACATTTGCTCAAAATGCTATAGATTATAGAAACTTATACGTAACACAAGATATATTTTGACAAAAACAACAAATTACAAAGTCGCAATCACTTACAAAAGGCGTAGTCAAAACACAATCAATTAAATAAGAACTATCTTGAAATATATATTTTTTTTAATCAATTTCACGGCACAATGCTCGTAAATAAATGATAAGCGTGTGGGTTCGCGAACTTGATAACAGTGTTGACAGACTGACACACCACGATAATGTAGATTTGTAGAATAATCCTGCGCATTCATATTGACAATAGTAATTGAACATACATTAACCTGTGTTATTTATCGACTCATTGACATGGACAGGACGAAGAACGCGTAAAGTGTTCTGACGTAAGTGGTGCGGGCAGCGCTCCAGTGCATCTCCAGTGGAACGTCACGATTTTGAAAATGCTTCTTTGTATTATAGCAGATAGTTTAGAAAACAAAAGATAATGATGCTTATTACCGCTAACACAAAATATATTAATTATTTATTACAGCATTTTTATTCAAAGGTTCTTATGAAAAAATCTAATAGATGGCGCGATTTTCACAGCCATCTTTTGATACTACTAATGTACTGAAGGACAGCTCTCCGTGGCGCAGTTGGTTAGACGCCGAGTATGAAACGAGAGGCCGCTGGTTCGATCCCGCACCAAGAGAAATGTTTGTGCGGCCCACAAATATTTCTTTCGGGTCTGGGTGTTTGTGAGACCGAAAAGTCTCTCGTAGTTCTGATACCTGCGACACACGACTTAATTGATCTTAATATTAATCTCATAAAACTTAGCCGCATGTCGACCCAAGGACAAAAGGTATCGCTTTCATTATCAATTATTGTTTCACAAGTATTCTGTGCCGCTGACGTCATTAGGTGGATGGACGATTCCGATTGACGCGACAGCCTTGACTTGTATCGATGCGGCAAACGAGCATTTTTATGTGAAACCAATTCAGCGAATATAATCAGCATTAAAACTGTATTGTATCAGCCCTTATACGTTCCACTGTCTGCCACGGGCCTCATCGATATCGAAAGTACGATTGATAGGGGTTAGGCCATATAGTCCACCACGCTGGCCTAGTGCGGGTTGGCAGACTTAACATACTATATAAATTCTTGCAAATCACTATGGTATGCAGGTTACTTCAAAATGTTTTCCTTTACCGTTATAGTACGTGATGATTGACTATACACACATGACTCCGGAAAGTCAAAGAAGTGCCCTGCGATTTGAACCCGCGACCACCGTGAACATGTTGGCAGCCGCGTGTTGTCCATTTACCAACAGGCCACCACGCTCTCCCATAACCGGTACCCAGCATCAATCGAGAAGTGTAATAAATGTTGCGTCATTTACGCATTTACCGTTAGCTAATATATTTTATTGGGAAGTCTTAATTACTGGATACCATTCGTAGTAAAACACAAATCTAAATTTTAAGCCATATCAAGATTACGGATTACATTTATTTCATGATCAGCAATGTTAAACACTATACGAATAAGAATATTTGTTTTAGGTAATAAAATCCTTTTTTACGTATTTAAAACATCAATGAATTACTCTTTATTTGCAATTCTGAATGACGGTCACGCGAATGAACCTCTTCACTTAGATGCTTATGCATCTATAAATAATCAACGTAACTGTTGTGTATTTTACAACAGCTGTGTACATTCATAAAAAAGTTATACTGACTGAAGCTAAGTATTCTACGTGAGCAATTTGTCTCTCCACGAATCATTTTAATGTTTCTAGAATCTTCTCGTCATGGTAACGGCCATGACCTGTACACTGACGTATAAATAATAAATACACGTGATTGCAACTATTGAGGTTAGCTCGATGGTATTTCAGTTATATTTTATTCATAAATAATACGCGGATAATAATAATAACCATCATGATAATGGTTTCTTAGATTTACGCGAATGTTACACATTGAAATAAAACAATTTTATACGGATTTTATCGCGATAAAATCCGTATAAAATAGTTTTATTTCAACCATCATGATGATGAACATTCCATATCCCAGGCATCGGTGGATAATTTAATTATAATTAATCATAATAGGAATTTGATACTAACTTCTACTTGAATAATAATGTTGTATCAACGTTATGACGATTAGGGGCACTGCGTAGCTAATTTAAAACATAAGATTACATAAATGAGATTCCATTTGAAGTAGTGTTGAAACTTAGATCATTTTATTATCCATGAAAATTCTGGATTAAACAAGACATTTTATAAAATTACAGGAACCATTATGGGGACTCACATTTATATACAGGCTTTGCAACCAAAACAAAACAATGGCCTAAAAGAAATAGCTATGAACATTTTAGAATCCTATTACTATTTCAGTTAAAGGCGACCATATAGTTAGCGCGTTCTACGATATGATGCCATAATATAATACGTGTCGGGCCTTAATTATTACTGCATTATCTCTGCGGCCTTGATATAAATTAATATTATTAATCCAAATACGACTTTACTACGTTACCGTAACTATATAGTTTATTTTCACTTTATTATTTAGGTTAAGTTGCAACTGCGTATCACAATTCGCAAGGGTATTATTCATAATTTTTTTGCGTAAATAAATTGCCATAGCTTTAGGAACACCTCACATTCCAATCCGTATTTAGAACAAAGTTAACCTCATTTTTAAGTCGACAGTAGGTACGTTTTACATCGTACACTGTCGCAACACCCAATACTATCAACAAAATTCATGGAAGTACGATACTAAATACATTCAAGAAATACTTCAACGTAAACCTACCGTTCTACCACAGTTCTACTAAGATTTTTTTGCATAAAGGTTAACCCAATAAAGATGTGCTATTTAACTATTAATACAATGATGCAAGGCCCAATACAGACTTGAGCCCACTGCAGGGCAACCCCCGTCTTCCACATCAAATTGGAAGAGTGGGGATCTTTAATTACGATGACACAATTTTTACGCTTCTTACATACATACCTTGTAAAATCAAGGTGTAAATTAATGCCAAGTCATTTCACGGTTAAACAAAATACGTCAGAAAAACATGATTCATACAACTACGATTACACCTACATTACGTTTCCTCAACATTCTACTTTACTAGTATTCTGTAAAGGAATAACCTCATAGAGAACGGCCTCATCATGGGCATAAGATGGGCGGGCTTTTCAAGGTCCAAGGTAGTGGCCTCATCCCCGCGACACAAACACTTGTGTTCCATGCTCATCTTCCAGCTGGCACTTGGCAATTTTACGACTGTAAGAAATGGTTAGGTGAATAATGGGCGTTCTATCAAGAATAACAAATAAAATTTGGAGACCTAATACACATACGCTCATTTCTGGCGGTATCTGACAGCATAGAAGGGAAATTGACAGGGCAACAATGTTTTTCAAATAGAAAAGATCCTTCACAATGTATGTTTCACAACCTGGGTATCATTCGGATAATGGTAAAATTAATTTGTACCCTGAGCTCGACTCGAACCCGCCAACGGCCGTTATCACTACACAGGGAATTATAGAAATTCTGAGAATCAGTTACTAGAAATTAGACTATCTATGTATTTGATAAATATATTCGCGCTATTTTTAACATCTAGAGGTAAATTATAATAATATAGTCTCATGTTAACGTCACGCTAATAAGAAATCTATACACGGTTTTATTGAATGACTCAAATATTATCGGAATTCGATAGCGACAAGAAAACTTCCTGAAGTCTTTTATTGATAATCATTAAGGCGAAATTATTATATTATATTTATATTTTCTTGGCGTTATAGTTCGGTTGAACCGCCTTCCTACCAATGATTAAAGAATAAAGAGGATGACGCACAAAAGTAGTACTATATATTAAGTTATAATTATGTTAGGAGTATCGACGCGGAATTGTACATTTATGCATCTGTCTCACTTACACAAAGCTAACTTGTCCCTTAATGAAAGAGACAAATAATAACTCCATTGTTCCGAATATGGCAATATTTTGTTCACTAACCACACTGAGACCGCCCTTGGCCCAAAATGACGCCATTTTTCTTTTCTGCATGTAATGTCAAACTGTGGCGTTATCTGTCAATAGGAGTAAACAAATCTGCACAATCAAAGAATTTCGATTTTTTTCATTGTTAATCTCGTGTCTTAAGTTTGTTAAGTTTGCTTATTAGATTAATTGTAATGTTTTTAAAATGCCTCAGTCTTGTGTGAAAGGATGCTAGTCGAGTTCAAGCAAAAAGGACCCCAAAATTTATTTTCATAGGTTAGTAACTGTTTTTACGAAATAATAACAAATATGTGTCTAAATTTTCATTTTGGGTTTGTTTTTATCATTTATAATTGTTTAAGGATCTTGTTGATTAAGTTTTAGACTCTTCTAAGCGTTATTTATACAAGTAGTACGAATAACAACCGTATTGTTTGTTTACACACAAGTTTAGGGATGTGATACGAAATTATTCATGTCGATATTATCATTTTTAAATATTTTGATGTTTATTTTTCAAAAAAAGAAATAATAGAATATATATATTCAGAACGACAAAGAAAGTGAAATTAAATATATATTTTTAGATTACCTATAAACATACAGACCAGGACAAAATGGATACAAAATATCGGAAGACACTATTGGAACCCTTCAATAAATACATTTATTTGTTGTTTACATTTTGAAAAAGACTGCATCAATAAAACATTGAATTTAAGACCTTATGGACTTTTTTAATTTTAATAATCTCTAAATTGATAAAATTAATAATTAAAAAGTGATATTTTAAATTTGCCGTTAATCATTTCGATACGCGACGCTAATGGTTGCAACACAATGTGACGACAGCGTACACGACCTTAGCTTGTTGAGTGCATTATTTTACGTTTATGTTGCACGTTGATGTTTGTAAAAAATTTAAGAAGAGTTAACAATAAAATAGTTGTTGCGATTATATGTAGTTTTCTTTTACGTCCACATTATTTTATAAATAAATAAATAAATACACCCAACAGTCACATACATGGTCCTAACCCCACATTAAGATCAATTAAGTCTTGTGTCGTGGGTATCAGAAGCTACGAGAGAATTTTCGGCCTCATCAATATTTGTCCCCGTGCGAGGATTGAACCCGCAGCCTCTCGTTTCACAGCCGGCGTCTAACCTACTGCGCCGCGGAGGCTGTCTTATACACGCAGACGAAGTCGCAAGCAAATTATAAATATTAATAAAGTTGTATTTTATCTCACGTGTGTATTATTTGACACAAATCCAATCCAATCATCAGGTAAAACTTACCATGAAATAAATCATAGTATGAATAAAATATAAAACATCGAACTATTTTTATCGGATTTAATTTTGAATGACTTTACTGTCTAATCCTAAAATCCCCTGTTTATACTCAATTGACATGTAAAGCGAAAATTAAAAAAGTTATACAAGTTTAAACACTGATATTTATGTACATTCAAAGTTTGTCATTCGTATTTATGCCACTATTGATGCATCGATGTCGATAGAAAATTCGGTACTAGCGTATCACTATTTTTAGGGGCGGAGCCGCCGCCATGTTGGTAAAACAACGGGACCCGTGTCACGTGACCTTATGCTCTATCCTCTTTATTCTATAATCATTGCTTCCTACTCAGCTATCCCCTTCGCACTATCTTGGACTTCCCCCAGGAAGACTAGGAACTTCCCTAAGGATCTTAAACTGCTCGCTGTATTCACATTTATTTTAATTCTAAAAAATATTTTATTTTGGTACATTGATTTAATTAAGGTGGCTGGGAAATCTGTACAATTTTACAAAAAAATATATTCACAAATTACTCAATACATAATGCATGTTTTTATTACTTTATTCTTGGACTTATAACTATACTACAAACTCTTCACATAGCGACACATATATACGAAAAAGAATAAATAAATTATTTATGTGAAGAAATAAAAGCAGTTTGCCAAAGAACCGGTTTCTTGTTTCAAATTCAATGGTTCACCGAGTTCAAATATTTTACGTAACTCGTGACTTGACATGGCCACAGGTATGGCGTTCAATGCCATGTATTTTAGTAGTAATTTGCGTGAAGTTTTAAATTTACTCACTTGAGTATAAACTATACGAAATATCGGGCACGTAAATTCTATGACATAGGGTAAACCACCCAATTGCTGGCACTCGACTAATTTATTGGCTCCTTTAAGTTATTTATCAATAATAAGTTTACCAGTATCCGAACACAGTTTATTCTCTTAGTAATCAATAGTAGATTTAACGTTCTAAAATACTGGACCACAGAAATATCTCCTTTTCAAAAATGGCGTCGCGATGAAAACATATTTGTAGTGCTCGGACTGGCATAAAAAAAGTAACAATATACTCTGTGTTTTTGCTAAGGTAAGAGGTTCACTTATCTCAATAACTTTCGTAAATCTTTCGAGTTTTGGTTACAGATACTGTTCATTTCAATTATTTAGTTGTTTAACTTCCTTTTCCAATCATTGTTTTTAATGTTTAGGCTATTTTTTAAATTTTTTTGCGGTGCCATCATCTGGTACGTGTAATATGAATCAAACCGTTTTATTGGCACACAAATTGGTTTCGGCAAATCAAAGATTACCTTGATGAAAATAATTTATTTCACATACTTTCAGACCCAGGACGTGTGTTTAATGGAGACGAAACAAATTTTGTGTTGTACCCAAAAACAGGTGTCGTTTTGAGTTTAAAAGGAGAAAAGAACGTATACGAAGTTGATCACCAAAACTTCTTTGACGGTTATGTTTGTTTTTTGTGCAGATGGTAGTCTTACACCACCAATGGTGATTTATCCTTATAAAAGACTACCTGCAGAAATAACTTCGCAAATTCCTATTTATTTGCAAGTTCCTAAATTTGTTCCTATTCCTTGGAAAAATAAATACTATTTTCATTATTAATATCAGTGTTTTATTGGGACATGTGTTCAAATTAATTTTTCAATTACCTACTATGTTATGTACATAAGTCATGTACTATGTTATACACATAATGTGAAAAAACAGGATGTGCCAATAATAGGGTTATTTTTACTGCCAATAAAAGGTTTTACTATGCCAATGTTTGGTATTTTTACTCAACATAACTAAACTTACTTTTTAATCAATATTACTGCCTAACCTAGAATAAAGTCTACTTAAATGCGTTTTCTGATAATATTACAACAATTTAAATCCCTTTTCTTTGTTTCAATTTATAGAATATAAGTAATTTTCAAAGTTTTTTTGGGGTAGTCTCTTAAAGTGCCAATAATTGGGTGGTTTACCATATTTAAAATATATTTCGAGTGACAAATGCGTCTATTTAAACGAAATTTCGATTTTAAGCTTTTAATTACTAGTGGTTTACTGGTGTCTGGTGGTAGGTGTCTCATACGTAAGAGGCCGCCTGGGTTGGTACTAACGCAATGTATAGTTTTTTTATTGCAATAAATGGCGAAACGAGCATGCCATTCGCCTAATGGTAAGTGTTACGACCGCTCACAACTGTAGCAAAACCAAACAACACCATGAATTTCAAAGCAATGCTTGGCATTCCACTGTGCTCGCCATCCTGAGACAAAGTGTTAAGTCTCATTATGTCCAGTAGTTACTCTGCTGTGTGGCACACAGCATTGCTTTGAAATTCATGGTGTTGTTTGGTTTTGCTACTGTTGTGAGCTGTCGTAACACTAACCATCAGGCGAATGGCATGCTCGTCTCGCTATTTATAGCAATAAAAAAAATACAATTAAATGCATAACAAATAACCCATCTCGCAGTTTCTATTTTTCATATTATTTGTATTAATTGATCATTTGTCAACATTCTAACAATATTTTTTTTACACATGTAGTATGAAACATTTAATCACAAAACTAATTATCTACTTATAAACATAATTTTAACACAACTTGAAGAGTTCTACAATTAATAGATTGTGTATAAATATGCTAAGACCTAGGTCATCTATTAAAAAAAATATTATCCAAGAGTTTTATTTTAAACCAAATTACCTATATTATTCATTTACAAATGATTTCCCTCATAGTGAATTACACCAACAATTACTATAATCTTTAGATAAATATTCCATAAAAAAACCTGATTAGAAGCACTATGGATATTCTGATAAGATAAACATTCAATGCAAATAAATGCATGGTAACTAATGATATCAAATTATACTATACACTGCTTAGTTTTTTAAAGAATCTAAACTTGTACAAAAATATAAATAGCAAATTATTAATTTCTAATTAATCTTTAAATACATTTCATATTTAAACTAAAAATATCAGCAATATAAAAATCAATTAATGTAAAGGTGACCTCAAGTGGGTACTTGGCCATGTTACTTTTGTAGCCGTGTATAGACCTTGAAACTAACTGATTCGAATGCTTTCAGCCTATTCAATTTGAATATGAAATCAAATTTAATTCTAATTTGTATATTTTTAAAGATTAACTGAAACCTAAGGCTGTAGAGGCTGTAGCTTCAACCCAGTTCCCATAATACACCTGGTTATAATTGATTATAAATTTACTCAATGCAGACAAGTCATGAGACAATATGTGCATTGTCATTATTAAATAAATGATCCAAGAATGACTACACAAAACATTGACATTACTTTGCTTACATTTATTTATATATATTTTTTCACAAATGAATGACGAGAAGAGTATGCCATTCGCCTGATGGTAAGCAATACAACTACTCATGGACAGTAGAAAATCAAATCAATACCATGAATTACAAAGCAATGCTTGGGATTCCACTGCACTCTCCATTCTGAGACATAAGATGATGTTAAGTCCCATTACGTCCAGCAGTTACTCTGGCTACAATGTTGTACCAATTGGAACACAACCGTGCATTGACACTGCTGTTTGGTGTGAGAAATAGACATTGCAGTGGTACCTACCCAGACAGCCTCTCACATATGAGAGACCTACCACCAGTTAATTATAAATACATTGAAATTAGAATACATACTGAGGAACCACTCAGTAGAAGATTATATCAATAAAACATAATATGTTTAACAACAAAACTGCTATAAATCTAAATTATTAGCCACTCCATTTAAGAATTACTATAGCTACCTTATTCAGTCAGTTCATATACCAATTTAAATTTTTAAGAAACCATTATACCTATTTTAGTTACCAAATGTTTTTTGTTGTCTTTGCTGAATTCAAAAGTTGTAAGAAAGGGACAAACATTTGATGTATAGTCTACAGCCTACATTAAGACTAAATTCATTATAGTTTTACAACAACATAAGTTGCAAATCCTTTTAGTGCAATTTAACACAGTATAAAATATGGCCTAAGATTATTAAATAATGATTAAACATTATACAAATTAAAATCATTATTACACATTTAATATCAAGCAAGTCACTCAAATCAGAAGTGACATAAAATATTTAGATGTTGATGGGCAGCTATTAAAATCTCACTTTCTTTAAAATTATATGCTGTATGCATAAATCTCCGATAATCCCATCAATATTATCAAGAGAATATTTTGCAATACATGAATAAATAATGCCAAGCATATAAAATATAGGCAGTTTACTGTATCAGTACAATAATATAACATTGATTTATTGGGAACTACTAACATAATGATAAATTGTTGTATAAAACCAGATATTTTAGTATCTAAAAAAAATTACCATTTTCTTTCTGAACTTGCATGCATTTTAAGTTTTAGTTATATTTCATATAGGTCTTTTATTTTCTACCAACAACTTAGTTGTAAAAGACTATGCTAGGCTATAAAGCATAATTTGCAATGTCATGCTGACCGTATACCCTCATATGGAATTTTCCTACCTCTCAATGATCATTTTTTTAGCAATTTTTCCTGCATTTTCATCACCTGACTCACTGCGAATTCTTTTTCTATTATTGCTTCCTGCTTGCATAATTTCTTATAAACCTTCGATTTAAAAAAAAAACAACTAACTTAGGCACTAGAGCATAGGCAGCAAATTTAATTTAAATTGGTAGAAATAATGTCCGTTACAATTGCGATCAACAATTTGAAATTCTCCGCAACGGTTTCTAATGAATAACATTACCGACAGAAAAATGGGTAAATTGATGAGTATATTAAAGCATTATGGTGTACATTGGGATACCACATAGTACGTACATTGTAGTTTCCACATGTTGGCCACGAATACTACGCCTACTGGCGCAAAAAATACTTCCTGATCTTAAATTACTACCATGCTAGTATCCCCTACCCAACCCATCTATATGTAAGAAAATAAATTATAATGATTTGTCAGTCGTGACCCAAATAAGGTACTTAAATCAATACCGTTCGCTTTACAAAAAATTACAGCGAATAATTCTAGATGGATCTTCATAATACAAATTTCACAAGGATATTTTTCTACGTCACATATTAAAGCGAGAAGTACAACAATCAATGCTGTACAGATATAATACTGAATTCCAATGCTAATACACAGCTAAGGAGTAAGGACTTACTTTAAAATATTCTTCGAAAAGTTGAAGCAAACACAACACACTTCGTGCGCGACCGGTGGCGTGAAAATAAATGACAGCCGGAAAAGATGGCGCAGGCGGCAGACCGGCCGGCGATTCTCAGTTCGACAGTTGCCAGCACTTAAAAATGATATGCAACGACACTTCATGAAGGGGATTTTTTTTACAACCCAATTGGCTATTTGACTAATTTCTGAAAAGTGTTTTAAAGTCTAGATATAATCACTCTATACCTCTTCAAACTATTAATTTATTTTTAAAGAGTTGTTTATAACGAATAAACATATTTTTCAGTTTTATCATCATATATGTCAGCAAAACGGTAGGTCACGTGACTTTGAAAAAGTTACGTCACGCTTTATAAATGGTGAATGATCTTAGTGGCAGAGATGAATGAAAATTGTAAATCGTGACATCACACGCTGCACAATGACAGCTTGTCGTATTTTGTTACATTTAATCAACAGATAAAAAATGGCAAACTTATTTTAGACAATTTAAATATTTATAATTTAGATAAATGTAAATAAAAATACCTATAATTATTGTTTACTAAAAAGCTATCATATGCAACACATTTTATAATTTATTGCCACAACAGTCAAATACCCAATTATGGGACCTGTATTTTTGTTTTCTACACATTTTGAATTTCTTTAATCATTGTT
Source organism: Deilephila elpenor (assembly GCA_949752805.1). Classification (NCBI taxonomy): domain Eukaryota; kingdom Metazoa; phylum Arthropoda; class Insecta; order Lepidoptera; family Sphingidae; genus Deilephila; species Deilephila elpenor. The sequence goes on along the minus strand of OX457097.1, from coordinate 15,637,108 downwards.
AAAAACTCACTCTTCCATCCCTGAAAACTTAGAAAAAAATACGACGACTCGTGCACATTATCGCTCTTCAGCTGCGTCCGTCAGCCGCATCTGAATAATTTATTTTGTTAAATAAAAAATTGTAATCGCGCTGCATTCGTGTCGGACGAATGAAAGTAGATTTATTATACAAGTTTATTATACTTAGTACGTCCATGGTCGGACGTTAGAACATCTAAGGTCACGTCCACGACTTACGACTGATATTGTGCTGCATATAACAAAAGAGTCCATTGTCCAGATCGGCTTAAGACGCGTTCGTTAGCCGCATCCGTCCGATAGTTTGTTTTCAGCATAATACTGTCCTCCTGGCTCCTGGATCCGTACGTGCATATGAAAGGATTTGAACAATATTCGCGCTATGTCCTGATGCGCTGTAAATAATAATAATAATTTACCTAAATTTCCGGACGTATAAACCACTATACGTCTACGTAGGACTATACTATATGATATACTTTAAAGATAACTTTTAACATTCCAATCGTCACATCGCTATAAACCATAAAACAAACAGCAGAAAATTCAGAACTCAAGACAAAATTATACATCGATTTTTTTAAATTGTCATCCAGGCATATTATGTATAATGTATATATTTGATCGAAGCTTATAATCATGGATCTAACTAGTAATATCTATGATTATAATTCTAATCACAGTAGGGATCGAATGTAAAGGCTGCTATTTTATAAAAAAGAGTATAAAATAAAAATTATTATTATAAAATATTCGGATAATTTTTCATTGTTGAAATAATGAAAAGTTTAATTTGTAAATATATCTGAAATTGTTCATGACCCAACAGTAGTCTGACTTCTGACCCTAAAAGTTGATAATTTTATAGGATTGCCGTTCATGTCGCAAGCCTTGGTCACAAGTCCATAAAAAATACATATATCCGGAAATAAACTACCAATTTTTCTTCACCTTTCGGGTAGTTTTGGCGGGAACTCTAACGTGCAATAGTTTTTATATTTTATTTGTTTTAACTACAATAATTTAAATTTGAGTTTGTTGCATATGTGAAGTGAGTTTATTAATCTTCAATAGTGATGATATCAGTGTATTGAATTATCAAAGTTAATGTTCTGTGACAAATTTTCTCGATTTATTTGAATCGAGCATGATTTTTCCGTAGTGTCCATTGTTCGTCAGTGAAAAAATAATTCTAGGAGGGCATGGGGCTTTCAATTCCATTAAGTCCGTCAAACTAATCACACCTCCGTTTCTTACTTGTACTTTATCAACTGAATTTCAGAATCAGCTAAAATAATTACTTATGATTGCGGCAAGAATTACGAAGCCATTAGGAAAAAAAGTTGTTTCAGTTTGAACTTTTCCTAATTTATCTCGATTATACTCGGGTCATTAAATTGTGATTATCGCCATTTAAATCGGTCCATCGAATCGAGGAGGAGTGAAATTGGCACTGTTCAAGTAAGTTTACATTAAGAATATTTTCAGTATGTACCTATTTTCGTCTAGTTTTGATGAGTTACAATACATAGCTTTAGTAAGGAAGATTATGTAGCAGTCCTAGCGCGGCTCACAAGATGGCGCTGTTTACGAGATTTAATTTTGTACTAGTAATAATTGTAAAGTGCATGGTGGTCTGTCGGTAACGGACCAAACGCGACTGCTAACATGTCCACGGTGGTCGCGGGTTCAAATCCTTGGGATTGACACACTGACATTTCGGGGTCATGTGACCTGGACACCCGCTGCCCTGCAGTGTGACGAATAAATAGGTTGATACAAACAATTAATTAATTAATACGCCATTAGAGTTTTATAGTAATAATTAAGTTTCTCTTTATGTTTTCATTAATTTTGCCTTCATATTATGTATTGCCTTGTTAGGGTCCGAATGACAGGTATCTTACCTTCGATTACAGTGGGTAGTCTCATTGACCGGATTTTGTTTTTATTGTTTAGTTTAATTTCTAGTTAATATGTTATTACGAGTATTTAGTTTTAATGCATTATTTAACATTGCTCTGAATCCGTGATAAATTGCTATCCGTGAGTTCCAAGATTCGCAAATTATCAAAATACTTAGGGGAGGCCTATATTCGATTTTTTGTAGTGTGATACTGATGCAGTTGCTAAGTTCATATAAATTATAAGGGTGACGGACCATAATTTATGTAGTCCAAGTTAACTGATCATTAGTCATCAATCTATAATCTATCTTAATAATTATTATCACTCCACTTAGTAGAAGCTACAATGTGGTCGCTTTGGCTAGGTTGTACAAAAAATAGCCTCTATGAATCTAAGGCTTATAATAAAAGGAAAGTATGTTGAAATATTAATAACGAGCAGTAATTCTACAGTTGGCACGCAATGCAGCGGCTGTACCGTGGGGCAGCAGCTATGACAAGTGTATTTGTTCCGGGGGTGGGTATTTATGGCTGTTCGGTCCTTACTACTTCCGTACCCCATAGACCGTGCCTTGATTTACAACCTTTAATGTACTTAATATAAGAAACGAGGACCGGGGTATGTTGTAGTATGTTTATTGCTTTACAATAATATTCACTACGTTTTGTTCGTGAGGTCTTCACTTCAATGTATATTTCGTGTTATAACTTTAAGACATAGGCTACCATTTTGTATTTCTACTTATGTATTTGTAACACGCGAACTCTTTATTTGGTCAAAAATATTATTCTTTTAGTAAAGAAATGCCATTGTGGGGAATGGTATCGCTGGATGCACGCCACTTCAAACAGGCCAGTGTGGAGATTCTTGGGGGACACCTTTGTTCAGCAGTGGATTTCCTTGGCTGAAAAGAGAAAAGAGAAGACAGAAAGAAATACCTACCGAATAATATTATATAGTAATTTAAAATATTAAATAGTGGAACAATTTCGTGTGAAAAAGAATGACAAAAATATATTATGTAGAATATGATGAGAGTATATTGTAGTTTTCCGTTCTCAATTAAAGGCTGTATTTAATCCATCAAAAAGTATAATCCTATAGACATTATTGATCAAATCTATGGCGGTTTCTTCCGGGGAGATAACAATAAAGTTATTGTTATCAAAGCGGTTTGAACGGAACCTTTCATGTCTTTCATCCTGAGGTAAATGACAAACGGTCCCTTCCTCAGATATAATACTGAGATATTTGGTATTATTAATAACGGGTTATTTACTTTCTTGGTTTAGCTGTTGTATTTTAAAGTAGCAATGGAGGTAGCGGATTCAATCTCAGATATGAGATACAATGTCAGCCTTTTGAATATACACTTTTGTTTTAATTAATAGTAATCATTTGTTGCTTAATCTTTGAGAGCGTGTATGGATTCTATGATTCCATGTTTAAAGGAATAAGCTATTAATGGTTGTATAAACTTTATGAGAATTATTTAGAAGACCTTGGTATCTTTAAAATGGAATATATCTCTAGAAATTGCAATACTCCAAACCTCCCATTTAGGCTTTTTTGTTTGTACCGAAGTTTTGTTGTGATATTAATGATTCCCCAATTTTCCTTTTGGATGTTGGCATTCCATTTTTTGGTGATCTACGTCGTTATATAAGTAGGATAGCAAAGTACGCAATATGGATGAATTAATATATCTGTTACTTTCATAATACATGCGTATGGTGCAGGTCAAGGGCAAACAAAATATTGAACTATGGCGGTGCCTTCTCAATTATAAAACAAAACAATTTAAAAACAATCCCGTACTTGAGATTCTTTAAAATAACAAATTGCTTCTAAAAGAAAACGCTTTTTGTTCTCAAAAATCATTTGCTACAATTGAATCGTACGCGAACTTGGGTTGCATTTATTTTAGTTTCAATTTGAAATTCCGACCGTTTTGAAATTGAAATAGTATTGTGAAGACTTTGCGCCGTGTTTGGACGTAATTGGGCATTTAAGCCCATATTATTTAACCTTCAAAGTCTTCGATCAAATATATACTAGATGTCGGATGAGCACTTCAAAAACGGCCCGAAAAATTGTACCACAACGTCAGTGTGGCTCTATTTCAATTTAGTATGCTTCAATCATCACCAACGGCAACGCGTAAACATGCCGCAGTGCGCCTTTCAAAATTGTCAAAATAATCCGTAATACATAGATTTCTGCGGGAGTATCTTTTTTTCGATAAATTAATGTCTATAATTATTTATTTGCATATTAAAAATTAAAAGAAACGTGAAATATGAATCAATTCATAAATAATATTTTAATTGTTTCCAACAATAATATCTGTGCGAATTTATTAAAAACTTTATTGCTAAGTGACATTTTTATTTTATGTTTTTTTTTCAATGTCATAACGTCTTGAATGCAAGTATATTGTAAGATATAATAAATCTTATTTCAAACACTTAAAGTTTATTGTTACTTGAAGTTGTTTATATTTTATGACCATTTTTCCACATCTCGTAGTTCGAAATACAAATGTACATGTATTAACAACCTCGGCCACTTTTGGAATGTGATTTTGTTCCTGACACTGTATCTAGTATATATTTGATAGAAGTTCAAAGTTCTGCAATAAAAAAAAAACATCAAAATCGAATACCGATTGCAATAGCTATCCTAAGTTGTAGTAACATCCACACTTCCATCACCGGTGGTACCACAACAGTAACAAACAGTAGAAACAATAAAGCGGCGAATGAACGCGCCACTTCCGCTGTGGGGCGCGCGATTACGCTGTTTCCGCCTGGCGGGCACAATGGCCCGTGGACGGTTCATTCTACTACAGTAACTCATGTACTTATCGCGTTCAGATGTTTTATTTTATTTTCATTCCATTCGTGGGTGTAGACTATTGATTTATATTCGAAGTGTTGCTATGATTGCTGGTGTAATGTTTGCTTATATTCATAGCTTTTGCAGCTAAAATTACGAGCTAATTGTATTGAGCTAAACTAGATACATTTTTGGGATAAAGCTAGTTATTTCTTTGCTTCCTCTCACGTTCAGCTTAAAAAATAGCCAGGAAACTTCTATATTTTCTTTCTATGTTCGCAAATTGTAACAACGTAACTGTCAAAACGATATCTTTATGTCGACCGTCAAGGGATTATTACGAGTATCTAATTACAAATCAATAGTAAAAAATAAATACATGTTCTGTATTTCTTTGTTGCAGATTTGAATGCGGCGTATTTAAAGTCCTCGAAGAGATTTTAATAATAGACTTGGTGAGGTACGTGAAAATTTCATTTATAAATTGCATTTTACATTCTGATTGGACCGCCCCCGGAAGTCAATTGGCACTTGCACAATTTTTCAGTTCCAGTTAATATAAAAGATAAATGTGGTAATAATGGGATCAACCTTTAAAAAAATACGTTTTTTCGTAATTTGGCAAGATAAAGTTGACTTATTTTGCTTAATGCCAATTACGTCCTAATAATTCCATATTAAAATAAAATTATTAATAGTTTTACACAATTATTTTGCTGAAACTGAGAAAATGCGAAGCGCAATATAATGAGCTCATAGATTTAGAAACAAATGTTAGTTCACCTGGTAATGATATTTTCGCTAGGACTATTATTCGAAGCCCTATTTATCACCTATCGGTGATGAATCGGATATTCACATTTGAAACATTTTGAAACGGTTCCGAGAACACAAAGCGCGATAGGTTTCCACTTATAACGTAAGTGAAAATTATCCGAGTTGCAGGGGTAGGGCGGATTCTGGCAGTGTCTCCGGACGCGAGGGGATGCCAACTAGGATACGGAGGCAAGGCGGAGACACGTCCGCGCACCGACACAGCCACTAATGCTTTGCGCCTTTCAACAGATCTTGTAACTGCTTGATCTTGAGACGTACAATAAGCAGTAAGCAATATTGATTCCTAATATGCATTAATTGAGTACGCTTGATAATATATCAGGTATCTCATCTATTATTATCATTATGAAATAGATATTTATAGATACAGTTACATAATTAATGGAATTGCAAGAGATCAACTAATGTTGATAGTGATGCACTTAGCATTAGGTGCAGTGTTGCCATTTTGCTGATCAACATAACAAACTAAAGGACAATTGTATATCAAGACGTCTTTATTAGATAATAAAATAAATAAATAAGTAGGTAAAGGCTGGCATTAATTATAGTGATAATCAGGACGAAACTAAGAAATCATTCATTGTCATCTCAGTTCTTCGTTTTTCGAAACCGAAAGCTATGATATACACTGCTGTGTCAGTCTTCAAGCCTTAAACACAATTAAAACAAATATCGATTTAAAAACAGACAGGCTCTCGAAAGCTGCACCAGTGTAAAATTTATTTATACAGGAATCATTCGTTTCCACTTTGACAAATTAGCCAATTCATTTGCATGCGCCGGGTGTCATTTCAAACGGCAATTAATAAACCATGTACATACATAATAATAACATAGTTAATATTAAGAGAGTTACGTAGTTTCCGGTTATGTTTAATGTAAGCCTTTGTGCCTTCGTTTGTAAAGAAGCCGGCTGCGTAATGAAAGGTAATGGATATCAATCCTGGACAGAAATAAATATTTGTCCAATAAAAATATTTGTTGCGGTGTGTAAAGTGGGGTCAGAATTAGTGATTATGATCATTGTAATGATGTTAGAAAGGTAACTTGTACGTCTTACTAAAACTCACATAAAATGTTATCCAACTTGTTTGGTAATTGTGGTTGCGAATTTCTGGTTTCGATTCCACTTGGTGATAGCTTGGTGATAGATGTTAAGAAAAATGATCGAGCCTACTGCCGTAAAGAAACACTCTAAAATCATTGCATTTTGAAAGAATTGTCCAACTAACCGTTTTAGAAAGCATAAAATTACATGATAAGTTTTCCCTTGCTAGCCACTCTTAAATTCCATTTATAGTATCAGCCAAAACCAGTAAAACACTGCCCTTGGTCGAGCTATAAATCTTGTTCTTATCAATAAAACATAAGCTGAAGGCTGCAAGGCCGCGCCCCGGATCCAACACACTATCCTCATTTTATTACATTGTTTACAAAACAATGCTCTATTATTTATTAGTACAATCGATTTATAGCTGGAGATAAGGTAATCTTCGCGTAAAGTTTTGTGATAATTTTATCGCCAGGAGGAATAGGTCCTATAAAATGGACTATTGTCAGACCGACTTTTATAACTGTTATATAACCGTGTAGTATGGTAGTATCGATTAACCGACGAAATAGAAGTCGTGGCAAAACCGCTAGAAGACCTACGTCTTATGCTCCAGGACCTCAAGGCATGATTTAAACGGTTCTTTCATATTGCCCAAATATGTTTTGTAAGAAATTCATGTGCAAAATATCGGTTATATATATGCGGTTCAGTATGCGTATTATACACCAATCCCTTGGTAAAATGTTCTTATGTATGTAGAATAAATGTATTGTGTGAACGTATTTAACTTTCATTAGCATTAACATTTACTTACAAAATCTCGAAAATATAAGAGTAATAATGGCAGGATCATCTCATCATCTCTCTCGTACACAGCATTCAAATTGATAGCGTTATAAGTTATGTTTATAATTATTTTATGCAATTTCGACACATTTAAAATTTGGCAATTGATATAAATGGCGAATAACAAAGATAGAAAGAGCGCATATGTGGCATATAAAGTTTCTGATTTGAATTCGTTTTGTTCTGTTATGATGGGTATGAAGGGATCATTAAACTGAAACGTATGTCTACACATAGTTCTGAAAAATATATACATATGTTTTGGAATACATTATTTAACCGGAAAAAGCATAAAAACAGACATATTAATAAACCCAGTCTAGGTATTATCATTATGGCGTCATCGACACCTTCATAAGAATTAATCGTTTATCGGCTCAGCACCTCCTAATCAAATCAAAGGCGAACAGTTTCTTTTATCTTCCGCGCAAACGCGTACAAAAACCGAGTTAACCGCCGAGCGACAAAATTCCGCAGCAACCGTTTCATATCGGAGCCATTGAGCTGGGCCAATTACAAAACGGTTTCAGGCAAGAATGATGTTGAGGCCTTTCATTGCGTTTTGCGATCGGAATAGTGATATGTGTTTATTTTTCTTTGGAGTTTTGTCTGAGTTTGTTTGTGTTTGAAATAGATTTTATAATAATTCAGAGTTTACTACCAGAGGCACACTTGTTAGGTACTTGTTAGCCTATTTCGAATTCAAAATAATTTCCTTAGATGCACGAGAATTCCAATTACAATAGTGTAAAATACAGCAAACACAGGTACCGTCTAACAGAGCGTTTGCATCCAAATAATATTTGTAGCCGTATCCAACCGTGACAAATTCACTGAAGCAATATAACATAACTCCATTTAAATGCGCCTAGCGGCCGTGCGCCACTATAAATTCATTTTGGTGACACCGTGTCTCATTGTGCTTTATCGTGTGAATAGGGAATTTTGTAGATAGGAACGTTGGTATGTGGAGTAATTAACGCTGTAATTTATGGACAGGTAAATTCTTTGTTGCCAAGTTGGAAACGGAACTGCCACGGCGAAGAATGCACGTCTGAACCTCAGATATACCAAAGTTCTGTTTTTTTGTAACTACGCGCGTGGTCACAAAGTGACCTATACCAGTTCGACCAAAGAAGCTCCATTGGTTCATAGAAAAGCGACATGAAGTAAGATAAACCTAACTGTCTTATTTTATTTGGCGATAAATCCTTCTTCTTCATGCTTTCATCCTCCATGAAAAGTCACAGACCCATTAGTTGTGGACTTTCATGGGCCCGCTGTAACAACGTCAACAAAATTAGTGTAGTGAAATTCATTCTAGAGGTTGTAGGCATTTGTAAATAATTCCTGGGCGTAACTGTGTCTATTAGTCTTTGCTTCGCCTAACCAGAAGCACATACAGATCCGGACATATAAACTTATATCTGTAGACGTATCACACTCCATACTATATTCCATTAGTCGCGAAGTCAGTTTATAGGTTACCGTATTAGATAGATGTATTGAATCTCGTGAATATGTCAGAAGATGAATACAAATTGGACGAATTCTACGTCTTATCAAGAACAGAAACATCTGAGTTTGAGAGCAAATGCCAGGAGTGTCCGCTATGCGTCGCTACAAATGATTAATGGTGATAATCACCGTTTAGAACAAGTCGAACATTTATTTGAGGTGCCCGCTGTTGTGTACATTATCCGTACTACGTTGAAAGCTTCATATGCAGCGACGTCACTTCATCGTACTAGTGCAGAACAACCATTAACAAGTACAAAACTCATTAATTTTAATATAATTGTAACAATAGGCTAACAACACGCTAGCGAGTCGAGAGAAGAGTTGGCCCATCTGTCCTTTAAGATGAAACGAGAAGATACATACAGATGAACAAGCATTGTGTAGCTTCAAGTGAGTCGGGAGTCTGTGCCATTTGGTGAAGTTGTTGGAATGTCTCGTCTTGTTGATTTGCTTTGGACTGGCGCTAGTTTAGCATTTCAACATTTGCATTTGCTTCAATGCAATTCTCTGCCATGAATCCACTCGTATAATTTTCTTGCGAATCGCACAGGTTTAAAGTCGTGAATTCTACCTGTGCATTTTAAGTGGAACTGAGTTAAGTTTTTATATTTGGCGGTGGCATTTTTCCAGTCGCTGAAGTTGGTGATGATAGAAATCTGAAAGTAAAAAAAAATCGTTATAAGCGAGTTGTGAGATATTTTTTTTATTTGTTAACAAAATAAAAAACGGATAACGGGCGTATTTCTATTTACTAGTGTCTATTTTTTCTGTCAACCAGCAGTTTAAAGGGCATTGTAGCCATAGTAACAACTGGATATAATGAGACGTAACATCTTCTGTCTCAGGATCGCGAGCGCAGTGGAATGCCAAGAATTGCTTTGTAATTCATGATGTTTGATTACCATTAGGCGAATGGCATTCTCGTCTCGCCAAGTGTTTTTGAACCGACTATATTTGGAGATATTTTAGAACAAAGTTCTTATTCCTTAAACTTTTGAAATGTTTTCAGTAGAGTCGTTGATCTGTCTCGTAGTCTGCTACAAAATATCGTTACCACACCTAAAAACACTTAAACATACATAGGGTTTCATATAGAATATAAAAGTAGGTGATCGAATTATCCAGATCGTCGATGGCGTACCGCTACGCGTGTTCTCACGACGTAAGGGCCTCAAGACCCCATCAATTATCCCCAATAATCGAGTATGACGCAACACTTTTTTTCCACGACATTCGCAAGATTTTACCCGAAATGTGCGTGTATTTTCCACATTGTTTTTCCCCGTGAGGAGAGATATCTTGCGAAATGAAGAACGCCGGTGGGCTCGGGATAGGTTCAATTTGCCGGCGTCACGTCCGCGCCTCGGTGACACCTTTTGAAAAATAATGAAATCAAATTTGCAATATGTTATATTTAAATAATGCACGACTTTGTCGGGACGCTTGTCTTTTGTCAGAGTTGAAGGGTCGTTGTGTTTGAACGCGCAAGTCGCAGTCAATGCTGTTTTGATGTAAAAAATATTTATGTTGTATGTAGCATATAGATTAGGGTAGGTTCTAAAAATAAAACATTAAGCTACAAAGGAACAGCTGGTGCAGTTGGTTAGACACCGGCAGTGAATCGTGAGGCTGCGGGTTTGAACCCCGCACCGAGACAAATATATTATGTGTGATCGAGAGGTATTTGTATCGGGTCAGGGTATTTGTGAGATTGAAAAATTTCATAGTTCTGATACCCACGACACAAGAATCTATTTTGGTGTGAGGTCAGGACTATGTATGTACATGACTGTTGGGTGCATTTGATCAAGACGTAACAATTGTACTAATAGGAAATGAACACAAAACAATTCTAGGCCCACCTTGAAAATGCACTAAATGAAAGAAAAATAATAAAACGTGGAGTTTTAACTATCTTAAGTGGAACAATATAGAACAATGTATAAGTATTTGGGAGCACCGCGGACGTGGCCTCGCAAGAAGCGTTAAGAATCCGCACGAAAGATCCAGCCCACTTCCACTCAGCCTGACTTGGGAATGTTGGCAAACTTTCTTCATATATGCCTCTCGCAGTCGCTCTGGCTAACACTGGCTGATTTATAAGCGATAGCGATAATGGGGGAGGCTTTAAAAGATACTAGTACTTGATTCTATACCTAATAAAATACTGTGATAATATAATATGAGTAAAGTTATTGAAATGTTGTAATGTTTATATTTAAAATAAAAATATTGTTATTACAGCAGCTGGGGTTATTAGTATTTTTTAATATAATTTATATTTTATGGCTCTCTCGTTTTTATGTAGTCAAGAACCGGAATACAGCGATCTTAACCAACGTCGTCTGTTAATAATAAAATACCCATTGAAATAAAACTATTTTATACGGATTTTATCGCGATTTGGTTAAATTTTTACATTTTTTAACTTCCCGACGTTTCGATTACTTTACATACTCGTGACCACGAAAGCTGTAAAGTAATCGAAACGTCGGGAAGTTAAAAAATGTAAAAATTAAACCAAATCGCGATAAAATCCGTATAAAATCGTTTTATTTCAATGTGTAACATTCGCGTAAATCTAAGAAACCATTAATAAAATACCCATGATCTGAGGAATCGTAGGCATGTGAAGCATAAAAGAACAGAAGTCAATTTATGCTATGGGAAAACTCTAGTCACGGTGTGAAAATTACGACTAACCACTGACATATCATTATGAACCCAACACTAGGTTGGTACTTGTAAGGTGCTAGGTTTATAAGCTCATAGCTTACACCACATCCGCCACTATATTGTACTTTTTGTGAAGAATACACTTTGTTGCGTTTAATAATTTTCGCTTAGATTTTTGCCGAGACATTTTGCTTTATTGACAAATACGAACGGCGTACAACACATGCTGCCATATTAAACAACTTACATAAACGTAAAAGTAAGAATTGTCTCTGAATTAAAAAAGTTTTCGTTAAATTGTTTTTATGTTAGCAATTTTCAGAGGTCCTGGCGTGGCGTCATTTAAGTAGAAACTACCTAGATTATTACTTGTATAACGAAATATATTTTTTGGTCCTGTGTAGATGTATATTGTGAAGATTAAAAGTGTTGGAGAAAATAGGGGTTGCATTTTAAAAACATAGGTCTCAACCATACTTCCATGGCAGCAAATTTTGCGAATTGGATCAACAGTGGAACGCAAAGATTTGACCTTGACCATCGAAGCTCCGTAAGTGTCTTAGAGAAACTGTCTTATGTTTAATAAACAAAAATGATAAAGTAGATAGATAAATATGTTGTGATAAAATATTGCTTCCACTAGAATTTCTCACGTAAAGGAATTGTTGTCAATAATCTCAATTTATATTCAGTAAAAAGTTACCCCAAAAAATATCTATAGACTGAATTATTATTTTCTCTGTGCGAGGATCTAACCAGCCACTATTAATACAGAAATTCGTTTCTAATGTTATTAATTTAATCATTCTAAGGGCCTCGTTCACCATCTTCAAGTAAACCGTTGATTAGTTACTTTTTGATTAACGGTAAATGCCAAGAAAAAGTACCGAGTTAGTTCCGTCGCTTTCACAAGTGAAAATAAAGTATTGAATAACAATGTGCTGGTTAAGTGAATGACTTAAGAAATTGAATGAATGATTCGTTCAATATTACGTCAAATGACCACCAACCTGCCTCCCGCTGAAGTGCAAACGTATTTTTTACTTAAAAAAATTAAAAATGAAGTTGTTATTTTAACCAACAAGTAAATACGCTAATTGGCAGACGATGTGGCTAGTAAAGAGATGATTAGTGTAATCATAGGATAAGTGTTACTGAAGCGTCGTGAAAACGAGATGTGATGTTACGGGTGACTTAAACTGATGACCAGCCTAATCAACAGTTTACTTGAAGATGGTGAACGAGGCCCTGAAACTTACATTGTTATACCATACTGCTAAAAAAAATGAAACTTATTGGCATTTAAATATTATCGTGGCATATTTTCTTATGAATCCCATTCTTCATCACTGAAGGTCGTGTCCGTTTTTAAACACTTTGACGGAATCGTTGATGTGCTGTTTTCCTGGCCATCTATTGTTTCCTAGCATAGTATAATCATGGAAATTTAGGTGGGTCCCTTGTATTATGTATGCCGCCAAGCAGTAGTGTGTTAGCACTATTGTGTTTTGGTTCAAATGACATTGTAGCCAGTGCAATGATTGGTTATGATTAAACTTGACACCTAATTTTTCCGAATAATGAGCACAATACTGTGCTATGACTACTATCCAGTGCTTAATAAGTTTTGATTGGTATTACTTTTGTTTGCGACGCTTACCATCATACGAGCGACCAGCTCGTCTCGACATTCTTTTTAAAAACATACTCGTACCTACGCCTAAGTACGGAACTAAAAAGTCATAATTTAAAATAATATGCAAACTTATGAATCACAAAAGTAGACCGGCGCGTTAATAAAATGTCGGCCATTTTGCTCGGCAACGCGGCCATGATGGATGCCGTCACATGACAGGTGAATCGCTCGTCCGTTACGCTACGGTTGTAATTCGTTGTTTGTTGCCCGGGAATAGTGATCGAGTGGTCGCCGAGTGGCCAGTTTGGATTCAATTAGACGTACTATCGACAGCAAAAGTACTCAGCCTCCTTCGAACAGTAATAGCGCTCGTGGAGAGGTTATGTTAGTACCTACTCGACATTTCCTTTGTAGGCTGATTGTTGTAATGAACCGTATTCTTACTAGAATTGGCTTTTGCCTCGATTCGTTTGTGTTATGCAACTTTTATAGTAATGAGATTTATCAGAATAGTGTTTTATAGCTTCGTGCTTCTGTGTGCGAGCTTTAAAAACTGTATATGACTTTGCAAATTGCAATATTATACTGACTAGGTACCTACTTTCATATTACATAACATTATTGCGGCCGGAGCTACAGTCCCGTTTTTAACTCGTCCTTTTTTCCAATTTTGTTTACTTTGTAGTACCCTCGATTGTAGGTTTATGGGCCTACGGAGTAGGTATAGAATTAAATCATTAACTTAGTGCTACTCACTTATATTCGTGCTCTACTGATTCACATGAAGCTAGTGGGCTGGACGAAGGTTTATAATCTCTCAGCTATGAACGAACCCACCGTACGGCAATGGAACAGTTTCACTATTATTATATTATTTTAATGGACTTGTCGATACGATTGTACCTGCTATATTATTTGCTTTGAGGGATGGACTGCGGCTACGCGGTATCAAGTTCCGATTAAATTGGGTTATTGTTTGCATTGTCGATCTTTCCCGATACATTTTATGATGCATCGATACATATTCACTGCTTACGTATTTAAATACTAAGCTGTACTATAATAGATATGACATAACGGCTACTAAAGCTCTCAGTTAAAATAGGTACCTACATAATTTACATAATACATTTATGGTTACTGATAAAGTAACAGACGAAGATAAACTTTAAAACTATTTATATACTCGTATTAGGTATGTACTTTCTACAGTAAATCACAAAAAACATTTCGTCTAAAGGCGAGCGCAAGTAACCAACTCAAAAACTTTGGTAGAGTTGGAATAGTTCAAAATCCGAGGTTACGCGCTTATCATAGTCGTGTGGAGCGCGTCCCAGGAAATTGTTGATAAGAAAACTTATTTCGCTTTCAATGTTTTTTCTCGACAAATCTTTGTTTTTCCTTTATACCACGGTGCGTCATTTTAGAGACGCTTGGAATCGACGCATACGGTCTACTGCATACAACCAATTTTTTGTCGAATTATTGTATTGTGAGTCTCGCCTAACATAATATGGCGTGTACATACTTGTGTATGTATATTTGATACTTGATGTTTTACACCTTATATACACATAAACAGCCCTGAACCCACATTAAAATGCAAGTCTTGCGTCCAGCACAATTTTTTTCACGATACGGGGTATCGAAGCCGCGGTAACTTGTTTTACAGTATACGTCTAGCGAATAGCCCTACGGAAGTGTTTCATACTAATAAAAACACTATGATCCATAACACTAAAATAATTTAATTGAAATACGATGAAACAGCTTTAGTAAGTGTCGATAGTGTGCGTAAGCCTTTTTGCTACAAATGGATTTCTCTTGTCGCGTAGTCAATAAATGTAAAAGGTAGTATGCATTCGACGGGTGTTCGAAACTGCGGGTAATTCCACGTGAATAGGTTAGTGCCAGGAATACTTTTTAGGTATTTTGTTTTTAAAACCCTGTATCGTAATTATAATGGGGATAAAAAAATTGAAAAAGGTAGCTGAATTTAAGCATCTTATGATATTTATCCCAAACAATGAGTATAGGTGTTATGTTGAAATGATAATAAGTACAGTAATTTTAGAATATCTGATTGATTGTAAACTTTATATGTTATTAAAACAATATTCATATCAGAATTTAACTATGGAGGTCCCTTACGAATTCAACCGGAATTGACAAAGATTGAGATATAACATGACTGGTGGCATCAGTCGAAATAACGGTAGGTGAATCAAAAGAATAAATTGAAAAAAATATCAAATCCATTTAAATAGAACTAAAGAATATACATACTGCTACTCTTCTTAATCGATCATATGCACGCCATTTCCGAAACCACACACATCGTTACTGCGCCACTTAAAAACTAAAAACTAGGTTATCGTTCTTCCAAATGACATGATTTATGTTCTAAACCGAGCACAAAACTTGAAATAACCAGTGTAACAGATAACGCGTGCCTTCACCGAGTATCGGCAGCAAGTTGTCCATCAGAAGTTTGCCGGCTAGGTGCACTAACTCCATCTAACTTTAGTTTGTAATGATGCGCTGGAACTTTGATCGTCTGCGACACACCAATGACTATGTTATCGCCGTGTTTTGATATTATGAAGTGTAATATAAATTATATTAAGCTCCTGCACATGTTGTTAAGGAATAAAAATTTAAATGAAATATTTGAAAGATCGGAAGATTCAATTTTCGAGATTCGAGTGAAGAAATCATTTCCCTTAAAAAAACCTCTTCGCTTTTGAGGGCACTTTAATTCGTTGGTTCGATTAAAGTTATTTGGCATGTAGTAAAAGATAGTTGATCTGCAGCCACGGGTCGCCCTGTCACATTGTTATGGTGGCATGTGGTGGATACTTACTGGCTTATTGCAGAATCTGACTCCTTTGGGTAGCACAATATACATATGTAGGTAAATTAACCGACATGAATATCCTATCATTAGGAAATTACCAAAATACCTATACTACATAAACATCTAAAACTGTTTGATATATGAATATACATGTTGTCTAGAACTAGCTCATCATGGGCTATGTGGCTTACATTTGGTATGCAACGAGTAATATTGGCGCGCAGTTCTCGATCGCCGGGAAATAGAATAAAATCAACATGAAACTGGTGCAAATGTATTCACCTAAGTGCCAACTTCTCACAGGACTTCAATGAATCTCATTCCAGTCGAACCCACTTTTATTAGAAGTTTCCCTAATAAAGGCGGCCGGAATGACCGTCTCACAGGGACGGAGCCAGGTGAATACAAGGGGATTCGAGTCATAGATATTTTTATAATAAGTGCTGTAATAAATATAGTTTGAAGGACACTGTAGCCAGAGTAGACATATTGTGACTTTTCATCGTATGTCTCAGGATGGTGAGCGCAGTGGCATGCCAAGCAATGCTTTGTGATTCCTGGTGTTGCTACTGTCCATGAGCGGTCGTATCGCTTTCTATCAGGAGAATGGCACGAACGTCTCGCCATTCATTGCAATAAAAAGAAATGTTAGCTTATTTGCCCTAGCCGTTTCGACAGTTAACGTGGGGACAGTCGATTACTACAATATGCGAGTGTCAGCTACATCGGATTAGTAGCAGAATCTCGTTTTCACCTTTTACCATCGACTTTCGTTCGTTATTTAAGACTATCGGAGGTTCTAGTTTTACATAGATGTCCTAGATTTGTATCAGTTCATGAGACGTTTCTGTGGTAAAAAATATTCGTAGATTCAGAAAAATGCCGTAAAGAATTTTAAAATACATGTATTGCTGAATTATTTCAAAATATACTTTCGGAATCTATTAAAACTTTCATAATTCATATTATAAGTCTACGGCTTGGTATTGTCTAACAAATCCAACATCCATATCATCCGCGACACATGTCAAAACTTATATAAAACGGTCCCAGACAAAACGTCCGAGTGCGGCCCGACCATCCGGCGTAGTTTTTGTGCCTCAGTCCAAACGAATCGTGGGAAACTTTTGAAGTACGCTCCTCAAGCCAGTTCTTGGTTTTTATTGTGGCTCGCGTCCTCAGAACGTACTGAAAGAATTTATTATTTTCGCTGTGGACTCGTAATTGCTTTAGTTTGGTACAAGATCCTGTTGGGCCGCACAATGGAATATCTGATTACTCATAAATAGCTAACGATGGCCCGCCGAGAAGCAGTTTGGTAAAAAGGATATAAATTAGCTACGAAGAGAGATAATTTTCTCCTTTGATAAATATGGGTACAGTTTTCGAATTATGCGTGAAGACAATAGAATATTCAGATCGGTTTGCGAGAACTGAACGTGTATGTATGAGGGAAAACTTTACGATCTAGAATATGTGAATGTTAATAAGGTTATTGGAGGTGGGGTTTGTTTTGATTAATATAAATGAAGCATTAAAGAGAATACTTTAGAAGTAATTTACTTTAGAAGTTTATTATTATAAAATTGTAAGTATTGATGGCTTAAAATCTTAATCAACTTGTGACTTTTTAAAAGGTTAACGGGTGTATTTTAATAATACTTAATAATTTTCTACATTTTAATATTTAGTTGGGCAAAGGGATCCGTTGTTTAATTCCTGGATATTTAGACTACATCTAGTTATAATATTCTTAATTATTCATACGTACAACTAAAACTTATAGCTCAATCCTTGTATCGAGATATTTGTCAATCAATCTATGTATTCAGCCACGGGAAGTCCACTGCTGAGGATAGGCCTCTCCTAAGGATCTATTATGGGGACTAATATAAATTATTTCGTGCGTACTGTATTCCTAACAATCTGTATGTATACTCTACAGTAATCGTGTGTGGATAGTTCTGCGTCTAATTTGCACTAGTGGTGTCGAGAGGTTTGCAACTTCACCAATCTTGTGGAGACAATCTAGTACTGTCTTCGGCGCAACTAGGCAAGTTTGGCTTTCAGCGTGACTTCCACTCATTGTGCTGAAGTTTTGCTGGTACGTGCGAGCTGTTGCGCATGGTTATATGCGTTGGCACACCGAATTAGTCCTGTCACGTTTTTGTGTTTCAGTTCTCTTATAGTGATTTTTTGTTAATTACTTTCATGGTTTTGTTCGGGTTGGTGTTAACTGATAAGGTAAATCTAAAGTTAAATGGATATATTTAGCTGGTAGAAACATAACCGCATGAATAATGAATGGAAACGATAGTGGAAAACCTGTCATAATACACCCGATTGAGTTGAGTTTTGTGTTCAGAAAATATATATTTGGTTTCGCACAGGCCGGCAATTATGTCAACGAGATGGTTATCTCAATGAATACTCTGCTTGAATTTTACGTACCTTAACCAGTATCAGGTATATTGTCATTTCAGTAGAAAAATAATTGAAATTGGATTTCAATATAAACCTTCCAACAGTTTTAAAAGCTATAGAAATGTAGTTGACGTTCACAAATAATAATGCGGCATAGATGGCGCTGCGTTAAAGTCGATGCGTTGATGTTGTGGTTGATGCAGTGCCGAATCCTATTCAATAAACAAGGGGCGAAAATATTTATTTTTGCTGATGCTAAAAACATGAAGAAAGAATATATTCTGATAAATACCGGACACAAATTTCATCTATATCTCTCAATAACAAGATAGTCCGACCAAAGCATCGTAATCAAGACTATACGGTCTACACCCTAAACAAGTATACACGCTGCTACTAAAACAAAAAGGCCAGGTAGCTTCGTTCACATTATTATAGTAAATTTATTTAAATTATTTCCTTTGTGTAAATGACAGAATACACATACACAACTGACCCTTACAATAAGATTGGAAAGTTTTCAGAGCTAATACGGGGGCCACGACCCCCAAGCCCTGCATACGTACGTAGTTGATTATTATTAATGTACCGCCAGTCACGCGGGACGTGTCGCGTGTTCGCACTATGCTTTATCCACGTTACAATACTGTGACGTCTCGGGACCCATTCCTTTCTAATGCTTTTTATTTGCAAAGTAATTTAAATATAGCTCACCATTTATGTATAAAATGTAGGTCGTGACTTTAATGTGCAGCTTGAAAATTGATTTTTTATACTTTGTAAATATGTTTTCCGTATTTTTCCTTTTCTTTCCCCAGCCGTTTCGAAAGGCCAATCGCACCGTTCAATTGATTATATTCTTGCAGATATTTATAGGCGGCGGTAATCACTTTCCAACAGATATGACGTTTGGTAGTTTGTCCGACCTGTGCCATTATTTATATCAAAAAACAGGTAATTATTCCAGGAATAATCTATAAACGTCATTGCGGGGACGAGGCCGCGGGCTCATCTATTGAAAATAATGAAAAGTATAAATAAATTAGGCTTCAGCGCCGCACAGTGAACACAAAGCCCACTGGGCCGACGAACGAAATTGAATAATTCCAGCGCACATATTAAAATTTCAATTAACACAACCAATTAAGAGTGTTGATTACAAAAACCGAATGTTATGATGCGAGTTATTAAGTGGGCGCGAGTTGCGGACGTTGGAAATGTGCTGCGGGAAATCGACATCTGTTATTTGTTAATGATTTCATATGATTTGCCCTTTGGGTAATTTATGATAAAAGTCGTTATATTATGTCATGCGTACTTTAAAAATTTAAAAGTTGAAAAATACACTTTTTCCAAAAGTCTCTCTTAAGTTATTTAAAATTCTTAAATAACACTAATAAAGTGAATGATAGCCTTGGTTAAGAACATAATAATATTGACCTGATGAGTTAAATATCACAGCTTTGAGACAAAAGCATACGTCACTGAGTTTTTAAAGTAACGTGTGACACTTAGTAAATTATCGCTCGATACATGATGAAGGAAATCATCGTAAGGTTTGCAATCTTGCCAATAGAAGGAAAGATAAATAAACAAATAAATAAATACACCCAACAGTCACATACATAGTCCTGACCCCACATTAAGATCAATTAAGTCTTGTGTCGCAGGTATCAGAACTACGAGAGACTTTTCGGTCTCACAAACACCCAGACCCGAAAGAAATATATGTGGGCCGCACAAACATTTCTCTTGGTGCGGGGATCGAACCCGCGGCCTCTCGCTTCTCAGCCGGCGTCTTACCAACTGTGCCACGGAGGCTGTCAAGATCTTTTGGCATCGTGCAAGGAAAATAATCTTTCCGTTGTCAATCCTTTTAAACAAAATTTAGATAGATAGATAGATATATGTGCAATAGAAGTGTATAAGCAAACCGCAACCTAATTATCCTACTTATTATCCACTAATTATTTAATATTGTAATAATATACAATGTTTTTCGCGCTGATATACCCTAAAATCCCCAAGAGTACTATACAAAACTGATAAAGCTATCAATAGCCAGTTGCCAAGTATTAATTGCAGGTATTGTGTTCGGTGTACAGAAATATAACGATGTTTTGTGATTGTATTCGCCCATTGTAGTTTTATGAATGCATCGGATCGCGCCGCCTCCGTAATTGTTCTCAACCCTTCCTCTATCGCTTCTACTTATTATTTCAATTGTTCCTCTTTGTTCAATTGTTTTTCACAATATCTTCACATTTTACGAAGATATTGGAGATATTGGGTGGTGAAAAATGTTTAAGTATCTTTTGCTTTTAGGGTGTAATTTTCTGTCACTTTATAATTTGTGCCCTTGAGGTTGAGGCCTTGAACTATATAAGCCATAACGTATCGTTTTCGCTTTCGAATTTGGGTATCCACTTCTCATGTATGAGTGTCTTAATCCGAGTATCATGGCACCTCTTACGGTTTATTTTGTTTATTTGTGCAAATAAGCTCTGAGTAAACTATGTGTCACTGCTGTATTTTGGTAGAGAAAGCCGGCGCTCGCAAAAATCTGTTGGCCTTTGAGACAAATACGATTATGTTGTTTACGCACATTTATGTCTTATTGTGGCCGCCGTTTATCCCCGAATTACTTTTTATTGGACTGTAGGGTTGTCACGGCTACGCTAAATTGGCGACTTTTCTCCTGTGAATGTTCTAGGATTTTATTTTTCACTTCATATCTTGTATCGTTATCCAGCATTATAGTTAATATAGGTCTCCATAGTAAAGTTTTCGTGTTATTGCTTTCATTATCAGTCACCTATCCGACCTCATTTAAAATGCTTTAAGTCTACAACTTAAAGCATTTTTGTCGTTTGGTATTCCGCGTAGCTCAAGGCATTGCGGTAAAGTTTATTTGCGGGCACTGGCTGTCATTAACGCAATACTTTAATTACATTATCATATAAACACCATCGTTTGCAGACGTCATTATTACATTTTGTGATATAAGTTCCTTGAAATACCTTTGTCCAATCCCTATTTATAGTATATATTAATAAGTACGTCTAAACCATCCTAAGTTATCAAAGGACTTTTAAGATTTGCGGTAATACTATTCGTAAATTGTGACTAATATAGATATTTACTATGTTGTGATTTAATGTTACATACCTGTGGCAAAAGAAACCATTAATCCTAACATCCGACAAATTTTTACTTAAATCATATGGATTAAACGATATGAAAACCTATACGATAGTTTTTTTACTAAAGACACTAGCAGAGTCACATTCGCAGATCGAGACATGAGGCGTAGACATTAGACAAAGATGATTAATTCCACACAAAATTAATGATAGTGGCATCCCTACAAGTGCCATATGTCCCGAGGGCAGGCTGTGCAATTAGCGCTCATTCAATTTACTCCTAACCGTATCATGCGATTTTTGTGCCCTTTTCCATTGAGAGATATATATTTTTCTTGCCCCAAGGGCGAATATTGTATGAAAGCTTTTATAGCATCATCGTCGAAATGAAAACTTCTTCAATCTGCCCTTATTCCACACTTGCGTTTCTTTTTATTGTCTGCGATAGGATTTGGATTATGATTTTATTCACATTTTATTTTTTTCCATATACTCCTTCTATTTTCCACCTGCGATACCCAGATGTCTTCCGTGTTTATGCGTGTCTGTAAACTCCAGAAATCAGGATAGCTAATGTATACTTATATTTGTTAAAAAAATACGGACCTAAATAGAAAATCTAGTACAAATTAGGTCTAAAATTTTGTGGCATCCCAGTGACATAATCCATAATTGTAATATTGCCCGCCAATATTAAACATGCATTAGACCGGAGCGGAATCTGTGCATAGTTTTGTAAACAGCATGGACATTTGCATGCTAACGAGTATTCGATCAGCAAGAGCACATAACTTCCGAAACGCAACATAATACTCGTATGTAATTACTCACGATGACTCGCGGCATTTTTCCCTGATGTTACTTTTTAATGGCTTTTGTTAGAACTTAACTTAACGTTGCTGGGCTATGTAAAATAACATTATTATGTTATCCGCATTAATGTCTTGTTGCGCTTCAAATGTCACACATTTTTGTCGACACATTAAATAATTTCTGATGTTAAAATATTGCACACAGCTTTCTTCGTCGACTACACTTTTTTCCTCCTTAGACTCTCTTAATAATGTTTTTATGTTCATTACATAAAAAATAAGCCCATGAATAGTCACATACCTGCATGAGCCCGTGTTAAAGCTTATGAATTCCTTTGCCTTCGGAATATCATCAGAATCTGACACTTTTCGATCACTCAGAACAGAAGTAAAAATTAGTAGATAATAGATATACCAACATTTGATTCCACCCGCGGTCATATTACGGCCTCCCGTTTCTTAGGCGGCGCGGCTTCTTAACACATTTAGAACGCTGTACTGGAAATGTATATATATCTATATCAGCCCATATACGTCCCACTGCAGGGCACGGGCCTACTCTACAATCGAGAGAATCGATTGAGAGTGGTTAGGCCATATAGTCCACCACGCTGGCCTTGTGCGGGTTGGCGGACTTAACATACCGTAGAAATTCTTTAAAATCGCTACGGTATGCAGGTTTCCTCACGATGTTTTCCTTCACCGTTAAAGTGCGTGGTGTTTGACTAGCAATACACACATTACTCCGAAAAGTCAGAGGTGTGTCCTGGGATTTGAACCCGCGACCACCGTGAACATGTAGACAGCCGCGTCTGGTCCGTTACCAACAGGCCACCACGCACTTTAAACACAAAACAGTCTTACATACTCACTTGTCTTTATACAAATCCTATGAAAAATTCTAGAAATGTCTTCCTCAAGAAAACTGTAAAGAACAATTTTGTTCCAGTCGTAGCACAAGTGCAAACAGCTTGTAACATTATCGCGAGTCAAATTATTAACTCGTCGCCATATTAGGTAACGATTTACATTCGCGCCCCACACTCGACGGTTACAAGCTCTTATAGCCTGGCGGCTAAATTGTAGTACTGTCGTTGTGTCTAAAATTGGCCTAAGTGATATTGCATTCTCACTAATGCTATGTATTACTAGTGTAAGTAGTAGTTACGCAAAAGATGAGAACAATTTTTTTATTGATTAGGGGAGGCGCAAGTACATGTAAGAATGCATATCTACATGGCGTTACTTGATTGCATGAGATAGCTTATGATGCCGAGATTACGCATTTAATTATAAATAATAACTTACTAAAAAAATACACCCAACAGTCACATACATAGGCCTGACCCCACACTAAGATCGATTCTTGTGCCGTAGGTATCAGGAATTACGAGAGACTTTTCGGTCTCACAAACACTCAGACCCGAAACAAATATCTGTGTTCCCACAAACATTTGTCTCGGTGCAGGGATCGAACGTTCGTTCGAACTCTCGTTTCACAGCCGACGTATAACTAACTGAGCCACGGAGGCTGACAAATTAATTTTCTAATTCCAAAACAGCCTCTTGGAAGTTGACAGATTAAAATAATGTTGTATATTAGCTTCACTTATAAACTTATTTGCACAGGCCACTTCACAATACTTGCATAGCACGTAACGAGATGTGTTACAAAAGACGGCAGAACTAAATTTTCAGGGTCCCTACACAACGAACCAGCTTACACGTTACCAATCCGCTGTCAGTGGGTATAAATGGAAATTAATGGCTCAACTCTCAACCCTCTCTCCTCTTGCAACCCCCGCGCCCTGGCCGGCACAACACCCGCACCCTCGTCACGACGCCATAAGGCAGTTGACTAAAAAAACGTCAGTTATATTGTAAAATTAGCTCAAAAATATATTACATTTCGTTTGAAGCACGCTCAGCGGAAAATTGATACGTATCTTGTGCGTTCATTGTTTTTAAATTCGTGCTCTCTGGAAAAATGTAGACCCTTTTTGCGGATGGCATTTTTCAAATTCACTTGGCTTGAACGGCGTATTGTTTAAACATTTTTAAGGTATCATTTTGGAGAGCTAAAAGTATAATTTAATAATTCAGAAATGTGGTTCAATGGCTTTACTGAGAAATCTGTATAGTTGATGGGGCAAAATTCTTAGAATTAATATAGAAGAAATAGTTCATCCGCCTCCGCAAATTTACTTTTTCATTTTATAGAACGAATTGTTTTATAATTAGATTTTAGAACACAGGAGCAGAACTCGAGAAATCAGTTGATATTGCTTGCCTGCGGTTACAACACTGACATAGGGACCCATTATTACGCATATTTAAGTACGTAAATTTCAAAAAGCTCCACGAACAATTTTATAATCTCAAAAAACTAATCTCGCCGGTATACCGGGTGCATTCATTTCACGGTGAATTCTAAACTAATATCCCAAGGCGGGGCTAAGAGTGCACCGGAGGCGCCATTTTCCGCCTCCCCTGCTCCCAATCACACGGCGTCGTTGGCAAATCCTGATAAAATTAACTGCACCATGCGACACGATGGCTTATTCCTCTAAGCTACGCTTAATATGGAGATAGCTTCACGCTTCTATTCAAATCTGCCTTATACGTATATTGCAGTCAATTATACACATTGATTTAAGTTAAGATTTAAGTGATGTATTTCGGAGTATTTACCGCTAAGTTCTAAGAAACTAAGTCTAAAATCACCACATTGTTTTACCTAGTCCAAACACCAATATTTCAATAATTCCATCCTTATATTCTTCCATTCTCTATGCTTAACGGCAACGTTCCTACGACTTTTTAGATATTGTGGATGTTCACGGGTATTATGCTAATGGATAATTTATGTCAAAATTAGGTCAACAAACAACGACTGAACACAAATTTCAAATATTAATTGTGTCTGAATAGTTTCAAAAATAATATTACAAAGACATGAATCGGAACTTGCTGTCTCGTTATTTTGCACCTTTCATTTCTCAGCACTCTGTTAAAAGGAATTGTGTAATCTGAACGGTTCTATTTCGCGGGAGATGTCAACGTTTTGCACAATATTCTTTTGACATTAAATATTGTTGTGTTTGTAGAATATACTCAGAATATATTTTTGAAAATTTCTTTTGGGAAATAAAGTTTCTATAACCTAATACATTTTTCTGTAGTATAGGAGTGGCAAAAAGCAAGAGGATTTCTTAAGAAGCGATCACGGCCATCAAGTCTTATCAAAGATTTCAGTTTACTTATCAACTTTTAAGTGTGTACGACGCAAGAGATGGAAAAGAAGAAAAGTGGGAGTAATAAGGTGTCTTGATATCTTACCGAATGGTCAAAACGTGACATCAAAATTATTAATGCCTTAAAAGGTTTTATGTGGTGTTGGTGTCGCTTTGTTGATTCGGTCCTGTCACGCCGTAGAATTGCCACAATATGGTCTACATCTTATGTACGCACTATTCAGTAATGCAATAACGAATATTTTTTTTTTACATCAAATCCCAAAATTCGCTTAAACCCGTTTAATTTCTAAATTGAAATGCAGATGAATAGTCAATCATACATCGGCAATTTGCAAATATCATTTTAAAGGTTATATAATCGAGGGATAAATATTAACAGAGTTACACTGAACAGATTATGAGCTCTGATTGAAATCTACGTTGAAAATAAACACGACGCTATCGGCCACCCGAGCGGTGCAATTAGTTACGTTAATCGTTCTACATAATATCTAATGCACTAAGCGATATTTAACTTGCGTCCGATATTTAGCTTGTGTTGCGATTTCTCATATTTATTTATTTTAGTACTTACAACAAATGTTACGGAAAATCATCATGAAGGCTTATCACACACTTTGCCCTATCGTACATATTGTATCTGGTATCCTATACATGATGACATAATATTGTATCTTATGTCATACGTATCTGAAAATACGAGAGGCTATTCGGCCACACGAAAGCTGAAAATTTTTCAGATCGAACAAAAAAGTAATTTAACATTTCGAAATAAGAAAAATAATGCGATGAAGGGCTTCAACGGCTTCATACTCAAATTTTGTTCTACAATGTTATAGTAGTCACAATAAATAACTTTCAACAATGCTTTAAAGAGCATTTTATACTCTGGTATACGTAAAATCAGTAAATTAAAAATATAACTTTGTTGGTTCGTATTATAAATAAGCAGTATAAATAAAATTGGACCTTACAATGTAACTTTAGAACCCGCCTCTTATTCGAAACATCAGCCTATTACATCCACAAGGGCCCAATAAAAGTTAAAGAGAACTCAATAAACGTTGAAAAACAATTGAAAAAGCAATTGTCTATACGAAAGGGAAAGTATTTGGGGCAAATTCGAGTATCGCAAGAGGTTACAAAAATTCAATTCAGAACCTGTAGCGCCGCTAAATAGAAAAGTCATAAACCGCTTACGTTTTATAGATAAATGTTGTTTTAACCTTATTTAAGGTGGAAGTGGCTCAAGTTACGAGTGAATTTTTGATTGGCCAATTTGTGTCAGGTGAGATAATTTTTATTACAAAAATTGTACTTGTAAACTAAGTATATGTAAAGCGTAATTTGGAATAACTATCACTGTAATGTCTCGACCGCTTTGAGCTTACCAACATGCGTAGATTTTGTCTTGCCAGTACCAAAGATATAGAGGTGAACAAAGGGTTGGAATATTCGTGTCATTGCTTCTCTCTGCATGAGTATATCGCATGTGACAGGATTAGCCAAAGGCAAGCAAACGTTTATAGGTAGCAAAATCTCTAGGAATTTCTAATGCCTACGACGCGATAGACGTCATACACTGTCTGCCCTAGATATTTCTGTTCTTACTGTGTTTCTATTGTTATTCGCCATCATTAATTTAGCAACTAGCTGACTTGATGGTGTTATCGCTGATTCTTGAATGCTTAGTGATTCAAGGTGCGTTTTTCTATTTAAATATATATGAAAAAAGGAAATCTATTACTGCTTTGTCCAAAAATACAATTGTTCTCTCTATCGGTTCACAACTTGCGTCGTCGAACCCAATCGGCGGCGTCTGATAGGGAGCTTCTATTTTTTTATTTAAAATTCTATTTCATTCCAGCCTTTGACTTGAAAGGGGGTATAAAATAATCTTCGTGTACTATTGGCCCGCGGGTCTGCACAATTTGAATTCGGCAAGATTGTGTTTGATTCGGTATAACGTGTGTTGGTTTGAAGAATTAATCTGTGGATAAAAATATAAAATATTGTTAGGTTAATTCGTAATTTAATTAAACTAATACACCCAACTATAGATTTCAACTCATTCTTATGCTTAAAGTTATATTTTTAAGGCTTGAAAATTACAATTAGAATTATCTTGTAAATGATCATGGTTGGCTGTAGCATTTGCATGTTTGCGGAGGGTTGCTTCTTAATATCTGGCGTATCCAGGCCTGTTATTAAGCTTGCTTCTCTTTTAATCTATGTTTCTTGCTTTTGTTTTCTTTGTGTTCATTTGCTTTAATTCCTTTGTGTTAAAATACTGATGAAAATATTTCATTGCGAGTTACCCCACAGCCATACTTCTAATTGTAATTGCGCAAAATGTATATCTTAATTACAAAGCATCTCAACATCCAATCACTAACATGTTCGGCCAAAAAACTCGTGCACCCGAAACTGCAAGATAAAAATCACTGAGATCGCGTAAACGAGCACAATAAACTCGTCCGCTTTACGTGCGTGACTACAAACTTGATAGTCCATTAAATTTGCATCCGACAAGTTTATACTTTCTGTGGTAGCCAGTGTAAAAATATACGAGCACGTGAACGTAATAAAAATGATGTTAAAACAGCGGTAAATCCGCTTAATTATCCGGAAGAGAGTTTTAAATGGACTCCCCGTTTGTGAATATTACTGTTATTAAACGAATTGAGTTTGCGAATGTTCGCTTTTATCTCCTGCATGTGTTTGTGGTCATTTATTATGGTGCGGGCTCTAATGGGCACGGTGAAGTATTTGTACTGTTGTCCCTTTCTACCACATTGCTGTTGGTATATGTGATGCTTTGTTGTTAGAGGTAATAGAAATAAAAATTACAGAATGTATTTCAGTCTTAACGGATTAAGTAATGCGAATGTGTTTTAATCCTTAATTGGTTACTACATTATTAAAATTTGAGTAATTTTCCCATTTGCTGCTATTAATGCCTTTCTTTGAGCGTATCTGGGTGGATTTTAATATTTTACCACTGGGTGTGATGTTGAGCATGTTGTTGATTGGAAAATATTTTACTCGTACCATTGTGTATGAGTAAAAAAAAATCCAAGCTTGTCTCATGTACTCTTAAACATATCTACGCAGTTTGTAGCAAAGTTTAAAATTCCGCAAACCACATTACAGAATCAACCAGCAATCATCTTGAATACTCAGCTTAATTTTAATGAGTCCGATTTAATTTCATTAACTGCAGCTCCTTGCCCACTGAGGATTTATAAAACGTAACTTTCTTTCTCAAACTATTTTTTTTAACTCTTGAACTGGTAAGATTGTTAATTCCTTTACTTAGTATAAAAAAGATACCGTGAGTTTCAAACTGGAAAATCCCGGTAAGTTTGAGCAGAACTTGTGCTCTGAAGACTGTGTAATTTGTATAATCGTTAAATTGTAGGATCATGTCTACCTTATAATTATTTCTGGTAGATATGGACTTAAGATCAAGTGTTTTTGATTGTCAACACATTGAGCCCACATAAAATACATTTTTTGTGTTGAGTATTTCAGACAGCTTCGGTGGCGAAGTTGTGACGGTACGAATACAGTGCTGAGGTCTCGGGTTCGAGTTCCGGGTCGGGCAATGTGATATTGGATTTTCTTATTCATTTTCAGCCCGGGGTCAGGAATTTGCGCCTGATATTATTGCGATAGGTTCGCCCCCTATCACATCGTGGGACGGAAAATACAAGGCGAAACGTGGGTGTCCTGTTTGCACCTCTGCCTACCCCTTCTAGAAAAAAAGGCTTGAGTTTATGTATGTATGTAAGAGTATTTCAGAGGCTTGTGGGTACTGGCTCCATACGCTACCGGCAAATCATTAGGCGATTATCCGGACTGATCAAATAAAACCCATCGACCGAAATTGAGTCAACGTGCTGGCCCTTACCATTTCCCATAAGGAGCGCCTTGTACATTAAAACGCTCCTCTAATGTACAAGGCGCTCCATTTTTTATGGGCTAAAATTTATTTATTTTATTTATAATATATCACCTTATATACAGGGTATCTCAAGACCGCGACCGAAAACGAAGCCAGGTGGTAGTTTTAGTGGTTACAGACTCGATGCAAATAAAAATTTCACCAAAACAGCGACAGATTTTTTTTTAGAATTTTTTAAAAATCATCTTTTTTGGGTGGTAAATACCTAGTTATTGCGAAAATAATAATTTAAACGCTTACGTACCATTGAGTGTTTAGAAATAAAGAGGTCTACATCATTATTTTAGGAAAGCTATGTATTTATCACACAAATACGACGATAAGTAAAAAATTACAAAAAAAAGATGCCGATTTTTTTTGACAAATTTTTACTTGCATTGTGTCTGAAGTCACTAATACTATCACCTGGCTTCGTTTTCGATCGCGGTCTTGATATACCCTGTATAATGCCGTAACAGCTTGTAAAACTAAGGCGGCATTATTATTATTATTAAAATGTGCGTGAATATTCATTCACTAAATTCTTTTTTGTATTGGTGCTACATAACACCAGATACCAATAGAATATCCCACAATGAAAAATCGCATGTATACGTCGCATGTACGTCGATACAATAATTATGCAGGTCTGGTTGGACTGGATATACATATTATAGGTTGAGATCAAAACGCGACACACTTTCGTAGGTCACTATGGTGAGGTTTTAACCAATGTGTACCTACAATGATCGTTGATCCGGCGGATATAAATACTTCTAATATTTTATAAATTACCCTACTTTGTCTGGTTGTTAATTGGACTGGGTAGCAGCTAATTAACGAAGTAAGCCATTGGATTATAAAGAATTTTTGCCGACTCAAATGGCTTCAAGTGCTTAACTCTTACTCTTGCTGAAAAAGTCATGTCTTCATTTTCAGGAGCATTTAATTCCCCTCATGCGGCATTAAAACGGATATAGCCTAAAAATAGCTGGGAAAGGTAATAAAGAAAGTTTTTTATCTGTCCACGGGTCCTGCGCTAATGTTTGGGGATAAATCTCGGGCGACAAAGGAGCCGCTCCGATGTAGATGTCATGTGATTTACTTTTATAGCCCTGAGTAGGATGCTTGTGATTTGAGTCAAAATTGAGATATTTCTCACTGTGTTTATATTACTTGTGGAGTAAATGTAATGTTTATTTCGTTGATGGTGGGCTATTTGTATCTGCACTTTTAGCGATCATAGTTCCCAATTATGAAAAACTCTTTATGGTAACGCATGCAATGTTTTGCGTTTTGGGTTCTGCCCCAGTTCTAAAAAAAAAGGGGTGCTTAAATATTTGGGTGATAATAAAAAAAAAACTTATAACGTCAATAGTTAAGGACATCAAACTCGTCAACTCACGCCTCACGGTACACATTACAAGTAATAAAAATTACAAGTTAGACAGTGACTTGAATGTGTGTGAAAAAGTCCACCAATTTTCTCCCAATGGTACTTACTTCTGTTGCCCTGTATTTCATGATTACCTATAGAACTACAGAGTTCCTGAAATGTCGCAAGCACTCGCATGTTTTGTTACTTAGATTCTATTTCATTCCTCGAATGTATCAAGCAGCTGCTCCAATGCGTGGTTACTCTACTACGAGTAATATTAGCTCTCGAGAGCTGGCGGCGAATGACAGGTGCTGGTATGTCCTCTAGTTAAATGCAGTTTGTACTCGATTGCACATAGAACCGCGAATTACTCAACCGGTTACCGCGTTACGGCGAAATCTGGTACGTTTTGTTGGGGTTTTTTTGTTTGTACATTGTGTTGCTAAATATATTGGTGTTGTATTCGTATGGCATCTGGATTTTTAGGATACTTAATTCATGACATGTGTTATTCATGACTCACAAAAAAATCATGACGTAGCGATTACACTCCACATTTTATTAGTAAATGAAGTTCTATGCAGAGTATAATAAAAAACATTTATGGCAAACTGTACGATGGTTGATATAAAAGTGTACTAATAATATAGTTATAACCACTAAATTACACTAATAATGACAATAGCTGAAAACCAGAAAGAAATAATAAATGCTATTAAATGTTCCCTAAAATAAAAAAGAGACCTTCCCATTTCGTCAATTTCACCCTGCCTTTATTTATCGATTAGTGTCCTTGTGATCTAAAGAATTTAATATGGAAGGTCATCAAGGGAGCGCGGGACGAGTCGCCGGGAGTCCGTGACCCGTTCCGGTTAAATTGATATTGCATATCCCATACGTCCGATTTCGGAGAAAATCTTTAAAATGTGCTCTTGAGTAAAGGGATACAATGTAAGTGTAATTTTAAGTCGTTTAAGTGTTAATTAATCTTAAAATATATAATGATAAGGAAACGCTTTCTGAACAACTACCTAGATACATTAACGGTAAAAATTAAGTTAATAAAGGGAATTTGTTGATCATCAAACATTTGCACAGCTAAGGTGATTGAGTTTCCTACTTCCCGTGTTGCGATTGGGATTATAACCAACAGCGTCACAGAGACAGACAAAGCTGTATTACAGTTTTTTCTCTAATAAGGACACAGTAAATCCTTAATTGGCGTAGGATTTATTTATATTTTGCAAATAAATAAAAATGGAATGAAACTTTTACTTGCACTTCAGTTTAGATGCCACAGCTTAAAATGTCGCACAAGCTCTACGTTACTAAGATGCTGATGTTTCTGTATAGTTGTTTATTTATTCTGTGTTCGGGTCTTATCGCATTACGGGCGCGTTCCTTTCGTTAGCCACGAGGTTTTTCCCTCTAATGAGGGATGAGTGTCTGGTGTCGGGGCGGCGTTGGCGATGGCGGATTTATTTTTTCTCCTTTTTAAGTGCCAATCGCCTTTTAAATTGAAGCATAATTTTCTTGAAATGTTATAAATGATTTGCAATAGCTAAGCGGTTTAAACTTGGATATTTACGTTAGGCAAATATTTTAGTGTTTCGTATTAAAGGTCGCATTGAACTTATACCAATTAAAACTCGTATGTTAATTTCATTGTTGGAAAGAAGCGGTTCGTTTAATGTTGTTGGTTGACAGCGGATTCACTACGTTTTCGGCATTGTCATAGTCAACCATGAAGGATAGTTGCTATATCACACCAACTAGCACATCGACAAGCTTGTCTGCCTATGGAGGTATTAAAAGCTGTATGTCTGCTTTTAAATTCGAACTCAGAACTTCTGAGATCTCACTATACATAGTCAAGTTCATAGTCATATAAACATTTAATCAATTTACAAGCATTTCATGTTCCTTTAGAATTGGACCCTAATAAAAAGCGAGCTTAACTGTGTAAGGCCGGTAGGAGTAGGTACAGAGGCACATAATTTCCTTATGAAAACGTAGCGCCGAGGCCCTGTTCACACCTTTTTGGATCGCGTTAATTAAGTACCGCTGAATGTACGCACCTGCTGTACTCGCAGTGTTGTTAGCTGCTGAGTGTAAAAAAACGTGATTTGATTAAGAAAGTAAAATATATTCAAGATCACAGCTTCTGAATGGTAAAAAAATAATATGACATGAAAAAGTGCAATAAAGCTCTCGAATTTTTAGACCGAGTAATTCAAATTGTGTGTTAAGCTCCAAATAGACAAGCTAAAAGTGATAGGCATCTAGATAAATAAGATACCAGATATATATATATAAGTTCTATAAGTAAACCTTTCATAAGTTTCATTATTTTATTTTCCGTACTGTTGCCTCCTTAAATAAAAGGAGTACAGTGACTATTCCATTATCCAATTCTTAGATCAATGCGTTTCCATCCCCACTTTAATTATTCGGATGCTTCTAATAAATTCTCACAAGTTCCCGGATTTCTTGTAGTATAACAACCCCAAGTAGAACACGCAACACGCTCACAACCGGCGCTGCGCCATTATAATTCTGAAGCTAAGCTTTATTTTGAGACATAGATTAATAGAATAATTTGTATACGTAAGACATTTACATACGTGCATGTATTTGTATAAAATACTGGCTTTTACTTACAACTTGGTATGCAAATCTGATTTAACAGGAAAAGTAGATTTAACCTATGTTGTTGTCCATGAACTAATTCTATGCAAAAAAATCTATTTGTGTAATTTAATGCTACATCAATGAAGAAATACTATCAGGTAAATATTTGGATTTACAACGTTATAACATTATAATATTTGGTTAGTAGTGAATGATCTAATGAATGATTGGGGGAGGTTTATGTTTAGCAGTGGACTTCCTAAAGGCTGAAGAGAGAGAAATTGAGAGAGAATAATCTAACATTTTTCCCTACTACAAGCCCTATAAATGAGCATACAGCTTCCGTGATAGAGACTGGGTTTTGACAATGTTCACTTTGTCCTTGTGTTTGATTATAAATATAATACCTATAATATTATTAACTTAATGATCAGCGCAATCGCATACTTAATTAATCTCAAGCCTGTATGGGGAATACAGGCTTGAGATTAATTAAAATTACAAAGGCACATGCGCCACTAGTGGTGCCACAATTCATCAACTTTATTTCCTTTCCACGATGTTTTACACGAACATCGAGTTACAAGTCCATTTCTAAGCCAGGTGCAAAGTCCAACTTGGACAAATTGTTTGCACACGTTGTACTAGCAGGATCATCGTTAAGTATCCTCAGATTACTCCCACAACTAGCCATTAATATAGATACAATGTAGAACAGGCGCGTAGTTCCATCGCTCGCAAATAATTCGGGCCATTTAATATTCAGGACTCGATTAGTGTCCCGTCAGAGTGGACGGGTCGCGCGGATCCCAGCCGAGCCTGCTACACAATTACTTTTAAACGCATACTCATGCAATTTGTGTTGTTTATTACATTTTGTCTTGATCTAGTGTAGAATTACTTGCTGTGAACTAGCGTAGGTTATAATTCTTGGTTGCATACCTAAAATGAAATTAGATCGCCAAATTACCTGAACTCGGAATAATGTTTAAGTCCAGTGCGATCTATACAGAGTATTGATGCCATGTTAAAGGTTTTGATTAGCTACAATGATCAAATACGTCGATGCCGATCCATTCTAAATCCAAGAAACATGCAATATAATATAATAGCGATGAAAATTAATAATTGCAAGCAAATACTAGACCTCATACGAAATAAATCTAAAGCACGCATGGTTACACCTGGGGTCTCTAAGGTCTGCTCAATGTGACAGGTTAATGAAGCATCCAACGGCTGTCTTGGAGCGATTGCCTAATGGACTGATCGCTTTGAGCCCAACGATTTTATACTACAAACGATGCCATACATACAAGATACTGATCCAACATTATTTATATTAATTTCACGATGTTGTGTCCGACAAGGTCGAATTTGAATGATTTGCCAGCCTCTGAGGCCCAGTGGATCTGTGGACAGTGGAAAATCCAGATGTGAATCTAGACCTTGCTTGCACGTTAGACCCTCTCATCGAGACGAATGGAATGGTGATTAACTAATATGTGTTTCGGATCTGGGTTAAGGATTGCACATTTTCTGATTTTTTATGATACTATTCGTATACGCGTAAAATATGTTGCCCTTGCAAAATTGGCTTTGGAATTTGTTATTCATAAGATATTGCATATTTGCTTCTTGTATGTGGTAAAAAAAACAATTGTCCTGGTCATTATTCAAAACCACTTTGAAGTCCATTGTTTAACATAATTGTATCTAGGATTTCTAATGTTAACATTTATCAGTTTAAATCAAGCAGTAGCAATTTAATCAGAAAAATAGATAGCTTGAACCCGTCCTTATGCAAGATTTGGAAGGATTACCAGAAAACCATTGCAAAACATCAAGATAGTCTGCAGGCACAGACAAATGAGAACGCCTTCACAAGACCTTGGCGTGATGTATTGGTTCGGGCAAAATGAAATAACTCTATCAAGTTAACAAAGCATCGCGGCAACCTTGGAATATTAATACGGCTTAGCGAGACAATAATGTAATTAACATCAGACAAGACGCCGGCCCGACCGGACCACCGCAGGCTAAAGTCCTCCACCCACATGGAAATACAATTAATACCAACAATAAAACACATGTGCTGGATAAATATAAAGGAGATGTGGGAGACAAAACATAGGAGAAATGCTAAAGAAATATCTAACGTGTAGAAAGGTTAGAGGAAGTTGGAGAAAATTTTACTCAAATGATATTTTGTACTAATTAGTAAAGAAGTAGAGGAAAATCGCTTGGCTTTTTGATGGGCCTGTACTTAATCGTAATCTTAGAGTATAACATTAATACTTATGTTATTATACTCTAAGATTGTACTCGATTGTACTTATACCCATATGGGTATTAGTTGTTTCAGTAATCTTTTAAATCTCATTGAGATATATTAAGAAGTTAAAAACCAGTGGGTACAAATGCAACATAATATGGCTCGTAATATACCAAATACCATAGGTACGTAGTTACATCTCTTCGGTTCTTGATGGCTGCTAAAAACTAAACAAAAATTGAAGTTAACATTTTGTCAGCAGTCAGTGTTTCAGTCGTGGCCTAGTTAGTCGGTGTGAGCGGCGCGAGGATAATTTGTGTTTAATCCTCAAGTAAAGTACATTTGTAATCGGCGAGCAAACGTCCGTCAGACAGAATTGGAGCCCAGTTTACTTGTCTGCCGGTAATTACTGCTTTTAACCTACGGACTAAGGCAAAAGCGACGGGCCTGGCTTTACGATCGACATTAAACCGACCTTTCACAATTAGTGTAAAACGTAAATAAATAAATAAACTTTTATTTAAAAGCTAAATGGTATGACAGTCGTAATAGTTGAGTAGTCCTTGGAATAAAAATTATTTGTGTGATAAAAAAACACATCATTGTCAGTATTCGTAGATAAAGGATTTAAAAAATCTTGGTCGCTGCATCTTTGGTCTATAACTAGACACCAGATTAAAAATGGCAACGAAAAGTTCTATTTATAAATCTACAAAACTCTATTTATACCTCCGTAAGATTATGTTAATGGAAACAGTTGCTAATGGTATTATATTCAGATAGGGATTTCTTAATTCTCACAGTGTTTTGCAAATATTTTTAGATAACTGCTAACTTAATCGATATACGGAAGAGCACCGAAATCAATTAGCACGGTTGCCCATTGACACCTTGACAACTCGGCTGACGTCTCCGGTTGGTTTGGCTTTCTCTCCCCGCTCCCTTCGCTTTCTCACCGGTAATTGATTTCGACTTTCCAGCGGGATCGTAGTAGGGAGATGATATGGAGTTCGAAAAGTTTTGCCTAGGTCATTGATTTGCTTATTAGTTTTTTAATGGCTTGTAGTTTTTTTTCAGTATTGCACATAGTGTTTTGTTTGGTTCTTAAAATAAATTTCCAAATAAAAACAAATACATTCACTAAATTATTTAAAATACAATTAATTTCCTGAACATATTATATCTTGTTAGATTATAATTGAAATGGCATATAATCCATGTGTTTAGGCTATCTTATTTATTAATGTTGAATGATTTTAATATACGATATTTACGTTACGTTACGTATATTTATTTTTATTTTATAAACAAGAGCTAATTTCGTAATACTGAGAGCCATGTAATGCAAATAACGAGTAAGCGTTTAAGCATATTTGAATACCATGTTACCAGCCCAGAATAGCTTATGCAAACTGTATATTTTGATTTGCAATATTTGTAGTATTACAGAGACATTTGCTTAAAACATTCACTCATTAAAAAAAAAATGATGTGAAACTCTGCATTATTCCAGTATACTATAAGTTGTATTATACTTTTTCCAATGCAAAAATAATGTACAATATATAAACTAGTACCTACTATAATATCATAGGCCAAGATAAAAACGGCGACGCGCCCAAGCTCCGGACAACTTGCCGGATGACCGGACAAGTCGAAATTAATTTCCACGCGGCCCTCCCTTTTGTTGTAAACAGGTATTGGAGTCTGATTAATTCCTGCCTTATAGAAATTCTCGCCGCTATGAATCTGAGAAAACAACGCTGTTTGCGTGCGGATGTTAATATGCAGTTTTATCTTACAAGAACTCGGTAATGATGTGTCGAATATAAGGTTATTTCAACACAAAAGTCAACTATCACCATAAGTATCAAAATTCAATAAGAATAATGAAAAATTGATATTCTAACATATTTTTTTTGTTTTTCAGTTTGTCTCTGCTGCATTCAGTTATCATAATATAAGGTAAGCTAGTAGCTAGTCTTGTATTCTTTTTACTCAAAAATATGATGAAAAGCTGTTTCAATATTTCATTTACTATTATGGAACGTGGATGATATCCAATCTCTTTAGAAATCTTTGGATAAAGAAAATATTAATAACTTTAGGTCCTATTTGAAATCCATTCGTTCTCAGAACCAGAACAAAATATCTTCATCGGAGGAAGATCAAAAGATGCTGTTACATTCACATTGTAAAGCTACGATCACATATTAAAACTCTTATGGAGAATAGAAATTATAAAATATTTCCATTGAATTATTATCTATGAATAAGGCTCCGTATTGTTAGACAAAAACTTCCTTGTATCGAATTCTATTGGTCAAAAATTTGTGTTGTGTTAATATTTAGTATCTTTACGTAATATCATAAGAACTTTCCAATTTGTGTATAAATGGTTCCATTCCTTCCATTAGTTAAAAATGAAATGATAAGCAGTTATAAGATACCTCTGCTTGGAATGCGATAATTGGATTAATCCGATGAAGATCGTTTGCCCACTTAAAAAAAAAAAACACAAAAAGTGGACTTTTTATCAGTCCATTTGGGCGCGGCTTAACATTTCGCTGCAAAATCAACAAGGCTCAGGGGAAGATTAAAGAACGCATTTGGCTTTTGGCCGCGCTCCGTCCGTTTACCTTCAAGAAGAGCACTCACTCTTGTGATTCATTAATTATTATTATGCAAGTTTTATCCATTTCATTTTGGGATGATGATGAAATTCAATTTACACTTTGCTATTATCTGTAGCGACAGCATATTATACAGCTTGTAAATATTGTCGGTAAGATTTCCTACACCGGCAATCTGTTCGTCGATTTTACATTAGGAATACAGCACTATTGGCGTCAGCAACGTAGCTGGTTTAAAAAAAGTTTAATCATTCTTCAACCATAGTAATAACTATGATACCCAATTTAGGTGGGATAAGAAGTATATATTAGAATTAGAATTTAGAATTTAGTACAATTAGAATTTAGAACTCACGAATGAGCATAATAAGATAAGGTATTCTAGTTACATGCTCAAAATACATAATATTATCTTACAATACAATATGGTAAACATAACTAATTCGGCCTTTATACCTCAATAACGTATTACAATAACACAAACATAGCCCATTAAAATGCAAATTTCTAATTTTCGATTTATATTCACATGTTAAAATATTTTCGCCAATGTCCAGGGAATAGAGTGACATTTCTATAAAATCCAATGTAATAATAGGAACAAACGAACGCCCCGGGCGCGTCGTATCATCCAATAATCCTGGATCGAAAACTTTTCGGTTTGACGGAATTATGAATTTTAATGTAACCAGTAGCCTTCTGTGATTCACTGTTTGACGCAGAGTTTGAAATCAATGGGATAACTTTATTTGTTTAGGTACTTTATTGTGTTGTTTTCAATATTCATACAACCGCTCATAATATTACTTTCTCGTAATCATATAAAAGTATTGTAGAACTTTTCATAGTGCCACTAAGGCACTAAGGTCCATGCAAATGAGTCGGGTTCTAGGCTCAACTCGTGGGTGAAGAGTTTAGTTAAACAATTATGTCGACGAGTGTAAACTATATCTGAATTATACTGCACTTACCATAGGTAGTCATTTTGTCGTGCTAGAAAGCCTAGCAATTAATTATAGGACAGCGAAGAAACGATTATAAACTACATTAGTGCCTATATATTAGCAGTTAAATAAGTAAGATTATTAGACAATAAATTACACTAAGGTATTGATTCAGTGATAATAAAAGATCGTGCTTTGCCTTTCTATACTGGCTCTTAAAGAATCATACCTGTTCATTGGCATATGGCGACAAAAAGTGGCGACTGCCGTTTGTGAAAATGTTTTTGTTCCGTTTATTATTCATACTAGTGCCGATTTGCATGGATCATAAAGTAATTTATATTTCCCTTTTACAACTTTGTTTTTATGAATGTGCCCAATGAGTGTTTCGTGATTTATTGCCTTGTATTTGTACTATACAATGTGGTTTTCCAGTATGAGAAATACTTTTATGAAAAGTTATTGCGTCACACATTACTTAGTTCTATACTGAAAATGCGTTGTACAAACACTAATAACAGATATATGAACACGAAAAGTAAACAATATAAATATTTGTTCACATATGATATTATACAAGTATATTTTAAACTAATATCGCTTGTTATAGCAAGGAAATTCTCCGTGTTAAGTGTTCTCAATAATGTAGAAAATTTTAAAGTACCTGTAATTGAAATGGGTACGGAACATAATCTGTATCAGCCCATATACTAAATACATCTCACAAGGCACGGGCCTCCTCTCAAATCGAGAGCACTATTTAAGGGGTTAGGCCATGTAGTCCACCACGTTGGCCTAGTGCGGGTTGACGAACTTTACATAACATTGATTTTTTTTTAAATTGCTATGGTATGCAGGTTTCCTCACGATGTTTTAGTTCACCGGTATAATGCATGGTGACTATCAATACCCACAAGACTTCGAAATGTCAGAGGTGTGCTCTAGGATTTGAAACCCGAGACCACAATGAACATATTGGCAGCCGCGTCTGGTCCGCTACCAACAGGCCACCACGCACTTTTAACACAATGTAATATATCGTCCGCCTCCGTGGCGTAGTTGCACTGCGGTACGACTACAAAGCTGAGGTCCCGGGTTCGAATCCCGGGTAGGACAAAGTGATATTGGGTTTTTCTATTCATTATCAGCCCGGAGTCAGGAATTTGTGCCCGATGTGGCGATAGGCTCGCCCCCTATCACATTATGGGACGGACAAGAAGAAATGTGGGTGTCCTCGTGGCGCCTCTGCCTATCCCTTCTGGGATAAAGGCGTGAGTTTATGTATGTATGTATGTATAATATATCGTCCCGATGAGGTCATCAAACTCATAACTGAGTTGCTCTTTGATTCCATGACCTTTGCGCCACAGTCTTTTATATTTTCAAGGGATAAGAAATAATGTTTGCTTAATGTTTTTTTGAATAACTAATATCAATTTACTTCGTCTAAATATAATATGAAGTAAAAATTCTCAAAGGGGTACCCGATATTGCATTAGGATTTTTTTATTAATAATTCACCACTCACAGACTAGAGCATTATAATTTCTAATGCTCATATTATATTTTTAACGTGAATTTTATCTTTTCTAAAATACTGGGCTATTTTTGTATGTTAATGAAGACGTGCACGAATATTTAATGTACTTTGTTTTTTATTCTTGTAAAATTATTCAGACGATGTTTAATAAAAAGTGAAAATATTTTTTATAATAATCGTTATTTTAGGCCAAGAAGTCCATTAAAATATGAGAATTATGAGGATAACTTTTCCTATTTGTATGTACCTGTACTATATTATATTTACATATGTATGTATGTATTTTGTACGTATGGATGTACGTATATATGCCACATATGTGTATTTACGCTTAATTTTATTTATATATCTATATACTATTACTCGTTGTTATTAAATAACTCTTCTAACCCTTACACTATAAACTGACCTCTGTTAATCCTTTTCTTAAATCCATCCCATGGTTGTCTGTAAGACATTGCCTTTGAGCGATAAGGCCGCCAATTGTATTTTTTTGTGTGTTTGCAATAAAGCATTAATAATATAATAAATATGAGACTAGTGCCTTCGCATTTCGTTAATTGAAAATGAGTGATAGTAGTCCAAGATTATTTAATAATCTTATTTCACTCTCATATTATTCTATCTATTTTCATTTACAATTCAGGCCTCAATATTTTCGGCAAAGTTTATTTTTTTGGGAATTCAATTCAAATACCCTAATACCTGTATCCATTATGAAAATACGTTGTAAAGTAAGATAAGTAATAAATATTGTTTAGAACGGCGTGCTCAGTGACCGAATTCACCTGAGCCGCGCAGACAGCAGCTAGAAATATCATCGGCTCGGTACTAAAGTGATTTGCAAGTAAAATCGGCCGACATCCACACTACCCTATATTTAGAGTATTGTGCCAAAACCTACGCGGAATATAAGCGATTATATGTATGAGAGAATGCCAGCGTTTTCGTAGCAGTGTGATTTTGTGCGTGCATCCGTAGCATTTTGATTTGTTAAATTTAGCCGTAGTACTTAAGTGTATGGGCGTAGCATTGTGATTGTGATTTTATTTTTCGTTGCGTTATTATTAGTATAATTGTTTTTTGGTCTTTGTTTTAGTGGCCCTTCGATTCGTTTTGGTTCGTATATTTTTAAATATACAATGTCGTACGGCTACTGCA
Source organism: Deilephila elpenor (assembly GCA_949752805.1). Classification (NCBI taxonomy): domain Eukaryota; kingdom Metazoa; phylum Arthropoda; class Insecta; order Lepidoptera; family Sphingidae; genus Deilephila; species Deilephila elpenor. Next base: position 15,594,773 of record OX457097.1, on the reverse strand, counting down.
TCTATGCTACTTTTTTAAAGTACACAATGCCTGTCATTTTTAAGACTTCTTTTGCATGATGCTTGTACAAATTATAGAAAACCACCAAAACATATAAAATTTTAACTAACCTCAAATAATACTAGAGTTAAGCTGCACTACAATAATACGAATGTTATCTAACACTCCAAATAACACACTGCTTAATTAAGCGATTAACTGAATAAAACCACTGTAGCCAATAATTGACCAGCATTACACGCCTCAGTGATGTAACAAAAATATTCAGCTCGGAATATATCGGAATGTATTTAGTAAATAGTTGTGTGGAGCGACGCGGTGAGCTGCTCGGCGCCATCGGGAATACCCCATACTAGGAGGTTGGAGAGCTGGAAGAGGAAATTATTTTGGACACCTGCGTGGTGTACCTACTTAAAGCAAAGGCTAGTCGAACTTCGCACTGAGGGAAATATGGGTTTCAGTGCTTTTTGTTGTGGGAGTAAAATATCTATCATAGTTCCGTAACTCACGACGTAAAACTTGTAACTTCGCGGTCAAGTCTATGTTATGTATGTTTCTTAAGTGTTGAGTTTAGTTATTATAGTATTACTGTTAAGGAAATTGTATTTTTTTAAACTACAAGTTGAGCCGGTTTGTCTAAGATTGTCAATAACCTCTCATAGATAAGAAACGTGAATTAACTGTCCCGTTTCATTCAGTGATACTGCCCAGAGTCTCAGCGAAATTTACTTTTCCTCTTTTGTGTTCCATCATCCGTATAAGCCAAGAACATAATTATATCAAGAGCATTATTTAGTGTTTTGGGTTGATGTTACTAAACCACCACGTGAGCTGCTTGGTAGTTTGTTTGTCATTTGCCTTAAAATCCTAAATCTCTTTTGCTGCGCTTACTTTACATAGGCCAGTGACTATATTAAATTTTATGTACGTCACTGCAACCGACCAACCAAATCTAAAACCAACCAGCATCCAGTTTTTTGTCCTCGCAAATATATTTTGCACCATAAAGCGATTCCATTAAGTTTATGTACGTGTTCGCATACATTTGCCGTTGGACAGGATGCAAAGGCATTTCGCACGGGAACATTGAATAATTTTATGTTAAGGACTTGGCAAAATGAATTCTTGGCTGAGTAAGCTGTAAATGTGGTTTCCCGACAATAGAATTAACTGCATGATATACGTGCTGCGGTGTGTACGTTTTTTTCGTATTACTCGTTTTATGAACGCTGCGAGGAACGGTATATATTTTAGTTGTTTATTATGCCGGAAACGCTCGCTTGGATCTTTCATTTCTATAGATAAAACGGATTAAGAACTCTATGGAAATGTAAGAATTGCACAGACAAGTTGTGAATCAATTTGTAAGCCAGGTTTTTATAAAATTTGTTGACTATCTGTAATCTCCTGCTTCTTTTATCACTCTTATGCTCATAACATTATTTTTAATGACATCCATTGTCAGCTTAAAGTTATTATCCAACCTAATTATTTTTACTCAACACCGTCGGTTGCAAGCAATTCTCCCGACATAGCTCCAGAATCCTCTCAATCAGTGTAAATTAATGAACAATAAACAACCGTCACTGCAGTGATGCGAGCAGCCATTATTGATCACGGCGTCATCTCAACCTCTCCTGTTAATTGTGGAGGCGATTGACACGTCAAGTGAGGTACATGGAACTTGTAAAACTAAATGTTATAAAGTTTTTATTAAGATGCAAAGTAAAGCCTTGAAAAGTTATAGAGCATTGTGTACTGAAATACTTGGTATGATAAATTATATGTTTTATAATAGGTCGTGCCAGCACTTATTTGTGCGACGTACGGTAATAATGACAATAAATAAATTGTATTTATAAAAGTTTTGTGTGTATCTAGATACAATCAGACAAGAATAACTGTGCCGTCGGGCAAGATGTGACCATCTCACATCGATTGATATTCCATCCGAACTACACTGAAATTACCATCAAGTGCATTTGTCGTGTTACTATAAAAAAGTAAAACAATAAGTCGGCAGCGTCGCAAACAGTGTGAATCAGCCGCATAGCGATTTTTCTTTGCTTAATAGTAAGGAATTTCCCAAGAGTCGTCCAAGAGGTCGTTATAGTCCGCATTCAAGTTGTGACAAAGAATTTTTTTTTATGGGTTCCTTATCCTCATAATGGGGCATGAAGACGGACTGGTTGGACCTTAAGCGCTCTTATTTATCCTTTTATTTTCCTCTGAGACAATGCGCAGTACATTTTACCCCTAATATTAGACTCGCCGACATGCGATTGCCAGTCTTATTGTTTGAGGGAATACATTTTTGGTTATTTTGATTGATGTCTTTTAATCGTAATTTTGTTTATTTATGCTTTGATTTATAAATATTTGTGTGGTTTATGTGTTTTGCTCATAATATTAAGTCGTAGAAGTTCTGCTAGGTGTCTGCTAGGTGTCTGCTAGTCAAATATGGTTCATGCATGTGACTATATGCGTCAGTGTACATTGTTTCATTCAATTGTAGTTTGCCATACTATATGCCATGATTGTAGTCACTAAGCATTTTCATTTCAACCATTCGAACTTAAGACAATAGAATGAAGATAATGAGAGACACAGTACAGTGAGACCGTCCGCAATCTGGGTCTAATTATAGACAAAACATTTACCTGGGGTCCTCAGCTTCGTGAAATAAGTCGTAAGCTGTTCATATCAGCAAGGTCCTTGCGAAGGTTACGCAATTTTCTGCCCATCGCCACGAAGATTTCGCTTGCGCAAACCCTCCTTCTCCCCATTCTCGATTATGCCGATGTCAGCTATCTAGATCTCACCGAAGACCAACTTAACAAACTTGAGCGTCTTCAAAATTTCTGCATAAGATTCATATTTGGACTCCGCAAATATGATCATGTTTCTGAGTTTCGTGCTAAGCTCAAGTGGTTACCTATTCGGCTTTGTCGGAATACTCACATCCTTTCTCTTCTTTACAATATTTTGTTTAATCCTCTCACCTTAATCCTCTCTCTTATCTTAAAGATAGATTTATTTTTCTTCATTACTCACATTCGAGGTCCCTGAGGTCGTCTGAGAACCTAAAGCCGAGAATGCCCGTGCACACCACAATATTTACGGACAACTCATTCACTATCAAAGCAGTTCGATTATGGAACGCGCTTCCAGTTGTGGTGAAACAATCACAATCACTGTCATCATTTAAAGGGCTGGTTAAAGAACACTACCTTTCTCTTTAAACAGATATTAGTGTTATTTCCTCCGTCTAAATCAATTGGTAATATATTATAGTATAAGTATTTATATATGTACTTGTATATTTATTTATTTATATTTTTATTTATGTATTTATGAGTCATAATATGTATATTATGTTTGTGTATTTATATGTTAAACTAGTATTACTTAATTTTTATATCTACACTGCCCTCTCTTTTTCCTTCTCTTAAATCCATCCTATGGTTGTCTGTAAGACATTCCCTAGAGCGATAAGACCGCCACTTGTACTTTTATTATTTTTGTAATTTCTGTTTATTGTGTTTCATTGTTGTGTACAATAAAGACTTAATAAATAAATAAATAAATAATGTAGCGTAATGATAGATTTTACGTACACACCACAAGTTCAAATGCATGTAAGTTATTGATTAAGGCATGATTTAAAATGTTACGAACAATTTATAAATAAATCACTCAGTATGACCCCACAGACTAATTATAACACCTAGCAATACAGAAAAAACAAACCCAACTCTCGTAATCCCCAAGCTTATAGATTAAAAAGTACTACAAATAAACAACAATTTTCCAAGGAGCATACATCACAATAATTTTTCACAGTGAAACAAATAAAGCACACAGCACGGTCGCGGTTGTAAACTAAAAAGCTATTAAGTAAGTTGTCTCTGGTAAAGTCGCGCGAACAAAGTGGAAAAATCTTCTAATAACAACATCAAGTCCTGTAAAAGAGCAGCGCGAGCTGCAATGAACAATTGTACTGCTAAAACTGTAATGTTTTTGTATGTGCGAGTTGGAACAATTTTAATCTCATTTAAGTATTCATCTGGAACGTGGTAGAGTCGATTCCGCACTCAATTGTGAACGTACTATCATCCCACCCGCAATTCCTCCTCGTGTTTGTCCTCGGAGAACAGTTATAGAACTTGAGTATTGGTCTTTCTGGATTAAGTTTAAAAAATATGATCTTGTAAAGGCCTATATTGTGTCACACTGGACAATTATATTCTGATGGATGAATGCATGTTCATTGAAAATAAGACACTAGTTAAAGAAAACCTTAATATGGTACCATAGCCGATGGATGCGACAAACGACGAGAATGACATAATGTCTATACACGGTAAGGTGTGGGGTTTCACTTTAATGTGAGAGTAGAGATAATTCAGCTGCAGATAACCTGACACAAAGCTATAAAAAATACGATATGGCTACAACACCATTTTTTTATTGTAACATCACTTAGCAATCTCATGAATATTGATAATTTTTCTAACACGTTGTTAATAACAAAGATTTCCCGGGCACTATGAACACTAAATCATACACGAATGTGTTCAAAACGTCATTTTTTCCGGTCAAGTTACTGTTCTATTAGACCATGAGGCGACTATAAATATATACTAAAGGATGTATTTATTCCGTCGCTACGACTCTCTTTCTATGGCAAGGATATTCAAACAGACACATTGACTACTGTATGTATGTAAATATTTTTTCTGAAACGACACAGTGCAATGTATCAAGCAGTAAGTCAACTCATTACTCATCTCTTTTGTTAATTCGTCAGACGTAAGTAAATATTTATTCCCTGCGTGTGCATTAATGACTTACATATTATTTCATTGTAACCTGCCTTTATCCTTCATTTAAACAGAGTCGGTGCATCATTTATGCCTTAAATGTGTAGGTAATAAGCTGACAAATATACGAAAAGTCGCCCGATTAAAGGGTCCTATAGTGTCTAGGTGATCAATTAATGTGATAGGAGAAACAAATTTTAAAATGTGCTAGGAACTACGCGTCCGCCAGTTCGGTGTCAGATGCAATTTTTGGAATATCTAATGATATGTGCAAATAAAAGTAATCCTTGAAAAATAAACATTTAAAGCTGTAATAAAGTCACACATAACAATCAAACTGACTGACTGACTGACCAACGGTCATAATGGAAGGTAGCAGACTGTATTGTTTGTGATTACTTCCCGTACATTAACTGTGCCACCGTAGTAGTTTGTAAGGCATTGTAAGTGGTACGGAGTGCGGCGCAATTCTCCTCAGTAAATAAGTTTGCCGCCCGCCCCCCTCCGGGACCGGCGAATTCGGCCACTCTCCGTACTTGTAAATGAGCCCCGTTGAGAGTTGTTGCATTTACCGACGGTAAATTTATGTTATTCGTATATTCGTATTTCCCCTTTATAAAATTAAGTTTATATCGTCTGTTAAAACTGCGAGGAAACTTTTTCGTGTTTTGAATTAAAATTTTTATTTTACCCGCGGTTGTAGTCTTGCGCGTATTTTACTTATTATGTGGGGATTAACAACTAGAAAGTCAGACTATGTTACATGAATTTGGTTAATGAAATGGTATGCAGATAAAATTATGTCACTGCCAGACCTAGTTTTTACTCTTATTTACAGAATTTGTTATTATCTAGAACAGAGATTTAAGTGTAGTTGTAAATGCAAACGAGCCGCAGGTCAATCAACCACTACGATACAGTATGATATGCAGGTACTACATCTCTGTGTATTATTTATTGTATTAAGTACAGTATTCTCTCCTATTTTGATACCTAAATCACCGAGCCTATATCACAAAAAGGGAAATTATTGACGTCAAATTCGTCCTTCTGGGCTCAGGTCTTGAAGCCAGTAAAGGCGCGTCAGACCGTTTGAACCGTTATCCATTACAGACTGCGGTCCTTTTGACCCCGCTTCGGTAATTATGTATCAGGGCCAGTTCTTTCAATATCGACTGAGCGATTTGTCCGAAATACCCTTTAGGGTTGACTTCTTGGAAATGTTTTGGATTAAAGAGTTATTAGTTAACCCTTTGTTGTTGCGACACCAATTAGGCAAGGTATGTTATATAGATAGGAATAGTGTTTGGTTCATAAATACAAATTACATAATAGATAGGACTTTATTAAATAGATGATAAATATATGAACGATTTTAAAAAGTCAATTTAGTGATTTCTCCTTGTGGGCCTTTTAACTCATGGAACTCGCGAACTAAAAAGTCATGGGTTTAATTTCTACACCGACCAAAAGTTAGTGTGGTCTACGAGTATATTTCTAGTGGGAGTTGTAGGACCGAACTCCTTCTTCGTTTCTGATTTCCATGATACAAAACTTGTGCCTTTATATAGGGTCAGAACAAAATTTGTGATTAAGTTCATTTATATCCTATTAGTCAAAGTCAATACTACGAACTGTTCAAATACTTTAAATAAATATTCAATTGCTAAACATAATCGGAGTAAGATATTTCAGTCACAGCCGTCGCGGCAATAAACCTCGAAACCTTCGCCATATTAATCTAATAAAATTTGCATAAATGGCACTGTTTTTCAGCACAAAACGATGCGGGGATCTTATAAAAATTATTTATTCAAATATTTAAATCGAGAATTTTCTTCCTTGGAATTTATATTAATTGCTTATAACTTAGATAGTAGAACCTAATATCCAAATTGAAAGCTATATTTGTTAGCTAAAATCTTGAGGTTTTACAATTTTTTGTAAACTTCCAGCAAAACGCATAAGGTTCATTTGCTGGTAAATCATTACCGCTCTCCATGAATATTGACAATATTTTTATCATAGATGCGAATCGAGAGAAAGATTAATTTAGATTAATGTGTAATACCTGTAGTTGATGTGTAAACATCGCTAAACATTTATTTAAGACTAGCGAACTCTTTATTTATTTTTACCAGCGAAAAATTTCACAAATTCCGTAATAGATACCGCTGTAATTGATAAGTTTAGCATCCCCGCCGACGTCTATTAGAACAAACGATAAATAAAAGGTTGTATTTTAATTTCCTTGTTCATTTCACAAGAACGTTTCGTTGTTTTATATTGTTTCGTTCGGCGAAAGGAATGTCTTCGGTTTATATTGTTTTAAGATTAATCTACGACGGAGTCGTTGTTTAAGATTGCTTCTTGTAACTACTGCTTAATGAATCTGAGGTTGTATGCTTTCTGATAGCAATGCTTTGTTTTCAATAGAACAGAGCCAATTACACTGTTTGAAAATAACTTAATAAATACTTTCTTGCAGTCTTAGTGAAAACTGAAAAAAAAGTTAATGCCTCCAAAAATCGAAATCACAATTTTATTCCTAGAACAATGTTAAGCTTTTAACTTTACGTCCACACCTCTCAGACGCAATACAAACATTACTGCAAATTTGGAATTCGTACCATCTCATAACTTATTTCAGTGCAAGTTTCACGTTTACGTTGTTCTAAATTATCCCCATATTACAAGGTAAGTATATAATCCATGTGTGACATTCGCAGAATTTCCTTGGGTTTCCTCAAATCATCTGGGGATTTATCTCTTTGAGCTGTGCGCGTGGCCGTCGTGACAGCTGGCTGCGGGTTCGCTTCACAAGGCATTAGTGCGTTATTAGTGGCTTTTTACCAGACATTATGGAAGTCATAAAAATGTTACTTGGTTTTTGGACATTTTTGGACGCCGTATGTGAACTTGTACGCTTCATTAGTCAGATAATTTCATTACTTTCGTTTGTTTCTTGCCTTTCTTCAGTACCATTAGAAGCTTACTCTTGTATTCTTGAAAGACTAGGGTCCGTGCCACCATTATTGCACGTATTATTTGCCAAGCTTATTTCCGCCCGGAGATGTGACGTGAGTCAGCTTCGTTCTTTTGTAGGTTTATTTAAGCCGAAAAATCACAATATTCGTTTAAAATATTTATCATTGAGTGTATTAAAAAAACTGTGTTAGGTTTTTAAAGGAATACTGGGATTTAACAAAGAACCATAAAAATGAAGAAACTATACGTTCAAACTATTAGTCATTTGGACTTTAAAACATAAAGTATATTCAATAGCAGGAATAAAAGTCAAGTGAGTCGGTGACGGCGCTCTCGGAGGTCCATACGTCATTGTCCACAACCCGCTGCCATGTTTTATTTATTGGACCCATTACCGATCCGCACCGATTTATGGCACAAACGCACTCCCTATGCGGATAAGATTTTATTGTTAACTACCCGACCATTACCGGTTATGTTGCGGCTGTTGGGTGTTATGGTGATTTTATGATGGTAATGGATTGAAATTTGTTTCTTATGGTAAGGTTATAGGACAGTTTGGGTATTGGTTACGAGATTTGAGCTTTGATACGTGTTATTTAATGTATGTATGATGTGTATGACAGGAGTCATTAAGTCACGTCAGAATTGTTATGAGGATTTTCAATTGAAACTAGCAGTACAGTAAAACTTGCTAACAAATGTTGGTAACATTATAAGATGAATCCATTTATTACCAATTAGTATTTAGTTACAACAAATACCATTGGGGTATTATGCTAGGTTAGAACCAAAGCTAAGAAAGATAATAATCTAATCTAGGCCGATGTAATAATGCCTTCGTCTATGAAGATGTCATGATAATTTAGCTTGATCAGAACTTTGATATCAATTACAATAATCCTATGTTTTTTTTAAAGTCCCTTTATTATAAACAACCATCTTGAAATCTCATTACCTGTGTGAAGATTTTGAAATGAATTGAATTTATGTGTGCCTGAAGTCTCTATCTGAAAACAGTAAATTACTCAATATTGACTCTACAGTGCCAATAACAAACGAATGGCCTTCATAGAAGTCTTTATTCAATATTTACGGCAAGCTATCAAACCTTACAGATTGTCCCGAACAAAAGGAACGTTTTAGTGCGACAATGGATATTACAGTTGATACGTCGAACAATGGCGCGTTTTGGCACATTTTTCCATTAATTAATTCGCGTAACCTCGGTGGCTGTTGACAATGGCGGCTGATGATCGATAATCCATCGTCAAACTCGTATGAAAGTAATCTGTCCGCTGTTATGCTTTGTCGTGCTTTGAACGTTTAATAATTTAATATTTAAAGCGGAAACCAGGTTGACTACAGCGGGATTGGACTGGTTTGGACTACGTACCAAAGTTCTATGGAAAAGAGATGATAAATGAAAACTTTCCTGTGACATTTAATAACAAGTCTTGCTAGCTGCTGACCTGTTTCCTTTTTTGTTAGAGAGGAAAAGAAAAGTATACTGGTTGGGATGGCAAGTTCAAGTAGTATCGCATGATCGGACTTTATTTAAATCTGGGGTAGGTTTGCCTTTCACCCTCCACTTCACTCTACCCTCGTTCTAAATCCAGTACTAACCGCGTATAGTTTTGACATTAGGGAATCATTTGCGACTAATTAGCGGCGCGCTGTGACGTGGATTGATCGTCAAGCTTGCGTGTGACGCGCAAAGCGACCGCCACCCTTTGTAACGTTTCATTTGTCCTGACTGCTGATATATGGGTCTTAAGCATACCTCTGTTGTCAGAGGATGGTAATTGTTACCAAGATTAGACGATGCATACATGGTTAATAAATTGAGACAATATCTTGTGAGTTTAATTCCTTCAAATTGTCTAAATCTTAAATGTTACCAAGGTAATAAGTTTGAAGATGGACAAAAAGCCTGTAAAAGGTGACAAAAAGTTCTTATAGGACAAATTATGTTGCTCTGGAAATCAATGGTGTACTGAGCCGTTGAGGAATATGACAATCAATATTCCATGCTATTTATGTTGATCTACGTGTATACCATCATTGATTTGAGCGTTTCAGTCCTCACAAAAATGTTAACATTTTAAGCAATTTCCTTTTTAAAGCTGGCATTTACAAAACATGGCAAAGTAAAAATAATCCAATTACCAAGAACCACGTGTCAATTCGGGAGGAGCTGGTTGAAAAACGTCTGGCTTTTAATTAATAGAGACTTGAGTACTCCGCGTAAGGCATAACGTGAATGGGCGCCGGGTTATGGAGGAAGGAGGGTTATAAAAGATTCTCGTATGTGTATTTTGGTAACTGATATATATGAGCATACTAATGTATAAACTCTGTCGATTTTTTCGTTGTGATGAGTGAATATACAAATCTCGAATATCTTCTATTTGCTGTGATATTCATTTACTTTCTTACTGATTAATTTTGGTATGTATAAAAGGCAAGTTAGAGTTTGATGTCATTTCACTAATAAATGCTTATGATCTTATTTTTAGATCAAAATTTACACGAAAACCACTAAGCAATCGCAAATCAAAGCAAAATAAACAGTGGAGTAAACCAACAGTGTTATCTACATTTTGCGTATAGCTGCGGGATCAAGTTATTAATTAGTCGCGCCAAATATTTACATTGCTCTAAAAAGCTTTAATTGCTTTCCAAATGAATATTTTGTGTAATTTACGGCTGACTAAATAAGGTTGCGGGTTGCACTATCACTTTTATACTATAAGTTTTGTTTGGATACTAGTCAGATTAATTTCAGGATTGGCAAGCAATGATGGTGACATAGAGACAGTACCGCAATGCATATTAACATTGCGGTAGTAAATAATTACATTTACATGGAAGTTGATAGTTAAAGTTTGGCATGACGCATAGACGATTATATGCTACTCTATAGATATTAAGGAGGCCTTGCCAGCCTATCACGTTGTAATAAAAGCTGACTGTAGCATAGCTGAGCCACTTACTTATGATCCCGTATAAATAGTCAAAATATAGGAAGCCTATACATTTTTACTATCGAAATTTATCCAAGATAAACCTAAAAATCTAATAATAGGTGAACCAATGATATTACTAAAGTTAGGGTCACAAAAATAAGATTTAATTACATAAGCGAATGACAACGATATCATATGTAGCCATAGTGAGATAACTATTAAATAATGATTAACGGACATGAAGCGGTCGCGTTGCGGGCATTTCGAACCCTTGTAACATATAATAAGAAACGCATAGCAACTACCATAGTTGAGAACTGACAGAAATGCAACAACGGTCATAGAATTGCAACAACGCCAATTGTTTGTATATTTTTATGTCAGAAGAAATTTGTAAAATTATCAGTAAAAGCTGCCTAGCGTGAATATGTATTAAAGCAAAGCTGATCTAAAAATGAGACAAACTTTAATAAGCTACTATGGCAAGATTTACATGATGTATACTGAAGATAGAATTCAGATTTTTAAAAATTACTATATGTCTATAAAACGCTACAACCCTAGGGTTGTTCTAGAGTTCTAGAATTAGCCCTGCTCGCCTCGTTCGGTACCGGACTGGTGGTGGGCAGGATTCGGCGACTGGGCCTCACGGTGGCCCTCAATAAGACCGAGGCCGTGTGTTTCCACGGTCCTCGGTGTGGGCCTCCGCCTGGGGCCCACATCACGGTGGAGGGCGTGCGGATTCCCGTCGGCTCGAGGATGAAATACCTCGGTCTCGTCCTCGACAGTCGATGGGATTTCCGTGCGCACTTCGAGGAGTTGTCGCCGAAGCTGGTGAGGGCGGCGGGCGCACTGGGGCGCCTGCTGCCCAACACTGATGGTCCTGGCATCCCTTGCCGAAACTTGTATGCTGGAGTCGTGCGGTCCATGGCCCTCTACGGGTGTCCCGTTTGGGCCGAGTCCCTGGGCGATCGCTGCGTCCGCCTGCTGCATCGTCCGCAGCGCATGGTGGCGCAGCGGATTATCAGGGGCTACCGCACGGTCTCCCATGAGGCGGCCTGCGTATTGGCGGGAACTCTGCCCTGGGTGCTGGACGCAAAGACCCTCTCGTCGGCTTTCTTCCGACGAGAGGAGGCGTCCGGTCGTGGGCAGAGGCTGGTCCCCAGAGAGGTCGAGGCCATGTTGGCCTCCCTCCGCAGGACCGCCGTGGAGGAGTGGCGTTCCAGGCTGGAGAGCCCGAGTGCTGGCGTGAGGACCGTCGCGGCAGTGCGACCTGTCCTCGACCAGTGGATAGACAGGCGCCACGGCGCGCCGACATACCGGCTGACGCAGGTGCTCACCGGGCACGGTTGCTTCGGTGCGTACCTGTGTCGCGTAGCCGGAGCGGAGGAGTCCGCCGTGTGCCACCATTGTGGCAACTGCCGTGAGGACACGGCCCAGCACACGCTGGAGGAGTGCCCAGCCTGGGACGAGGAGCGCAGCGCTCTCATAGCGGTCGTAGGAAGAGACCTCTCGCTGCCGGCCGTGGTCGCCGCCATGGTCGGCAGCCGGAGGTCGTGGCGAGCCATGCTCTCCTTCTGCGAACGCGTCATGTCGCAGAAGGAGAGCGCCGAGCGGGATCGGGAGCAGACCGATCCCGCTCGTCGCCACAGAAGACGAAGAAGGCGCCGGGACAACAACTAACCCGGCGCCGCAGAGGCCACATGGGGCCGCCGTCCCTACCTTGGCGGCCCCCGAGACGTGACGCAACACGCGTCTGTTGCCGCGCCGTTTGAGCGGCAGTGCGCATGGAGGCGGTCCCGGCGCGTTCTGTAGTAACTGTATCCCGGGGCCGTCTCTGAAGTGCACCGATGGTGGCCGACGCGGGGTTTTTAGTCGGTATTTCGGCGCGTAGATTTGGTAGGGACCCGACCCAGCGGCCGCCCGTCCACGTCCACGGGCGGTACAACATCTTCGCTGGGCTCGGAAGGCGCCGGTGAGTCCAACACACCCTCGCCCCTTCGGGGGTGGGATGGTCCGTAAAGGGATTTTCCCCGCGAGAAAAAAAAAAAAAAAAAAAAAAAAAAAAAAAAAAAAAAAAGAGTTCTAGAATTCCCCAAACTTTAAGGTCTCGTCGACCACTTGCTATGTTCAGCAGTGGTTTCCTTGTGATTTACTGTGACTTATGATGATGACAAAGACCCCTCGGAGTGGTTGGTATCAACCCTTAGGAGTAGATGTAAACCACTTCAGATATAAACGCACTACACAAACAAAAGAATAAACATATTCTTACCCACTGAAAGAACCTCTACTGCACCAGTGATAAAAGTACCAGCAACTGTCGCAAAATTTAAATAGGTCCACATAAAATCGACCGTTAATGTCTGCCGCGGAGACAGGGCCGCGCACCCGTTATCCTAATGGGTAGTTAGCTTTGTACAACCTTTGCCCTTATTAAACCGCGTCCGGGGTTTCATCACAGGATGTAATATGTTAGTTTTTATTTGATCGCCTATTTGTGCTTTTGAGAAATGAGGGGTTTATAAAAGGCGATTAAGTTCATTAGGGATAGAAATGCATATACAGTTCTGTTACTTCACTATCGGTAACTAGGCAAGACACTTGTGCAGAATTGAATAGGTTCAGATGTTGGCCTCGTTGGCTGAAACTGGGATAATGGTTTCTTAGATTTACGAGAATGTTACACATTGAAATAAAACAAATTTTTACTGATCGTATCGCGGATTTGGTTATTTTTTTTCATTTTTTAACTTCTCGATGTTTCGATCGCTTTACAGCTTTCGTGGTCGCGGGGCGGACTGTCCGGCCCATGATCACGTTTATTTAAATAGAAAACTGGGATGTTAAACGTCATAAATCACCAAAACTCTTGAGTAAATATTTTCGGTGCACAAATTTCTTAATCGTATTTTCTTTTATCAAAATAAAATAAATCCAATTCCAGCAGAAGTGAGTGATATCAAAACCCCTAGACCGACCATTAGTCGTTTGAAATGAATTCATCACGTAAGTAATTTAGCAGTATCATCAACATTCCCTGCCTGGGATGGTTTACTAACAAGCCGTATATTATTACGTCTCCATTACCTATATTACATGTCTGTTTGTCACGCCATGGCAACATTTAGGACACTTTTATGCAAATCACGTTAGTCTTATGACATTTGTATTTTGTTTGTAACAATGTGCCGTGCTTTGTTTCTATGGCTTGTATTTGGGTGTATTCATAAAAATCATAAATATTTGCAAATTCTTAGAAAACGACACCAGGCGAAGAGTTTTTATCATATCATTTTGTTCCGGTTTGAAGGATATTGTAGCCGGAGTAACTATTGGACATAATGAGACTTAACATCTTATGTCTCAGAATGGCGAGCGTAGTGGAATGCCAAGCGTTGCCTTGTAATTCATGGTGTCCTTTGGTTTCCTACTGTCCATGGGCGGTCGTATCGCTTACCATCAGGCGAAAGGCGTGCACGTCCTACTATTCATCGCAGAAAAAAAATGTGTGTGTGTATTAGTGTACACACGTAAGAAGTGAAACTTCTTTAAGACATCATTTTTCGAAAAATGATCTACTATTTACAAATTTACAGAATTGGTAAAATAAAGCTAAATTAAATAAAGTTTAAATTTAGGAGGGGGGAAATTTTTGAGGGAATTTGGGATTTCTATCGGGGCCAATTTGTAGCCCTCACCGAGACGGTTCCGAGGATACCAAGCTCGGTGGGTCCACGACCTTTATTGGCCGAGATAGGTTTAGGGGGGGTGAGGTAAAAATTTTAGGTGGGGGTAGGGGCGGGGGGGGGGGGTTAGGTTTCGTGGGGAGGCTATTGGGCACCTTAAAATATTTTTGGGTGGGGAAAGTTGTGGAGGGGGAATTCGGGAATTCTGTTGGGGCAGGATTGTAGCCCTCACCGAGCCGGTTCCAATGAACCCAAGGTCGGTGGGTCTACGATGGATAATGCCGGAGATATGAGTAGGGGGGGTGAGGTAAAAATTTTAGGGTGGGGGTAAGCGGGGGGGGAGGTTTCGTGGGGAGGCTATTGGGCACTGTTTTGGATTTAGGGTGGGGGAAGGCCAGAGGGGGGGTAAGGATCAAATTACAAAAAAGTGGGTGGGACTTAAAATTTTGGGTGGGGCTTGGAAACGGTTGGGGGTGTGGCTTACTGAAGTGGGTACTAATTTACTAAATAAAAAAAGATGGCGCGTAACGGAAGAATGTGACGCGTAACGAAAAATTTTTTCCAACCCCGATAAAGAAGTTTCACTTCAAAAACAAGCGTCTAGCAATATATTCTGACTTTAGTTCTAATAGTATCATCACGTAGAAATAAAAAAGCAAAAAAAAAATGTAAATTGATACATTTGACATCCGCTATCTGTCCATGCCACTGTCTGAAAGTTATTCATAGTAAGTAACCAATCATTCTTATGAACTGTAGTGTGCTTGATCCGAAAAAAAATCACTCTTCACACTGGGATTGTCTTCAATATTTTTGTTCAATTTAAATTGTTATAAAAAACATTGTTGTGCATAAAATACACAACAATGTGTATGTATTTTACATACACATACCTTCTTATTCGAAAAGCGAAACGACGTATGTAAATACCGCATCTCCATTACATATGGCTTTATTGAATTTAAAACTTGTGCTCTGTGTTGCATAGCCGATTCGCAGTGGATAACGTGTCGACAAAGGGAAATTCTGTTACGTATCGACCATTAAGGGTAAGGAGAGGTTACCTCTGGGAGCGCCGGACTCACATACCATTTTAGCTCAAAGGATCGAATGGTTTCTACATTCATGTGTGATGTATTGTTTTTGATACTTGCTCCTTTTTATATTTTGTATGCTTTTTAATGTGTGGAAATTCTTGGGAGGTTGATATTCAGTAATAAACTCCCTGTGGCTGAGGATCGCGATATGTTATTGCTGGGTATAGTTATTCCTGCCTTGAAAATATTCACGCTGGTTTAATATACCTGTATTGTTCGGTCCGAGTGATTCGCTAGGGCTCAATCATTCTCTAACTTGTACGCCATTATTTCTAACCGCCGTTATTCATCATGAGCATGGAATATGATCAGAGAGGCGGAAACCCTCTGCGTCTTTAGCGAATATAAGTTGCCCACTACATCCGCATTGTTCACAATGCAAATGCTCATTTGCCGTATACATTAAACTAATTTTATAAAATGTGTTAAAAAGTTTATTTAGGCTCAATGTAAATTCTAACGGGGTATAATACCCTACATGTGTGCTACATAGGATATTCCGTTTACATATTTAAGATAGGTGTGAACAGGGCCGGCACATAAACGCTGAAATATCGCCAAGAACGTTTCCGGTACATTTCATTCAAGGAATTTTTATGTTAGCTAAGCCGGTCGACCTGCTGTTGATATTTTGCAATTTCTTCGTCCACAAATATTGTAACGTAATTCTGATACTTCACTCCTAAGACATAGTGGGATGTAAGTGGTAAGATTTTAAAAATATCAATTAAGTCTGGAAAGCAAACAAATGTCTCACCTGATGGCAATGATTCATGAACATCTAAAACATTTAGAGCGTTGCTGCATGATTGACCTACAAAGAAACTGGTAAGAATGCAGGAAGGAAGGAGAAAAGTGGGATATAAATAAATGTGTTTTTCAAATATATTTTGTTTCTACAATTCTTTACCATTAAAAAGTCCTTTTTTTAATTATATAACATTAAATAGGTCAGTAATCGATCTCACGACGTCTGTAGCTGGTATATTGAACATCCCCGATATTACTTTACATGCAATATACACACTTACGAGAATGTTGATACAAAACGACAAGATAGGAGATACCATGGGTACACAATGCAGTTTCAAAGATGGGGCCCTTGACCCCCGCTTAAGAATTATATTATTGGACAGAAATAAGAACTAGCAAAGTGTATTCCTAAAGAATTTTATCTTTATCTGGAAACTATCCGGTTTGCGTAATTTTGTTCTTTTTTTTGCAATGGCGAGTAGAACATGATAATCGCCTTTTGGTAAGCGATACGACTGCTTATGGATAGTAGCAAAACCAAACAACACCAAGAATTACAATGCAATGCTTGGTATTTCATTGCGCTCGCCATCCTGAGACATAAGATGCTAAGGCTCTTTATGTCCAGTAGTTCCTCTGGCTATAATGTCCTTCAAACTGGAACACAACACTGGTAATGCTCCGTTCTTTGGCGGAAGAAATAGACATTGCGGTGATACCTACCCAGACGGTCTCTTAAATATAAGAGATTATCATCAGTAGAACCAGTATTTTTCAGCGAGAGATAACCATTTTGCCTTCGTGGATATCCTATTTGAACTGCACTTATCCTCAGGTGCACCGAAGTCACTCTGTCCTGCTAATATAAAAAAAGTACTTTCTCGCCTTTGTGTCACTAGTAGTATCATTGTAAAAAATCTTATTGAAACTGTTGCAAAGTTCCCAAGCCCAGCCTGTAATCTCTTGGTGTACGTTTGACTCCCTGACACAGACGGCGCTCCGCCTCCGATAGCTTTGAATAAAGCTCGTTTGATGTAACGCCTTCTGTCTGCATTTTACTGCACGAAACGAGATGTATCACTCCGATGGCGTGCGTATCTCTTGTGTTATTTTATATTGAAAATTATTTTATTATATTTATATTAAAATAAATGATTTTCAAAAAGGTTTGATGTCAGAAATTCTCTTACTGGTCGTGGAATTATAAGTCATATCGTTCTGTCCGTAAGTATGCAATATACAGAGTTATAGGAATAACAACTAGCAAGTATTAACGAGTTTGATCTTCCCAAGAGGCTAACTTATTGCGAGGAATTAGGTCTTAGCCCACCGTGCTAGTTTATCGGCCCATTTATAGCTATTGTTAAATATCAGGTCATCATCTAAATACCATCCCCTTTTTTTTTATAAAGTCTAATGTTTAAACGAAGCTCATTTAATAACAACCATTTATTAATATAAGCTGCAGCGACTGTAAAAATACGTTACAAATATGGATGGCTGATTTGACGATTGAATGAATGAGCGAATTAATTGACGAGTGCAACTGACGGATCGAATGGATAAATGTGTCAGCCGACCAATAACGCGATATTAAATCTGTTTGCCTTATTTTTAACGAGCAGCGATGGGCTTAAAATAAGAATTAACGTACGCATATTAGTTTCATACAAACACCAAAGTCTAAAATTATTTTTTTCAGAAAAGCTTTCAAAAAAACCACATATGCAGATATTGACAAAATTTCACTATGCGTAAAAAAAGGAAAAAAAATGTACCGTAAACTTTTCCACACGTTGTAATATAAGCTCCACAGAGAGCAGTAGGCACTATCTCGATATTGTGAGTTTCCAACTAAAATTCGTCGAGCCACATCCGCTGTCCGCCAGTGGACATGAATCTAATTTATTTGCCGAATCACTGTCACAACACGCCTTGCTCATGCAAATGTCAGCTCCGACCGGCTCCATGTGTAATGGCCATCAATGAGACCTACTTACTGACAATTCCGTCATTGATTTGAGATGTCCTGGTATTTAATCTATCAGGGGGCCCTTTGTGAGCAGCTCTGATTTTTCTGTTTCGGTACACAGGTCAACGCTCCTTAAACATGAAATTAGAAGTTACTTGATTTGAATTAGGATTTAGGTTAACGTGCTTTTTTAATTTTTAAAATTATTTTTCTGAACTCCTTATATAAGCTGTTGTTGCAACTTTAAAAGAAACAATAATTTTGGTTTGTAGTTCTTTCATTGTATGCCATTGTGGTGTATAAGATTTTACTGTTTCTTCGTCCATTGTAACGCCAGTTAATTCCACCAATAACTCTAAATGTAATGGATAATCTATTAGCAATCGTATAATGGTTTCTCACAACGTTGCACCAACACAATGTGGGCACAAAGTGAGGATGGAACTAATAGTGAACTTGATGATTGCTTGGCCAAACTCCCACATTCAAACTTGCTGTCTTAAAGGGATACAGGAATAGAATTAACGCCAGCAATCGCGTATATTGCTTGTATTAGAGTTGTTGGAGGTTGGAATAGTTAATTAGCAGACGTAACTTAGACATTGATCGAAGCATCGGCTAAGAAATTCTCAGAGTGATTTAGTTTTCGAATAGACTCTCTAGAGTAACGCATCCAAAAAGTTATGATGGAAATATGAAGTAAATAAAAAACAAAAGAAATAAATTTTATACCAAACAAAAGGAATAACACATTAACTAAAAAAACATAGCGACTTGAAAAATGTTGTGTTGTGTCTTGGACAGTGCGATAGTGATTAATTATAGTTTTTGACGCCACGTAGATAAACAATGTCTTAATTCACAATCGAGAGAATCCTTACTAAAAAAATCAAGACTAATCCGAAGAGTTCTTACAATTAATATCAGAAACAATATAACGAGCCAGATGGATCTCAAAGGCTAACAGCTTCGCAGAGATAAATTTCGTGAGCCAGCACAATGAGTGGAGATGAATTTTTCATTTTTGTTCCATAACACTGATGTGCTTAACGGCAGAAATAAAACAATGGCCGCCTGACCCCACTAGTGATGGCCACGATCTAGGTTGACCCACTTGCACTCGGATTTTATGGACGTAATCGAGATGTTTAATCGATTGTACGTTTTCATTAATAGCTGTGTATGTGCCCACTCGATCAGCTGGTGGCTTGGAAAAGCGATGTTGATTCAGTTCCATTTGAGTCGGGCAGCGAATGCTTTTAGAAAAGATTACGCTGCATTTTGGATTATTGGATATCTTAATTGCATCCAATAATTTTACCATTTCGTAAAGTGTTTGTCAGTCAGATGTATTTGTCTTTTGTGTCTCTTTTATCCTACATTTATTTTGGGTCCAGGGTATACGATTTTGAAGTATATTGTGTAAAGATTTATTTATGATTTAGCATCATCCTCATTTGAAAATATTTAGACTGGATATTTTTATTTAATGTACTGTTTATTTAATATGTTGAAAACCGTATGAAAGTACTTCAGTGAGGTATATTATCAACTATGCACCTCCTGTGGCTGAAAATGATGATAATAAAGAAATTAAAAACAAATCTAATGAAAGAAGGTTATAGCACTTCACTAAGAGAGATTAGACGTTTTCATAAAACGTAGGTATACGAGGGGTATGTCTGCGAGTCGTAGATAGAATATATTTAAATAAGCCTCCGACAGGCTATTGAAAATGGGGGCCGGTAAAATGACGCTTCTGACCGTTTGACTTCGCAATCAATAGAGTTACGACTTAGCTGTGGAACCGAGTAAATGGTTACTTTTAAACCATTACTTTAAATTGCTTTGTATTTCAGTTTTTATGAAGTCCAGTATTTACGATCTAGACCATATTTGTTTTGTTGATTTAAAAAACAGTAGACTGGGTAAACTCTTCCAGAACATCATTCTAACCATTACTATTAAGTCCATCTGGAAATTATAAATTAAAACCCTGATTACATTATAATATGTCTCTGGTGGAGACAGTTGTACAGTTGAGCAACACACATAACATAGCACTTAATAACCCACCATGAATAGAAATGTCTAGCGTTGGCGTTTATTATTCATCATCATTTCTAAATCATTTTAAAACGGTAAACAAAAATCTAAAAAAAACAGAAAATATAAGTCGTAAATTTTATTAATTTAGAATTTGTTAATTTTTTTCTCTCTGATGTATTTAATAACAAAGACACAACTTCATGAATAATACATTCTAGGAATGAGCCAATTACAAGCACGCAGTTTGCAATTCTTATCATTTATCGTGTATACGTGGAAAAGCGTAACTTTATCACTCCTTTTTGCATATTTATAGGCGCGTGAATGGCGTCGAGCGCGGCGGGCGCGGCGCGGCCCGAGGAGATTGCACCCACCATTCTTCTAGCTTTCGTCTTTGCTATGCAATCGCATTGTTTTTACGGTCAGATCGTGTGCATTGACCCCGATCCGAAGCCCCACCATGTTTTTTCTCATTTAAAACATCCTGCTTGATCCGTTCCGAGCGTAAATCAGCTCATTGTAATTGTACTTGGGGTTAATCGTTTGCTATTCATTTTCTTGCTTGTAATTAAGCGCTTATATTTAATCTTAAGGCAATGCTTATCGGCGTTGAAAGGTTTGTTTTTCAACATCGTATTCTTCAAGTACAAACAACCACAAATACATTGGAATGTTAAATATGCAGTTATGTTGTTTTGCATATAACTTTATAATATAATATCTAACAATAATATCTACACGGAGCAGGCATACATTGGTACTTAAATATGCGCATTTTTCATGGTGGGAATCATAAACAACAAGTCTCTGTTTGATTTTACAACAGGCGGATTCGAAACAAATATGACGTGCTTAACTCACAAATATAGACGGCCTCCGTGTCGCAGTTGGTTAGATGCCGGCTGTGAAACGAGAGGCCGCCGCGCGGGTTCGATCCCCACACCGAGACAAATGTTTGTGAGGTTCACAAATATTTGTCTAGGGTCTGGGTGTTTGTGAGACTGAATAGTCTCTCGTAGTTCCTGATACCCACGACACAAGATTCATCTTAGTGTGGGGTCAGGACTATGTATGTGACTGTTGGCTATTTAAAAAATATTAAAAAAATGTATATATGAAAAATTAAAAAAATATTCTTTTTTTTAAATTGTTGCGGCGTCCATCAAACCCGTATATTCTCCGTTTACAATTGCCTTATCTTTTACTGTGCCGCGAAAGTAGTCTTCAGCCGTCGTTGTTTTTTTACATTACAGAATACTAAGATTTTCATTACAGTGCCACCGTGGAATACACTAATTGCTATCATTCGCCATAGTGATTAATCGTACATTAACCCTACATATTATTATCTTATCTATATTCCAAACTTAGTTATATTAAAAGTTTGTGGAAAATATACTATATCAGCCCATATACGTCCCACTGCAGGGCACGGGTCTACTCTACAATCGAGAGAATCGATTGAGAGTGGTTAGGCCATATAGTCCACCACGCTGGCCAAGTGCGGGTTGGCGGACTTACATACCGTTGAAATTCTTTAAAATCGCTACGGTATGCAGGTTTCCTCACGATGTTTTCCTTCACCGTTAAAGTGCGTGGTGATTGACTATCAATACACACATAACTCCGAAAAGTCAGAGGTGTGCCCTGGGATATGAACCCGCGACCACCGTGAACATGTAGGCAGCCGCGTCTGGTCCGTTACCAACAGGCCACCACGCACTTTTAGAAAAATATACGCCTCTAGGTAATTAACTTTATTTCTTCGTTTGTTAATAAGGCGTAGGCCGATTACACTAATTAATTTCTAGCACTAATTGTGTTAATTCTTTAAGTGAAAAGAATAGATAACAATAGCGTGACATAATGTAATTATATTTGCATAATCAAATTCGACGTAGATTAAAGAAAAAAATGTTTTACTTCTTGAACTTATGGTACTTATTAAGATACATGTACACGTGCACGTGCATGTGCATGTGCACATTTTTAGAAATTCGCACTAGTACGAATGCTTTCTTAAACACACAAATTTCCATTTCTTTTAATTTTGATTTTTTTCTGCATGTCACTATACTTATCATCAGTTACACTTTATTTATATTGCTGACCTTATTCAAGTAAATAATATTATTATGCAAATATTTTATGATATACCTATAAACATTTTCAAGAAATAAATACTAAAATCCATAAAGATATCCAAACTTTCCCCAATAAAACTACAATATACGTCAAAGAATCCACAGTAAGTCTGCATTACGGCACTCGGTTGACACGACGCGACGGTTGAAAAACTAGCGCACCATAAAATGCGATGTTCCAATACAGTGATATTAATAGGCTTGATTTATATATGCAGCGGGGGCCAAGGAAAAGCTGAGGACCGGTTGGCGAACGGCCAACTGACTAACTGCGACCAAACACGGGATTTAGCAATTCGAGAACGCGACCACATTAGGAACACGGCTTAAGAATATGAGAGAGGCGGGTTGAACGCTTAACAATGGTTACAGAAATTTTATATGCAAAATGGAGTCTTGATATTTGGCGATTGCTTTATACGTTTCTGCTCTGCATTCTGGGAGCGAGAAGTGTAGTTATATCCAGTTTTAATTTTGTCAGCTTTTGTGAAACCTTTGCTTTTATCATAATTGTGAGCATACTTGTTAACACTTATATGATTCTTGTCCTTAATATTCCAAGATAGCACACCAGTAGGTATCTATCAGGTTTTATAGACATTTTATTACATTTTGTATTTATTTTTGGCAAAATATTGATACTGGCCGCTTGTAACAGATCTCTTTGGTTTTTTTAATGGAACGTTTATCTCCAGCAATGGATAGGTTTTAGCTGATAATTTTCAAACTGCAGTAAAATTACCGCAATTAACCATAAGTTCAGTATAAGGCGCGCAGAAACGCAAACCGCCAAAGAATAATTAACCAACACCAGCAAATCGCCCTCAACTCAAACCAAACATAATTCCCGTGAACTTATAACGAGATACAAGGCTTGTACGACATAATGGTTCCTCTATTTAAGTATTTATTGTTTTCCATAACACACTAATGAGGGTTAGTTCGGCCGCGGAGACCGCTGCGAACAACCTTGGCTTCATTACTGAACACTGTGGGTTCATTTACTATTATATTTTATTTGCACAATCCAGTACGCGAATTGCTTTATAGTTAGTTATCCCAGATTTGAATAGTTTAAGAAGCCTATTCGACGGTACTCTTGATTGAAGAAGCGTCCCATGGTTAGCTATAGGGTTTAATAAAATAAAAATATATAAAATTATGGGTTAATTTAGTGAAATTGTGCCATGTTATATAATTATAGTCTTAATATTGTGAAGAGGTGGTCGTTTATATTGACTAGTTGCCGAATAAGGTGTCGTGTTTGTCATACTGTTGAAAATTCCAAAACAATCCCCAGCTATGGTCTCTATCAAACTTGGAGAGACATTTAGGACTATATTTTGTACCTAGAAGAGCCAAGCTTACAATGGCGGTCGTGACATTGTACGACAGTAAATCTACATGAATTTGATGTTGTAATTTGGGGCTC
Organism: Deilephila elpenor; assembly: GCA_949752805.1. Lineage (NCBI taxonomy): Eukaryota > Metazoa > Arthropoda > Insecta > Lepidoptera > Sphingidae > Deilephila > Deilephila elpenor. The sequence continues at coordinate 15,570,857 of OX457097.1, read as the reverse complement.
GGACCTAATAATATTTTTTAATCATATACAAAGCTCTTTCAGTTTATGTTTAACAAGTTTTAACTAAAGTAAACCATGCTCAAAGTACTGAAAATAATAAAGTGACTGGACGATTACACTCCATTTTAATTTGGCGAAAATCTCTTTTTAATTCCAATAGCCGACGATTACAGCATTCCAATATCGCCCCTCGATCAGTAATACTTTACCCTTAATTTCGAAAGGATTGTGAATAATTTATGATACAAAAACTGTCTGGAGTGGTAAAGTTTTAATCTAGCGTAAGGCACAATTAGTTAGCAAGAATAATGATTACACCTTTTTTAAGCTAGACAAATCGTTGTGGGAAACGAGCAAAACATTTTAATCCCCATTAATCTTGATATAATTTACAGCCTTTAAAAATTACCTAATTATTTGAATGATTTATTTATTACTTGGTTCATTGAGTGTTTGGTGTAGTAGAAAATATTTTATATTTTTCGCCACATTTGAAGTAAATTTGACAGACTTCATTGCGCTGTTGGATAAACGCCGACTGTGAAGCGAGCGGCCACGGGTTACATTCCTGCAATCGAGACTAATATTTGTGTGGTCCAGAATTATTTTTTTGGGTTTCTGGGTGTATGAGACTGGAAAGACTTTTGAGTTTCTGATAACAATGAGTGAAGACTTGTTTGATCTTAATTTGGAGTCAGGACTATGAAGGTACATATCTCATATGATTGTCACTTGGTAAAGTAGAAGAAACTCATTTGGATCTAATTTAATTCTTTAAGGTTAGCGTCATATGTCTGCTAAAGATTCATTTACGTTATTTATAATTATTACGCATTTTACTGGTGGTATACGTAGGTTTCTCATATGCGAGAGGCCGGCTGGATACTGGGTACCACTTCAATGACTATTTCTCCCGCCAAAAAACAGTGTAAATGCACTGTTGTATTCAGCTTTGATGGACATTGTAGCCAGAGTAACTACTGGACATAATGAGACTTAACATCTTATGTCTCAGGATGGTGAACGCAGTGGAATGGTAAGCATTGCTTTGTTATGCATGGTGTTTGGTTTTGCTAGTGTTCATGAGTGATCGTATCGCTCACCATCAGGCCAAACATGCTCGTCTCGCAATTCATTGAAAAAAAAAAACAATTTACCCAGTATAAATATGAAAAATCTTTACGTAGAACCGATCTAGTAAAGAAGAATAATACTCCGATAGGCACATAAATACGTATTTCAATACTGTTCAACCACCATCCAAGTTCAAAGAAAATATAATTATTCCATTCTACTTGTACAAGTTGTAAGTAAAAACCTGCAATACCAGGTCACGTGATTAAAGTAGGAAGAAAATAATTCCATCTGTTGTATTACGAGTAATTCCCTAATGCCGAGGGTTAGGAGAGCTTACCGCCTGTACCTGCGGTTTGCAGTATTTATTATCAAAACGCTGGAGGAAGACTAATGTTAATCCTTATCGCTTTATGTTTTATAGATAGGCTGGTATATTAGTGAAGAAATTAGGATAAGCGATGTATGGATAATTGGGCTGTTAACTGTGATTAACGACGTCAGTCAACCATGTAACTTCTAAATTGAGTGTGTTCCAGCAACTGACAAACGCTTCTCACTGTTTGCTATAATTAAAGCCAGGATTCTCAATTGCTAGAGGTGGAAAGGATTTTCTCAGAATTATATCCAAACTATCAGAATTTGACAGTTTTCTCTAAAGGAGTTGTATCTTAGTTTAGAACGTTGATGTAAGACATAGTTCACAAACGTTACATCCACTGATTTACGACCTTATGCTCTAATTATTCTATTAAAATATTCTTTATATTATTTGTACCAAACCATTATTAAGTGAAATCAAGACAATTTTACTTATCGTTATTATCTGACTGAAGCACTCAAAAAATTGATGTCGAAAAATATTAGATTTTATGTATCAGGGTGTTTAATTCACCGTCCCAGTGACGCGAATGCCTCGTAAAACCGAACCTTAATTAAAACAACATAATTTTTTCGAAGTAATTGAACATGGGCAGTAAAAAAATAACGACCGCATAAAATAATGTCACCGGAGATTCCATTATTGGATGCGTCCAAACGCAATGGGAGAACACATAAAAAACTGTCATAAAAATCAAAGAAAATTACTTCGCAAAGTGGGACGGCTGAAGCGTCTTTTCAATTTACACGCATCGCTGACGTCACTGATCGTCGCGTGTCTATAGACACGTTACGTGTCACGTGACAAATATCAACGGTGACACATGTTACACAGAATACTCTCTGAAGCCAGAACCCTATTCAGCTACTACGAGTAATAAATAATGCACTGGGGATTTTTAAAATTATGTTTAAAGCAGAAAACCTGGGAATTTAACTTAGAACTCGAATACATTAACGAGTCAACTATATATCGGCAGCTAAATTGAAATTGATTAGACAGAGAATATATTATTTTGCCATTCCATATTATATGTTTTAAATTTGTAAGCTTTATGTGATCAGTATCTATGCAAGATATAAAGTATAATTAACTATGAACGTGTCTATTGGGGATTTGTCAGTGTTAATTTAACCACAGTTATTAAAAAACTTTTAAAACAATAACGTTGGTAAATTTCTCGCGGCTTATAAAAAGCGCAAGTAGGACATTAGTTCTTGCCGATCCCTATAGTATTATAAACAATTTTCATAGTTTCACGAGCAGATGTCAAACTTTTCCTTTAGCTCTAGTAATGGGGCGCGGAGTGTGTGGCAAAAAAAATATTATCGATAAGGCAGTGACAATGAGTAAAGTATTCTTTTAAATTCTTCGTCCTACATTGTTCTAACAGGCAATACGAATGAAATTTCAACACAATGGTCCTCTATAACTTTGAATATAGTTTTAAATTTTACTGCTAATCAATAATATTTCCAACTTAAAAAAAATGTATCAATTTATAAGGGAATTCACACTGCATAGTAACGTAAGTAAGGAAGCAGCTCACCTGTTCGAATGTGCACCATTAGCTAAAAATACTGGTAACACCCAGGCAATCCTTGGTGCTTCGTCACCATTCATGAATAAACAGTAACAAGCTTGGCGAATTGGAATGATAGGTGTTACGGCTATTACATAATGAAGGAAAGTGGGGTGCTGTATTGATTCATACAATAATCTATGTGCGAACATCACCAAAATAATATACGGAATAATGATTAATATTTCATCGACAACGCGCCTCTTCACTAGGACAGGGTCGGCTTCACAGGCAACTCCGACGGAAAATTCCGAACTTCATCGTTGAATTTTAACGTGAGAGAGTTTGAAAAAGAATTTTTCATGTCACCACCACGCCAGGCGGGTGGGATATCAAATATGCAAGAATCGAGATGGTGTGGATACTTCAGATTTGTACGCTCGCTGCTTTCGTGTCGTGTTCTACTCAGTATTTTGGGCACCTGGGACTCGGCTCAGATGTGCAATAGGTAAAGGGGAATTTAAAAGTGCATTGGGTAGTTTTGTAGCTAGTTTAAACTATGGTGTGAATGGACAGTAGGAGTGCAAGTCGCAATAAAGAAGAGGTTTGCTGTCTCTTAATTTTTACAAGCTTTTATTTAACTTGCAATGTAACTATTTGTGTTTGGGTGGAATCTTGTAACTCAATTTTGATGCAGATATCTTTAACTGATTGAGCTGAAATTTTGTATACACGTTTAGTTTGGATGACAAGCTAAATCTAACATGGCGGGACACTGAAAGTGGCGGACTAGTAAAAGTTTTAAAGGAAAAGTTTATTTTATACTCTTTAGCGCATTAAAATAAAAGCTTGATTTTAAAACATGTTTTTAGTCTTAATTTTTGGCGAGTAACACTGTTGGAGACTCTAAATACTTTTCCCATCTCTTTTCCAACCTATTTTTTAAGACGGGCGACGCGACTTGCATTGCTTCCTCAAGTGTTGTGGGTATTTATAAATAACGGTTACGAGTCGCTTTTCGGTTTCGGTGTTTATATTTGTTTCGGCAGGGATTGAACCCGCGGCCTCGATTCACACCCGGCGTCTAACCAACTGCGCCACGGAGGCTGTCATCAAAACTATAAAATAGTAATGGAAAATATACGTCATATATTCCAAAATTCATCCAAGCTGCCTATTCCTCCATTAATCGTTCCATCACATCCATAACGCCCACATTCTAGATTCTAGACAGCGAAAGCAAACTATCTGGGCGAATTAAATTTCCATTTTGCCGCGAACGCTCAGATGTGTAACAATAGGTCATGTTCCAGCAGCGGCCGGAGTCATCGTTTATCCGCACACACAAACACACACAAATACACATACAAACACGCACACACCCATACATACAAACCGCTTCAATTACGCGCTCAGCCGCTCTGTAGACGCGGTGCACTGAAAGCGATGCTGTTTTCTTTAGAAAGCGGACGATTTCTTTTCGTTTTCTTTTATATAAGGCTCACAAAAATGTTTAATTAAGTAAAAGGAAATGCATTGTTGAGTTCAGCTGAGGATTTTTGCTGTTGTTTATCGTGTAATGTGCAATATCAAATCTAGATTAAGAACTACGATATAATATATTTGGGTGTTGCGGAATTGAAAAGTATTTAAAAAAACCTGATAACCTGGCTTCAAACAGTTAAGTACTGTGAAATTGTAAAAACTATGAAATAATAAATGAACTCAAATATTCGTTGAATTTCAATAAATACTTATAATTTTCTGAATGAAGTGTTTTTTTTACACAATATCACAGTAGAGAAGCACTATCGCTACAAGTATTTTCGGAGTAATATTATAATAGTATATGTACATTCCATAGATATTATTCCATTAAGTACGGAATAGACAAGCTACATTTGTCACATAGCTGTGCTCTCTGAGTGTGCAACCAGCATCTATTCCAGCGGACGATTTTAATTAACGTCCATCGGCCGAGTATTAAAGAGTGTCGGACTGAAAGGGGCGCCCAAAGGCAATTAGTGCTAGCTTTAAATTACTGCAAATTTAATTGTAAGCCCAAATATAAACGTAAAAATGGCTTTACTTCTGACTCGATCGGTGATCCCGCTCGGACATACATACGGTGTAGCGCTACAATGGTAACTGTTGTACGTATTTTCGACTTAAAGGTTGAAACTGAATACTTGAATGCAGTCGTGTTTTTAACATAAATAATGTAAAAATAGTTGATTAGCGCTGAATTAAAAACATTGTTTATTTAAATAAGTTAAATAATCGCAGCTAGATTTTTTTGGTTTTTAAATGAAGTATAAACATATTTTGAACGCCGATTGTAACATTTTTAATTGGGGTTATACCTATTTGGTTTGGATTTTTAAAGTTGGTGCGGCTAAACTCAATGTTTCTGTTTTTTGTGAGATTTTAGAAGTTGCGTTGGTTTTTATTTACCAACCAGTCTATTGCAGCATTTTATTTTTATTTATGCAAATAGTGTACAAATTTATCTAAAGTTTGGTAAGATAGTATAAAAACGCTTGTTAAAGGAACTTATTAAACAAGTCGAAGTTGCAATGCTTAAGAAACTATAGGTACAGTCCAATCAAAATAATACCTTTGCAGTACGCTTAAGGAAATATGAAGTGAATTTATTCATGTTAATGGATGGTATACTAACGGTAGCTACTGTTCGCAGCTGACTTAGAAAACTTTCGTGACTACATATTGTAAATATTATTCTTCGCGGATATCTTTTTTTTAGAATTTGTAGGTTGTGTTTTATATTGTTAATACGAGTAGTTGATATCCGCATTTTGGGTTAAGATGAATTTCACTAATACATTTTGGGATAATTAAGGATAAAAACCTGCTTATCTACTAATAATTTGTTGTTGGAAAGAAAAACTATCACGCACAAGTATTTCGAAGTACCTACCGAAATCAGCAGTCGACACATACAATTCAACGAAAACTTACGCACAAAATCACAAAGCATTTGAAACATTTTAAATGTTTGCTAAAGTAAATATATCGCGCCATTCCTGAGTTTAAATAAAAAATAAGCTAAGTTCCCTCCACGCGTTTAACTCACGAGAGTGGCGCCAGTCATCCGTTAGGGTTATTTCATGCGAAACACTGTTTGCAGTTCCAATGAATTATTTTCACGATATTATGAGTAAATATGTTTTCGTCGACACCGTCTAGAATTATCCCGGTTTGTTTTTTTTACATGCGCTTGGTTTTAATGTAGTTGGTTCACCGCTTCAAGGATGGCCTAACAAGTTATAACGTCAAGGCAGAATAGAATAAAATGTAAAATGTAATAGGCAAAACCGGTTGTACGTTAAATACTTTCGGAATGTGATACCTTGTCTGGGATGGTAAAAATTGTTGATAAGGATTATTGTCTCCGAGTATATCAGCCCATTTACGTCCCACTGCAAGCTACACGCCTTCTCTATATAAGAAGTACGATTGAGAGGGGTTAGGCCATATAGTCCATCACGCTTGCCTAATGCGAGTTGGGGGACTTTACATACCATAGAAATTCTTCCAAATCGCTTCGGTATACAGATTCCTCACGATGTTTTTCAACTGATGAGTTTCTTGGAAGTTATTTTTCTTCGGCTATGCTGGCATCAAGTTAGTATCCTTTACTATATTGTAGTTCAGCCACATCAATCATACACAAGTTTGTTTTTATTTTATTTATTTATCCACCCTATAGCTTTTGTTTATTAAACTTTCCTCATATCAGCACATTTAACCATTGCACATACAAATTGTTCCACAAGCACAAAAAACAGAACCTACAGTGATATCGTAAAACCTAACTGAACCGTGGCAAATTGGCAAATGGCACATATTTACCTCGCAAATATGTGTGCCATTGCCAACGAAGACAGTGCAGTGTTTACTCAAAAGTTACCAAGTTCGGATGTTGGTTTTCTAGCTTTTAACGTCGTGTTTGTTTCGGCGATTAATACTTCTGTTTATCTGAGCAAGTATTGCCGAGTATTCTGCTGGGTATTGTAAACCCTGTTACAACTTGTGATATAAATTATATAATCAAAACTCGCTTTCTAAAGCATATAATAGATGCAAGATTTGTGCGTTCACGTTTAGCTATAGAGAAAATAATATCAAACATCATCGTCTTCTTTCGCCATGTTCCGTTTAGTACAATTTTCACAGCTAACAGTTGAAAACGATCTGCGTCCAACGGTTTCCGAATACAACTCTCCAAATATATTCATATTTGCTTGTTTGTTAAAATGCTTATTTATATCTGCTTTCTTATAGCTTCCTGTAATTGTAAATAAAATGTCCGTCTAAAATGCTAGTAGCAAGCCGCATCTCACAGTACTATGAGGAAACATGGAAGATGTAAGAATGTTCAGTAACACGCTCTATATTCTTGAAAAAGAACATGCATACTATATGTACTTCCTGATAAGAAAACGTTTTAGCTAATGGCAAACATATAGGTGAATTAGTTCATGGTACGTTTACTACGAAGTAATTCAGTATACAATATTCATCCTTATTATCGAATCTTAAGCCCCCTGACACATATAGAGATGTTGCTATTACTTAGTAAGCTCTGTGATAGTTAATCTCAAATGCATAAATTATACTATATTATACAAGACTGCCTAGGTGGCGTAGTTGTACTACGGTACGGTTACAAAGCTGAGGTCTCGGGTTCGAGTCCCGGGTCGGGTAAAGTGATATTGGATTTTTCTATTAATTATCAGCCCGGAGTCAGGAATTTGTGCCCGATATGGCGATAGGCTCGCCCCCTATCACATCATGGGACGGAACATACAAGGCGAAATGTGGGTGCCCTGGCGGCGCCTCTGCCTACCCCCTTCGGGGATAAAGACGTGAGTTTATGTATGTATGTATGCATAAATTATAATTGTTTTGTAGTTTATGTGCCAACTGTTTAAAGTGCAGTTGCTAAGTTGTTCGCGTTTATAAGACTAACATCATAAGAATTACTTATTGTTGATACTAGACAAGATGCTATTTACTTAGTACTTAATCTGATGCTCTTATTCTCTAAAATCATACCAAGGACAGTAATTTTAACGAATTCGTTGAAAATATTTATCATATTGTACATCACATAATATTGGACTTTACGGGAATGGTACAGCTTACAGAAAACCGATTTGATGTACCATAATAACTTTATTATCATGAATCGTTGGCTGCATGATTTTTTATTCTCATTTTTATCCTAAAACATATAATAGAAATATTCTTATGACACTCCAAATAAACCACTTGCTCGTTTGTTACTGTCATCGGCTGCGAATTTACTACACACATAATACCTCAGGTACTAAACAGACAATACCTAAATAATTTAGAACCATATTACACCAACAAGCCGTACCTTTAATTGCGACAAGCAACGCGTTTCGTCGTATTTAGAATTAGCCTAATTCACCCGGCCGGAGTGCTCGTCCTCTCGTATGATCTCGGATAAGCGAATTACCAACCACTGACACACACAAGTGCATCATAATATCTTGAGTGCATATACTGACGTCTGGGAGGAAGATTCTGATTAGGTTGCTGCGCGGGTCACACCGTCAGGATTGCTTGATGACAGTTTGCACTCATATTCAAGTGAGTTTGATGCAATCACTGAAAATGTAATTGAAACTTTATTTCGAAATGTTCGATGTCATTTTACGATTGGTCTGCTGTCTACAACCTTTAAAATATGATTTCGATCATGTCATGAATATTTTTAAATTCATGTATTACCAAAACAATAATTTCCTTACTTGGAAATCAAAACTACGAATTTACAGATACGCTATGCATGCTGTCATTTGGCCAACGAGGTAATGTTTATCCATTTTCCTCCACGGATAAAAACAAAATGAAAAGGTCCATACAAAGTTTTCTAATCATCGTTGGCTTGATCGTGTAAGGTTCTCTTTTTAATGAAAATTAATTTAGCTCCATCGCATGCAGTTCATTCGTACTATTTAGTTCTTGGTGGTATATGAACGAGGAAAGTTCACAAACAACAGTTCCGCGAAACAGTTATGTTGAGTTTTCGTTGTAAACACTATGTATTCTATAATAAATGCTTTTATGGCTTTCATAAGTAAATTGCTCACAGTTACAATGTTTCTGCTACATTTAAATTGATATAATTTGTGACACGAGGTAAATTATTGTTGTGTATGTTTCATGTCTTTATGCTTATTAAGTTCCAAAATTAATATGTCATGTACATTTTTAGAATATTGCGCGTTATTATAGGAATTGCTTGCTTTTACCTTGTTTGATAGCGTAGGAGTTATTTGAGAATTTTATGATACAAAGATAATGAGTTCATGGAAGACTATTTCGGTGAAGATTATTTTGAATGTTATAAAAAATATAAAAATCATAGTCATCATATGTTTATGTTGTACTTCACATAACATATTAAGTCATGTCTAGCAGGCGAAACGTATTGACGTCAACTAGATAATGAAAACGTCTTCAAAGTAGAAAATATTAATCAATGCCTTATAATTAATATCGCTGGGTTTAGTACCCGCGAGTTGATTGCTAGCTTGTTCATTCGATCTAAAGCTCTTAAGAAGTCGATTATTAACTTGTTCAATGTAGTACCGTAAGACAGGGAAAAATTAGGAACTTGAACAGAATTGAAAACGCTTGAGTCTTGTACATTATTATGAAATTCCGTACCCTAGATTATGGAAGATACGACATATGGTCGAGATTCCTACCGACATATTATGGTTGTTACTAGTCATATACTAAACTCATATCAATATAACTCATATTGCAAGCACTCGTTATAACTATTTTGCTTCAAAGAATTTCTTAGACAGTAATTGTTCTACTATTGAATTCTAGAACACAATATAAACTGCCTTCAGTTTTTACTGCGGAGTAATCTGTTTCATAGTCTACCGTGAATGTTCCGAGAAGACAGGCGAAGTTTCAAGCAGGTTGCAGCTCTGTATTTAATTGTGTCACAGTGAAGACCGGCAGACTTAAACTAAACCTCTTACTTTGCTAAACTTTTGCACTAAAGTACAAAATTTATTTTCACCTCCGAGCTCTTACAATATTGAATTGGAAAAGGGACACAACTTTCTTTTATTATTGAAAAGCTCTTACAGTATTGATATAGGGTAGGTAATGTAAAATGGAATATATTATATAATATATTTCATTTTTAGAAACTTTTTTTTATGCTCTAGACTTGGTTTATCTATCATCACCGATCAGAATCATCATATTAACATACAAAATGAATCAATTTACTGCGACAATTATAACCTCCGGGCGAAACGGCAATCATTGGTATTACTGACAATCATCAGTTGTTGTATTTATTTATTCAGGCGTAATGACAAGGAAAAATGTAATTAAGAAAAAACATTTTTTTCAATAACCCGCTATCTACCTTCATTTCAAATAATAATTTCCTAAACACCTAAATTGAGAATATGATTTGATTTACCACTTGTGCGCTTCGAACCCAGGCAGGTAGATAGGATCGATACGCAACCTCCAACGAAGGTAGCTCATATTATATTAAGAATGGGGTAAGGAAAATGATGTTTTAGAATATAAACTAAGTACGGTCTGAGTACAATAGGAGAGTACAGTCGCTATATCCGTTGGTCGGGATGTTCCAATGCTCCATGCATCCTTTACCGTTTTACCCTACCCGCTGGCAATTATAAATGTCGCGCATAAATTTTCCCCTTGTAGGGTTACCATGTGGAGTTGTACGTTGAGACATTGCTTTTAATGTTTATACTTTTCGGGTTATAGTAGTGTTTATTAGTATGTAGATATAGGATGTGTTGCTAACATGAATGTGACAGAAGGTTAATGCGTTATTAGTTATGAGTTGCATAGATGCAGTAAATTCACTTTGGTCATTCTTCATATTAGATCTATATAAAATATTAGTGTGTCTGTATTATTAAACAGTTTCTACCGACTAGGCAATGTGCCACTCTGTTTACGTAAAACTCTTTAAATATACCTGTTCTTCTCATTTCTTATAGTTTTCGTTTTCGTAAAATATATGTTTGTATGTTTATAGGATTTGATTTATTCACTCATAAAAAATCGCTTCGTTCTCTACATGACGTATCTTTAGTCCCTTGTTGTACAAACAGCATGGTCACCCCATCGTCCCGGAGGTGAGTTCATGCATTAAGGACACGTGTTCTAATTTATCGCGAAGATTTCTTCGGAGTCTCGCGCCGGCGAATATTTGTACAAATTATTTACGTTTCAATACTAATTAAGGGAATTTGTAAAGCGGACTCGTTTCTTCAGTAAACTGTTTACGCAATTACACAGCTTTTGACGTCAATGGCAACATAAAACAAGGTTTCGTTTGAATTTTTACGATTCTGTGATTTAACTTTGCTGTTGATGAGGTGGGGATGATTTTCTGATTATGTGATGGTTCCTACGACTACTTACACTCTATTATATTTTATATACTTTAAGCACGCAGAAAGACGGAGCAACGAAATATTTTATGTGTGTTTGACTGCCTGTCTAAGATCAAATATTTGGAATTATATTCAGATATTTGGGATCGCTGAATTCACAACACTGGGCTTATCAAAGATAATATATGTTACATACTTAGTAGGTTTACAATCTACATTCCTTTACTTAAAGCTAGACATAATACTATGTGATAAAGTTAACTTAAAAATGTCAGAGTTGTGTGTCCTATGATTCCTATTACCTCTTACTTGGCGATCCTATCTACTCCCAAGTAAACTATCGCTTACTTTAAAATCTTGTGACATACCAGAACCAAAAGTATTATAATAAAACTTACGTTCCAAACTGTTCTATTCAAAAATTCCATTATTTGTTTTAACCCAGGTGCACATTTAAAAAACAATTTTACCCAGTTAAATATGTAGAAACTATTCCCGCCAGCGTTCGAAATTCCACAGATTATATTTTTAAAATAGACAAATATTTTTACAAGTTTTTTAATCTGTACGGCAATGGTGAGGGTATTTTTAAATTTTTATTTTACATTGAGTTTTTCATATCCATGTAGCAATTATGGGCGTTTTAAAATGTACAATAAAAAAATACATATTATTTTTGGTTACAATTAGAAATTAAATCAGGCGCTTGTAAATAAGCTGTATTGTTTGTAGTATAAAATACAACATTCTTGTACAGCAATAACATTAAATGTGGATATATTTTATATTATTTTTTGCTATTACATGTGGCATAGCATAAAAAGTTATTTTATTATTTTAATATGCGGATGCGAAGGCCGGGACGGTAGGCGCTTACTTGGGAGGACTACGTCCAGCAGTTAACGCCGATAAGCTGAATATAATAGATAGGTATACATAAAATAAAATATTTACTTGTTCGTAATTCTCATGTTTTTGTAACAGCTTTGTTACCATGTTTCATCCATTCTAATACTAGAATTAGTTAATTCTAGTATTCTAAACTATCTAGGATAATTAAGTGTTTTAGGTGTTCATAGTAATCTCTGATTATTTACTATAGTGTACGTAATTTACTTGTCAGAACCGTGTTATAAAAATATAGTATTTTCCTTATGCTAATAAAATCACATCATATTCTGTTTGTAAATGATTTAATATTTAAGTTGTAACATAATGTTAAGTAACCTCTATCCTAGATGACATTGAGTGGCTTAGAACGGTCCTTCGGGACAAAATTCAGTCGCGTCTGGATGACATCCATTAAATTGGAATTTACAACGCGTTATTTGTTATTATTGGTGTAGACTATTTTATTTATTCACACTTCATATAAAGTGAAATATGCCCGAGAGATTTACTTTGCATCGAAGTTGACGTGATGCAGACTTGAGATTAAGTAAGTGTGAAAATAAAACTATGTTATGAATATATTAATAAAATACAGTCATGGATTTACGGCCCTTTTCATAGACCGTTTTAAAACCTATTTTATTCATCAAATGTTTTGCCCTTAGAACGATTTTTGAATTCAGTTGGAGTGATGAAGAATTTACTAGGTATTATATAATGACTATTTGCACATCGCTACAGCAACGTAAGTTTACGCCAGTGTTCCATTGGCAACATTAAAAGTTTGCATAAAGGTTTATTGTTTTTATTGCGGCAACACTGTCTCTTCCGTTGCACGCAGTTCTGAAGTGAATACACGTTTAATATATCAAGCTGCAATAGTTAAATACGGCGATAATCCAGCACCATGCGGTGATCAATAAGTCAACCGAAGCAAAAAAAGCCACTATGATTACTAAATTAATTATAATAAAGGCTAACAATGTTAAGTATAATAACTTGATATAATTAAATTTGACGAAAAACTATTTCAAAACACAAAATGTTTGCGAACAATCAATTTGAAAAATACAGCCTAAGGTTTGCCCATTCCGATCCAACTTGAGGGAGAAAATAAAACGTCCCTCTGGATAAATATCGTCAAACCGCGCAATTTATTTATTAGAGTGAAAATATCGTGTCACCACGCTAAGGTGGAAATCTAAGATACCAGAGCCGCCAGGTCGAACACATTTAAAGAAGCTGAACTACATTGCAATTATTGTAAAAGGTAAAAGGTGCATGCATACCTAGCGTAATTGCTAACTTGTAGTGGTTTATTTTCGGATAAAATTTATTTCGTGACTGGAAGAAGTTTGCCCATTTTCAAATTGGGCTGGCTGTTTACCAAAGCTCTTAATATAGTGAAGAAAGAAAGAAGAAAGACATACATAAAAATAGGCTTAATTGCTACGTGTATCCAGCATTCCCGTATAGACTCAATGCCGGTATATCCAAAATGGTAAGCAAAGAGACGCCCAATAGAGCGATAAGTTTATTACTCTCAAAACGTGATTAAGGACGCCGAACACATGTGAGATTTCAGAAATCGATAATTTCCAGTTTTTTACTTCGTTGTGAACTGATTACAAACCTACCAGACAATCAAGTGACTATTAACCTGCTCCTCAAAATTTAATCTTTGCTGAAACGATATAAGTTTGGCGGCTCTGTGATGTTGTTCTATAATGTGATGTAGGAAAAGTCACCACGGGCGGTGTCTGGAGGGGCGAGTAAAATGCACAGCGTTCCTGAGCCGCCCCTATATCGCGCAACTTTTCCAATATGAGATGCGATGCCATCGGCCGCGTTATGCAATATCAGTTTTAGGACATCGCTTGTCAAAGTATACCCTCTTAGGTGATCCGCCTTTTGAAAAGATGGGAATTGGAAAAGTTACTATAGCTTGAAGAATGATAAAAAAATGAAAAAAAATTGAAATTATAATGGTAAATTTACTGCCGTGTAGTTAACTATGTAGTTTTTTTAATGTGTAAGGCAAACAAAGTAATATAGCCACACAATTGTGACCATAACAATGTTATTAATATGTTGGTGTGAGCGGGTCTTTGTCTCGCAGTAAAACCGGCGTGAAGTAATAGCGTTATTGCACAGTAATATTTCTGCAAGAGCAACACGATGGCCCTTCTCTCTTACCCGTCTTTAAACTGACTTTGTACAAACCTGCAATGTTTTTAGCTTTTAATATTATAGTCAGGTATAATCTAATACCATCATTTGACATGATTCTTCATTCTTTTATTCTGTGCTATAATAAGTACTGATAAGTTTGTTTGCTGGAGATCTCATTGCTGTTAATAATATATTCGTAGCTGCTGAGCTAGCGAAATCCATATATAAAAGTGTAAACCGTCATAATAAATTACGTAAGTGTGTTGCGTTACAGGTTTAGATCATGTGTATTCTACTACAACAATTCTGACATTACAAAACAACACAAAATTCTCTTCGGCGAAAACTTCAAAACAAACTATCGCCAATTTCAACTAACATCTCTAAATCTCATTGTAGCACTCAAAGCATTAACAACACCTAGTAATTAGTAAACCGTTAAATTACTTACGGCGGCTCTCAGCGCTGGCAATTAAGGCTGAGAAACAGGCTCGGTTGAACCGTCGCCGCTATCGCCACCGATCGCACTACAGCTGTTAACTTTTCCAATATCTGCGCTCTGCGGGTGATCGCTTGGTGTTCACTATGAGCGAAGAGCGGGGAATGTTTTACCAACGAACGTTCGTATAGTTGCTTAAGCTAATGGTTCATGAATGTGGGGGGACACAATTATTCTAAGATATAAATCTAGTACATTATATAATACTACAATTCCTATTAGTCAGGATCGCAGTATAGAATCATGAATAATTACTTTAAGCCTCAACGAAATCTGAAAGGAAACTTTGTCTAAGGGGAATGCTGTAATAGCCAGTCATAGTACTAGTTGAATAGTGACAATAATTATTTATCAGTCACTCTAGGAGTAATTATAGCATGAAGTTAAATATATCTTTGTGTAATTTATCCTGGCAGAAACTTTTTCCTTTGTAATTACTTTAATCAAATTAAATATAAATGGGGGTTGATCTCTTTTTATACTATCGTAAAAAGGCACACATGAGGAGTTATTCCGCGTAGTAGGACACCGAACCGAAACAAATAAATATGGATCACTCACACAAACATTCATTGTTTGTTTTATCCTTGTTATATTTTTTGTAATATTCGTGTTTATAGTCTAAATCTTAACCAACTGCGCCACGTCGGTGGTTAAACGCTTGTAACATACGGCAAACCCGATTTCTAGTGGTGTATTTATGAAGAGCCCTTTAAAAATATTCGAAAACAAAGGGGTCCGGGGATCCTTTGATTACGTTTCCCAGTTGTTTTGGAGTTTGCCAACGTTTTCTCAGTTACGGCGATTTGATTAAGCCCATTTGTACCTTACATGAGCCGTTCCGCCCGGAACCCAGCTCTGTGTTCGCCAACTTTATTATTGTTTTCCCTACATTAGTTTTAATCGGTTTGTTTTGAAATTAATCCGTTCGTATTTCTTGTTTTAAAGTGCATTTTTGTTTTCAACTCTTTTAAATGTATTTTGATTCCCGGCATCAGACTTATACCTCTTCTTTATTCAACTTTAGTTTTTAATCTGCACGCATTTTATCGTTTGCTATCATTTAGCTTTGCTTTATTTTGTTACCTCATAGTTATGACAGATTTTTTTAAAGCAGTCTAACGAAATAGACCGCTGACTGAGTAAATGTTGCGGCAAATCATTTTCTATAAGTGCCTGTGAAAATGCTTCAGGACGGACTATGTTCAGCAGCAGACTGCCTGGCGTTGAAGAAGAAGGAAACTCTAAATAAAGTATATGAAAATACTAAGCCTAGGTACCGAGACAAAACATTTATCACAAAGTCTAATGTGGTTAAAATGGATCATTCTACATTTCCTATATCAGCTACATCTAAAGTAATTTCGCAAAAGATTTGTCGCTGCAGCGGGACATTAATATTGGTATTTATCCGTACAGATTGAACGGAGTTATCGGGTCCAGTGGCTGTGTCTGCGAGCGGGGATTTATACCGTCTATCCCGATACCGTTTGACAAATAACGCGGAATCCTAGCTATTCTTAGGAAACGTCGAATGGAAGTAATTAATATTGGATCCAAGCACAGGAAATTTATAGCGTCCAATAGTGAGTGTTTGATGTTTTTTTTAATAAAACTTGTTCGGAGAGGTGTTTGTGTAGAATTGAAACTTTAATTAGAGGTTTATCGATCCTACTATACAATACATTGTTAAGTGTTATGATTCTTGGAAGGGCTTTATTAACGAAGTAATTTAAGACATTAATGACGCCATACTTCTTTGCTATCGATGTTAGAAAATTGGTATTAGTCAGATGATCGTGAGCCTTCTTTAAATTACGTGACATCTACCAATCCATAACGTATCTTGCCTACTATAGTAGAGAGACTTAGTATTGTATTTGAATTTGACTAAAGCCAGTCTATTTTACATTAAAATGTTCGATTTTTTTTATTTAAAAAAATTTGGAAGCTTGGACCGCTCGATTTATAAATAGTTTTTGATGCTGTTAGATGAATTACATGGCAAAAAATTAAAATTAAAATTTATGTTTTATAAAATAAAAGTAATTATCCAGGTTAACAATGAAATTATAGTGGAACAGCGTTAAAAAAAAAAGACAACTTAAATAATACTCTTTAATAATTTATTTGCCAAACAATGGGTCTTTTGTTTTCCATTATACTGCAATACGATCTAAGCAATAAACCAACACTAGTTTTCAATAAGCTGATCACATAATTAATAATCCAATAAATTATCTCCATTGGGTTGAAATATAGGTATACTTTAGGACCCTTTAGCAATAGGCAATGAACGTCCCGCATAATAGTCGTGTTGGTTCAGGCACTGGAGGACTGCAGTAATCGGTTCCAAGATGTGCAGTCAAGCTGGCGGCTTATGTGCAGTGGATAAGTAAACGACCTGTCTGCGTTAATGCTATTGCAGAATAAAATAACATGAGCTATTCAGATTTTGTAAGTGATCCTTTTATGAGCGTATGGGACAGACTCTTTTGTTGTGATTATCGTTTGTGATTGTTTGCTGCCACAAATAGTAAATATGATATTTTAATTATATGCAATTTTAGGTTTTCCGCTTATTATATGTTCTACTAAACAACACTGGTTGGAGGTTTCTCAAATGTGAGAGGCCGCCTGGGTAGGTACCACCGCAATGTCTATTTCTCCCGCCAAACAGTGTAAATGCATTGGTGTCTTCCAGTTTGTAGGACATTGTAGCCAGAGTAAGTACTGGACATAATGAGACTTAACATCTTATATCACATGATGGCCAGCGCAGTGGAATGCCGAGCATTGCCTTGTAATTCATGGTGTTGTTTGGTTTTGCTACTGTCCATGACCGATCGTATCGCTTACTATCAGGCGGTTGGCATGCTCGTCTCGCCATTCATTACAATAAAAAAATCAACAATAAAGCTTCTGACTAATATGTATAGGTACATAATCACATGAAAGAAATTGAAAACATACATACATAATCATCACGCCTGTATCCCATAGGGGTAGTCAGAGACTGGATCACCACTTTGCTCGATCCTGACATATTATTTTAATTGAATACATAATAAAATATTTCTAAAAACTAAAATTCATAGACCTAAAGTCAATGCTTATATTTATACAGGGTATATCAAGACCGCGACCGAAAATGAAGCCAGGTGGTAGTTTTAGCGGCTACAGACACAATGCAACAAAAAAATTTGCAAAATAAGCGACGGATTTTTTTTTACAATTTTTAAAAAATCATCGTTTTTGAGGGGTAAAAACCTAGTTTTTGCAAAAATAGTAATTTAAACCTTAACGTACCATTGCGTGTTTAAAAATTAAGCGATGTACGTCATTATTTTAGAAAAACTATGTTTAATCACTCAAATATGACGATATGTACAAAATAACAAAAAAAAAATTACGGCTTTTTTTGTAAAATTTTTACTTGCATTGTGTTTGATATCACTAATACTACCTCCTGGCTTCGTTTTCGGTCGCGGTCTTGATATACCCTGTATTTTGTGAAATTTAAACGTTTTTAAGATACGTTCCATATCAATATTAAAGAAAACCCACATTACAAAATAAAACGTTGTTCTTACGCTGTTTATTCAGCAGATGCTCAAAAAACCGTTCATATTTTGTTAATTTTTTCTGCTTTATTATAAATTTCTAATTGATCATTAACTTTCATCATATTATTACTCTTTAGTTAATTAATTTCTTGAAAAATGTTCACTAATTATTTTTCGTGTTATATTTACTAAAAATATAGTTAAATTAAAGCTTATAGAATTTCATTTTCTTTCATCTTCAACTAGCGCGTCTGCATCTCGCATAACTAAAACAGCTAAATCAACAGCTACAATATTGCTATTTTCAATAGAGTAATTCTCGATCTCAACGGCAGTGTTTATACTCTGCTAACGGCGGGGCTTAAGAAGCTGTGTGAACTAGCAGGTCCACGGCATTGTTGGACTTATCGCTTAATTGTTTTATGTGCTGCTCCGCCGACTCTGTTTTACTACCAAGTAATATCGATGTTGAATATCGGAGTGCTATTCTGCTTTGTGTCTTTAGCATGGCTGTTTGTTTAAATTGTAGTATCTGTCGTTTGTAAGATTTAAGCTAATTCTGTCTATTTGAGTCGGCAAAGCTTGAGTTACACAACTTTTTGCTTACGTCTGTAGTACGGTAAAGGAGGGTAATATCTCTCAGCCCAATAGTTTGTTTCTTTCCAGTGGATCATTCTTTGTTGCTAACCTCTGCTATTTATCTTATGTCCTGATTAAATTAATTGCATGTTAAAGTGATACTAAGTTGAACCTGAAATTAGAATAAGATGATCCTATACCATGGATATAGCTTCATTCCAGTTTTGCAAAAGGATTTATTTATTTATTTATTTATTTAATACTTTTTTGCACTAAATGGACATATACAAATGCAAACTTATACAATACAAATAATAGTACAAGTGGCGGCCTTATCACACTAGGTAATTTCTTACAGGCAACCATGGGATGGATATATAAATAGGAGAAAGAAAGGGCAGTCTAAAGCGTAAAATAAATAATAATAATGTATTACTCTAAATATATATAAATATAAACATAAACACATGTAAAAATATATGAATACACACATACTTACAATACATACATACATACATACATACATACATACATACATACATACATACATACATACATACATACATACATACATACATACATACATACATACATACATACATACATACAAACATACAATACATACATATACGTAAACATATTATATACTTATCCTAACATTCATTAAAGGAATAGTACTCAGCGACAATCTTGTTGAGAGAGGAAATAACTCTTGATCATTTTTTTAAATGATGGCAGTGTTCGTGCCCGTCTTACCTCAACTGGAAGTGAGTTCCACAGTCGGACAGCTTGGACAGTAAATGATTTGTCCATGAATACTGTGGAGTGCATAGGCATTCTCAATTTCAGGTTCTCCGACGACCTCAAAGATCTCGAATGTGAATCATGGAGAAAGATGAATCGATCTTTAAGATAAGAGGGCGTGAGAGGAAAATATTGTACAGAAGTGAGAGAATATGAGTATTCCGACGAAACCGGATGGGTAACCACTTGAGCTTAGCACGAAATTCAGAAACATGGTCATATTTGCGGAGACCAAATATGAATCTGATACAAAAGTTTTGGAGACGCTCAAGCTTATTAAGTTGGTCCTCGGTGAGATCTAGATAGCTGTACTACAAGACGCGAACTAATGTAATTAACTAACTACCTTCATCCACTAAGGAACCGATTGAGAAACTAAGCCCAAAATAATTCAAATTTAAGGCAGCAGAGTCTTAAATTAACAATGCGAAGGCTTAGTTCATTTAGATAAGGGCCGGGCCTCCGGCAGGGCTTGCGTTCAAAAGGCCGCCTCATCCCGATACGGTATTCAAGAAATTTCTTATTTAACATAATTGTTTGCGCTAAAGTATGAAGAATATTTTGAGATTTACTTCGTAAATATTGAGTTATATGAAGTCAAAAAATAAACTGTATTGAATGAGTCGACCTTCATTTATAGGGGTGTATTTTAAAAAAAATCTGTTCATTTTTTTAAGCAAATTCTATTAATATTATACCTACTTTGGCATTATTATCGTAGCGTCTAGAGATTGGTAATAGAGAAATATTTGATCTAAGGTAATATAATACATCTGCAGTAACGTACATATACATAAGAAAGCTGTTACTAATTGACGTTGATTTTTCGTAACTGCAAACACACAACCCTTTCATACTACAGGAACAGGAACGTGACTGTAATAAGAATATAATCATTTAATTCCTGCACAGTAAATCTATCGAAACTTTTACACCAGATTAATACAAAACAAATAGACCAAAAATAACAAGACCACAAAACAAAGTGAATAAGCATTAAATTTCCGCAAACTATTGTATACCGTTCGCGCCTGAAGGAATCTCGGAAAACACTATTAGTGAAAAACGAACCGGAGTGAACCAAAAAGAAATGAAAACCTTTGTAACCTATTTCCATTTAGCCGAGTGGTTGAAACTGGATCTTGCCGAGTCGTGGCGAAAGACAGTCCTCGTCCGCCGGTAAATACGACACAAAACGCCAAACTGATAAAGCGGGGAGCAACTCAGGTGACGGGGGCGACGACCCACTATTCACTATTAAATCATTTGCTTTTCGCACTACTGCTAATAAATATCAAATTGTGACGTTGAATGTATTCAAAGTAATTTTATGTATTAATCGCACAATAATGTAATACTACCACTGTTATTTGCTGTGTGTGAAATATACAAAAAAATATCTTTTTTATACCAAAAATGAAGTAATTTATTTATATAAAAGAAAATAAAATCTTTATTTTTTACTAAATACACAAAATATCCTCCATTCCAATTCCATTCCTGCGGAGAAAAAACCGGAAGCGATCCGTTCCGAAGTCTGCGGCATTATACGCTCGCTATTGAGTCATTGTTGATTCGAAGAAATGTATAAATAACTTAATGAGCTTCACGGCTTTAATGATATACAGAGTTTTTTATACTGAGTCCTTTATTGAGAGATACTGGCTCGGGAATACTACTTTGCGACTGAAAAGGTTCTGTATAGCGTAATGTTTAAATAGAGGCGACTATCAATAGATATTCCGGCCGTTGTTTTTTTATACAATGTGACTGCAATATACCTAAGTATATAAGTAAGTACCTACAGTTCTGTCCAGTTAGAGTACTGGTAAGACATAATTACCCTTTAGCTTTAAAAACAATTATATCGGTCTTCTCGAAACCACATGTATACGTTTACTGATTCCGAAACGCGATACACTTGTGTGATACTATGGCGGAAGTTACATAATAATATCGTGTGTACAGTGATTGCCATCTGGGTGGTTAAGAACATCAATGGTCTTATTTACAGTATTGCCAAAACATATCGTAGTTGAAAAGCTAACTCAAAATCCTGGCATCACACTGTCCACTAGAGAGAAACAAATAAATCTTATTTTTTGGCAGACACTAGTCAAGACCTAGTTTTTAACGCTTGTCCCTTACGTGCGCGTCATAATTCCTCGAAAAAGCAACGTATTTCACACTCCGAGCGGATTTTTCTGTTAACCTATTTATTTTTTACACAGCAGTACAATAAAGAGGCTCAGTAAAATGTCCTTTAGGAGTTCCATAGCGTAGATGTAGACAGATAGACTTAAAAAGTCTGGTAAAAACTCAAAGCGTCCTAGTTCTTAGTTTTTCATGAATGAGCGGGATGAATCCGAATAAATCTTGTGAAACTCTAATGAATCAACTATTTTGCTCAAGTTTCGGTAAAACAGCTCTCTGGAGGCAATTTGCGTTGTTTGTTTGCAGATGGTATGTTTATGGACATTTTTAATTTTTGAGTGAGCTGAGGACTAGTTGAACTTTATGACTTAAATCTATTTTGTAATGAATGTTATGTTATGTTAGTGTATCAGCACCGTTGAACAACTATTCCACCTGGCTAATGACAAGGAAGAATACAAGAAGCTAACGGCCAACTTTCAACAATGAAGAGGCACTCAAAGAAGAATACGACTGAGTGTTATATTGGCTCATTGGTTAACATTCACTGTGGACTGTTTGGCCCTAGGTTTTAATCCTATGTCGAGAATTCTTAGAGACAAAATAGTTCTTACATAAAACTAGCGGCTTAGTTTTTACAACGTAAATCTACAGCGGGGTATAAATTCTGAAACTAGTCTGTAACTAATGGGGAAACTACACTGACAGATTCCGCTATTTGTCATGTTTGTGATCTAATTTCACGACGGGAGGTCGGTGAACTCGCCTGGGACAGTTATGTAATATGTAAATTAATCATTAGAGTGATAGGAACTTTATTTGTTCGCCTATAACAAGTACACCAACAATATAATTAATATCCAAGGAATAGTTTTAAGAGAGGAGATAAGTTCTTAAATAGATAATATTCTTTTCATTAACATTCAAACACAGTTTTAATCCCACATGGAAATACAATCTTGTGTGGTAAATATTTTTGGTCTCACAGCATGTCGATCCGAAAAAAATTGTAGGTAAAAAATGCCTTGGCGCGGGAATTAAATCAGTGGTTACAGGTTTCGTTGCCGGGCTTTTAATGATAGTTTTGCACAAAGAATGCGCTTTCAAGTAAAAAAATAAGAATATAATGTCCGACACAAAATAACTACTCTTAAATAATTATCTAAAACAAATTTATCTTATTTTTTTCCAATACAGCTTAGTATTTGTGCCAGTTTATTGAAGAACTAAAAGGGATAAAATAGAATCTTCCTTTTAAAAGTCAGTTAATTAACCCCAGCTCCTTTCATTTGCGACCTAATCTGAATGTTAATACAAAATTACAAATGGGATTGCTAATCCAATTAGCCATTTATTTGATCTGCACAACATTTCCTTTTGTAATAATGATTATTTTGAATAAATACATGTAAACGATTCTCTAATGTTACGCTTAAGGGGTTTTGGAGACACACGGACGCTTATTGAGTGTAGAATCGCTGTTATGGGATTAATAAACAGCAATTTGTTGTTTTTTAAGTAGGAACAAAATACCTGTAGGTCTTTAATACATTTCTTAATCTTTACAACGTGGATTTATCACATTAATTTCTCACAAGGCTTCATATGGGTTTAAATTATAATTTCTTGTGTTACACCATTGAATATAAATAAATTCAATAACTTCACAAGTTATCAGGATCCACAGATACACCAATCTTGTTTCGGCAAAGGCTCGCGGGATTTGTCGGTCCCACAACACCCGGACCCGAAACAAATACTTTACTGCGGCTGTCATGACAGGTGCGTGTGTAATATGCAATCGTGTGTCTCCTAAGATGTTTCGTAAATTCGAAGCGCGAGTGGAATTAATACCGAGCACCTTAATCGAATGAATTGAATTATTCAAATCGTGTCTCCGGCGAATTTGTCTTTACACAAGCTGTTTCTTTAATTTTTCACCATTTTGTATGTATTACGTCGTCGTTATCATAACTAGAGTGAGTGAGTTTTCCTTGTTTTTTTTTATAACTGCTGTCAACATTGTGACTATACAGTGTTTAAAGATAAATGCAGTACTGTGCTAATAGGATATTATCTTTCACCCGACGACACAATTTCGTCGAATTATTCAAAACTAGATCTACATTGCCTAGATGAGAGTCTAGTTTCAGAATTTTTATTTATCCTTAAGGTTTCTACTGTTAGTAAAATATAAATAACTGAGATTTATTCATAAGACTCCGAATCAATTGACATTATATGATGAATATATGAACCGAGAAGTCTCGCTTTTGAATCCCAATGCGGTAATACACTCTTCGTAATTTTTTAAACCCGAATAACATGATTTTACCAGAACTTGATTAAACTTAAAAACTGTGAAGATAGTAAAATGGTGGAATAACTTACAGTGCACAATCGAGGATAATGTTCAGATTCGCCACATTTGCCTAAAGAACGCTTTGAAAAAGTATGGGAAGTAGGAACGTATATTCGCTAAACAGATGGATTCAATATGGTGGACAATATCCGTAAACGTTGAAAACATATAAAGCAGTCATCAAAGTCTCATTAAGGTCGAAAAATCCATCACCAAACAGAATTTGTAAGTGATCAAAAACAAGCGTCGAGTAAAAATCTCCAAGGTAAACTTTATAATCGTCTGGCAAACTTGATTGGGCTGTATTTTCCAGCTGCAGGCTACTTAATATTTCGCTCTCAGGTCCGGAAGGCGGACGGAGCCCAGTTTTAAAATTTCATCAGCGCGAAAACTTCGACGGGGATTCTCATCATGTTTATGATATTTTGAAATTGTATTTTTTTTGAAGTGTACACTTCTTAGCAACTTGTAAATGCCCGTGTGAAGTTAATGAAGTAACTGTTGCCGCTGTGAGGATTCTTACGGAATATTTTCTCATTCCACGAGAATGAATTATGCACTTATAAATTAATATATCTTCTGATTTAATTTAGGTGGACTAGCATCTATTTAAAGTGTCAAACTCTTATCAAAACTAATATTGTAATTAGAGTGTTTTTTACTCCTTTATCAGCAGCGTATGCCGTTATATTATTAGGTATATGTATATATGTATTAAGTTACGTCTACAAAGCAAATTAGAGTTGAGGACTCCATAAAATGTACCCTTATAGTTACTGAAAGTTCTGCTCTTTGATCCCTTTTTACTCCAATATTAGTTGTTATTTAATTTTATCAAGGTTACACTTCATCACTCACGTAATAAAAATCGACCTCTTTTTCCTATTAACTACACTTCAAAAATTGCAATTACTTTGTAAATCAGGTCGTATTGAGCGAAATCCGGAATTATTCGCGGTTTAATACAGTCAATGAGCTCTGCGCAGTTAAACCTGTGGCCACATTAAGTAAAGAGCTACAGTACTTAGCCGCCAAGCGACGTGCCTTCCACTTAATTGCTATCACTGTCAAATTTCGCGCTCGGAGGCTTTCGGAGGGAATTTGAGACTGAGATCTTGAGGCGTGCTGAGGAAAAACAAATGGTGAGGCTTATTGTAATATCCGTGATTACTTGAACGCTTGGAATGAGGTCGGTACGCACTAATTCAAATTCCGCCAATCTGATTGATTAAATTATGTTATAGAAATGTAATTTTATAGAATTTTTATAAAGGTGAAAGTCAGTGTGTTCGTTACTTCTTCACGCTCAAACTGCTAGACCAAATTGTGATGAAATTTGGTATAGAGAAAGCTGATACCCTAGATTGATGAACAAGGAATTCAAATATGTATATTTGCTACTGTTTAAAGTCTGGGATAGAATATAGAGCGAATGAAATGGCGTATAAGAAGACAAGATTGTAAGCCTTGAGTCATGGAACAGATTGAGAGGGAACAGGACGGGGCGGGAAAGCCGTATAAAGGACGGCAGTCACGTTGAGGTTAAATATAAAATAATTTGCACGCCAAATAATATGTGTCTGATGTGGACTGGACTCAAAAAGTGTCTGCACCTGTCGCTGCCGAGTCGGGCCGCTAGTAAGTATGTACATGTATAAAATTCACAGCCCGAAAACATTACCACCCTTCGCGAGTTCATCGCATAATAAAACATTGAAACAAAAATTTATTCCGAATGTTCGCAATTTGATAGATTCCATCCCTTTTTACGTTCCCAAAGTTACTAAAACTCTCTAATAGAATATCCATTGCAGCCGTCAAACGCACGTCTTAAAACATTCACGTCCGAACAATAACCGATTTTATAAAGGGGTAATAACAATATATTAGTATTTATGGGGTATTTCTAACCATGCCCGGCCCGTATAACTGTAGACTCGTAGAGTATATCATGTGCTATCAAAATGAATCTATTATTCTGCTCGTGCTTAGTTTTAGGCACGAATGTATGAAGTTTACTTGGGCAAGGGTTAAATGGGCTAACTTATTTTGGCTTTTTGTGAATGTTTTGATTAATTTGGTAAAGCCTCTTTGTAATTAGTTTTTACTATAATGAAGCAACGCTACTGGCAATGTTATTGTCACCAAGGAAAAAAAACACTAAGCTTATCAGAGATTCCATGAATTCATATGATAACCTTTTCTTTTCCACACATTTCCATCCATTAAGGTTCACATGGTAACGTAACGTTTTCTAGTCCTGCGCAGCCGTTTGCTGATCCTATTATTTCTAAACTAAATAAACTTTGAGATTAATTTCAGCATATTGAGTCCCGCTTGTTTTTGGTATCCCGAGTAATTCGGTATCCGGTCGTTGGCGGCGTTGGCGACGATGGGCTGAAGATCGAGTCCAGTGGCGTGCTATGGGAGAGGCCTATGTCCAGCAGTGGACGCTGAAGGGCTGATGATGATGATGATGATGATGAGTAATTTAAGAATTGGTCATCTTTATTCAGACCTCTATATAATATTATTACCTATGGTATAACATACATACATATCACTTTCCTCACTCACGCCTTTTCCCAGAAGGGCTAGTTAGAGGTGCTACCAGGGCACTGACATTTCGCCCTGTATGTTCCGTCCCACGATATGATAGAAGGCGAGCCTATCGCCGTTTTCAGCACAAATTCCTGCCTCCGGGCTGATAATGAATAGGGAAATCCAATATCACATTGGCCGACCCAGGATTCGAGCTCGAAACTTCAGCTTTGTAATCGTACCGTAGTAAAACTACGCCACCGCGGCAGTTCCTATGGTATTGATACAATTTATTGCGGATTAAAGTCAAATTTTCAACCATCTTGAGTTGAGCTTTGATGGTCGTTGATAATTCAATGCACGATACTGTCGATCTGATCACAGGAATTTTAGCAATGGATGTGTGGAGAAAGTCCCTGGCCTACTTATACTGGATATGACCTTCATATTATCGGGAAGGAATTTAATTTTTTATTCACGTTTAAAGCCTCATCGCATATTCCGCGCGCGTGGCTCGCGATATTTATGATATGAACGCATATTTTAAATTATAATACCTCTCGCCTCATCCTTGGGTGAATCGCCTTTACGGAATTGGGCTGCCACGTCACTTAGAATCCGGGAAATTCCTGGAATTTCGGATCTTTTTATTAAAAAAGAAATAAACGGGCCCCTCAAGGAAACAAACACAAGTGATAATGCGCAGGCTGGGTTTGAAATACCACTACCATAAACGTAAAATAAATGGGTAAACACAAATACTTGGGGTCGATAAATACAATGATCGTTAATTAAAATACTGATTAATATTATTACCTTTTTGATCAGTGTAATGTAGCATGAATAAAATTCCATTTCATGTGAGTGATTAACGTGAATATGCAAGCTGGTATATAATTGTAGGTTTACCATTTATCAAATTACAAAAACGATTAATGAAACAAAATGAATTGTACAATATTGTTTTCCATTTTTAAATACTCAATATTGTTATCGCTTTGAAGTCGTAAGCTTTCGAATCTTTGCTCACAACAAGGTTGCATGACCGTGTTATGAACGTATTGAACAAAAGTATTCTTTCTATTTATTTTTTCACTGTTATGTACACTTAATCAAAAACAACTTTTAGGCTAGGGACGGGTTTCTCAACTCGAGGTAACATACAATACATTTTACATGCATTTCTGCTGAATCGACCTGTAACCATATTTATTGATAAAATCGAGTCGTGATGTCCTGCTAGAGTTTCTGTAATAGTTATTGTAGCTGGAAATGACAGCAGTCCTCTAAAGGTATTAATATCTTAGAAACAGGTACCTACCACAATCTGACTGACGCCAATGGATTTTTAATATACGCTTCATCATTTCAAGACTGGCAGAATGCATGTTAATTATTATGCAATAAAAGTCAAATTCACTTAATTTATATAAAATTGTGTCGTAGATAGATTAGCTTTATAATTTTACGACACGTAGGTTGCAGAAATTATGATATAGTTAATATTGTTACAAGAAATTGGAATAATAATACTATACCCGGCAACACTACACGAAAACCTCCCATTTATCCTGCGGTTTCGACCTTCCGAGGGTCAATGAATATTGGATTTTTTTGTGCATTCTCTACTAAATTACTGGACGAAGGCAAAATATAATATACTATGTACATTTGTTTGGTGAGTAAATTAATTGTCATATTGAAAATCCGATTTGTTGTAGCATACATACATACATAAACTCACGCCTTTATCCCCGAAGGGGTAGGCAGAGGGGCCACCAGGGCACCCGCATTTCGCCTTGTATGTTCCGTCCCACGATGTGATAGGGGGCGAGCCTATCGCCATATCGGGCACAAATTCCTGACTGCGGGCTGATAATGAATAGAAAAATCCAATATCACTTTCCCCACCCGGGACTCGAACCCGAGACCTCAGCTTTGTAACCGTACCGTAATACAACTACGCCACCGAGGCATAGTTGTATTACGGTACGGTTGTATTTGTTGTAGACGCTGCATATAACTTAATATTATAGAAAGATAGTTAATGTTATTTTGTTCATATTTTTAATGTCTAAATCTGATGAGTAATAAGTTTTATATACCATTTTTATTGCCATTGAAGGTAGTTTATCTTTCTAGCATTTTGTAATAACTGAAAACAGTCATGAAAATGGGATACTTATAGTTAAATCTAAAAGTAAGACAAACTTAGATAATAACATATAAAGCGGTATTTAAGTACCTTAATAATTACATAACAGGAAGTTGAATACTAAGAAATATATTATAATATAATGATGAATCACGAATTCTGCTACGCAAAATATTATTTGTCTGTCAAAGGGTTTGCATAGCTTTGTGTCCATGGTTTGTGCAGTTTCACGCACGCGTGGTGGCGGACAGGGACACGCTTTGACGCTCCGTCGCCGCGGACCAATTAGCCTTTTGTGAGGATAGTCACATTTTTACACCTCACAAAATGTTATTTAATATTAACAATAAACAAATGTTATGCCGTGACAGCGCCCTGGTTGTACGTAATTATGTTTCGTCATGAATAGTTTGTCTGCGTTAATGACAATAAATATTACGAAATCTGCAAAAATCATAGAGTAAGTTTATCAGCCCTTGGTTCCCGTGATGAATTTACCTCGGAAGCTGAATAAACACCGAAATTTAAATTCCTACCATCTTATTTTTTATTCCTTTAGGACGCTTAAATGATGGTATTGTTTTCATTGTAATCTATTGTCAGTTTTTGCAATTTGATTATGTCGCCACAAAAAATAAGGATAACTTAGTTTATTCAAATTTTTCATAACATAAATTTCAGGCTAAATATCCTCCCTTCTGGTTTATTTAGAAGCATAATATCCTTAATAATTATGGACTCTGCACTAGACCAAGCCATAAAAGACATCGGAACATGCCTCTGTGGCGGACATTTATTGCCCTTTTTGCCGAACTCGTGCCACAATTTTTAATCCGCCCGCAGGTTCTCGGGAGTTAGTTTGAAGAATTATTACCCTTTATAGCTCTTAAGGAAGTTAAGGAGTAATGGCCTGCGGTATAGACGCGCTATACTCTACTGTCTGCTCATAAAAAGAGTTAACTATTAACAAAGATAAAAGAAGCGAGATCGATAATAATGGGTATCGTTATCATAGAAGTCTATTGTTATATACAAAAGTTCCTGCTTCCGTCGACTTTAGTCGTAGGTAACGGTATAATCGTCTATTTCCCCATGATAAGGTATTACAATGAAGTTATTGATAGTACGGATAAATAGCGATCGGAAAGGGTTTATAGTGCACATAGAAACATAGGCATTTGACCCATCTTAAGTAACACGTACTGAAGGGGTAAACAAATGTACTCTCCCCCAACCGCTAATCCGAGTGTTGAAGCTATTTGAGGAGACAAATAAGCGAAATTTTCGTATAAATATAAAGGAATATTATTACATATTTTTGTATACAAAGGATTTTCGCTTATAATTTTAAAAATAAACAGTAAAAGCAATATCGTCAGGACAATTTTGTGGTTGTTGCAAATTTAATTTAAATTATTAACACAATTATTTTTAAGAGTCCTTAAGAACATTCAAATTTGGAGTAAATTAAAAAATATAAGTATTACAAATATTTACGCACAGACTTTTACGTTCATTTATTTTTTGCCAATTAACTTCAATTAATGGGCAAGAGATTAAACAAGCCGAGATAAACGCTTAATTCACGTTTAATAAACTACGGTTCGGGAAAGTTGGGTTTAAAAATAAACTTTATAGTTTGAGAGCCTGCCTTACTAAGAACGCAGCATATACAAGACAATAAAAAAATATTTTTATAACGCCCATGTAATCGTACATTCTGCTACAGATGCCAAACTTCTTATATGCCTAAATGATTAGGTCTTATCACCTTATCTACATGCAAAATATTATATGTGTAGAATTATATTATTTCTCATATTTCTTAAAAAAAAAACGAAAATAGGCAGTACAGGATTCGTATATCTGCTGCCGATTAGAAGTTTTTTTCCATGACATTGCAAAGTAAGCGACAGTAAAGCTTCCCATTTATATGTTTTGTGTAAATGCGGCTCTATCCATGTTGACCTGGGCACTTTAGCTTTACTTAACACTTTAGTTTATACTCATTAGAAGTCTCTACCATAAAAATGAGCGCCCATACAAGAGGAGAATCCTCTCCTAGTGTAAGAAAATAAAATAATAGGACCTGATAATGTTGTTACAGCAAACATTTGCAACTCGTAGTCAAACAGCGGTTACCATCATTTATCTATTAACGAGATAAGCCGGGAAATTCTTGGGCACTCTTGTTATCTGCACAAGTTTTTAGTAAAATTTTATGTAGTTAAAGTTGTTTGCGACTATTTTGAGAGGAGGGCCGGTATGCGGAATGAGCCTACGGGAACACAGTTATGCGTAGTAGTTACGAAAGTTATGCAATCCAGAGGTTGAGACACAAGTTAATATTAAAGATCGAATACCGATTTTTTAAATGTAACGGATCAACGAAATTATACTCAGTACAAAATAAAAAAAAAAACCCTTTAGTTATAAATTATTGCTTTGGGCACGTAATAATAAGTTAAAATCATTATACGCGAGGATACTAGGAAATTTCATTCTGCTGTAGAGGCAGGTGGCGGGACGTCGCTGGATGTAGGCTGCCTCCAGCAGGTCACTGTGGAGATCATTGGGAGAGGCCTATGTTCAGCAGTGGACTTCCTTTGGCTGATGGATGGATGTAGAGGCAGTGTTAAGCGGGGATAAAAATAACAAATATGTAGTATTTTAAGTAAAAAATATATTCATCAAAAAAATACTAAGTCAGAATATCGGATAGTCATAAACTTTATTGATGTGTAACGAAAAAGAAAGCGTAGGCGACCACGTAATCGCAGATCACGCCATAAAAACTTTTTCAATAAAACGCATAAAAATCAGAATGTACACTCAAAGAAAATATATTGGTTGAAACATACCTAGCTATTGGGCCACTGTTTGGTACTCCGAAAACTCTAACAAAATCGAAGCCAACTTGGATAACTAAGTTACAAAGCCAATATTTCTTATTCTTTGACGAACAAAAATTGCACTGATTTTATAAAGAAATATCGGTATTTCTTTGAAGTAAGATTTATTTGCAGATTAATGTATTTTTAAACGAGGAGCGAGGACGTTGAATCTTGCGGTGTCTCTACAACAGATATATATTTTTTAATTACGTAGTTTAGTAGTAAAGGGGAGGATCGTGAGGAAATCAGCTTACTTGAGATTTCTCAAAAATTATTTTAAATATTTACGACCGTCATCAAGCCTTTTACGCCCGGAAGACTTCCAATCGAAAGTTGAACAAAAATAATTCTGCGGCCTGCTTAAAAGTTATGTAAAAAAATATATTTCCTACGTTCACAACCATCAGACAAGAATCTCATGTCATATTCTATTGAACGAGCTAAATATGCTTTTACAAATATACAATTTCGTCGCGAGCATTTCAAACATTTCGTATACCTACAGCAAAAATATTTCAAATTGTACTGACATTCAATTTTCCGCCATGGCGATATTGAATAAAAAGATGTTTTCTTAACAAACGGAAGGAAAAAAAGTTAAAATAAGTCATCAAATCGACAGCTTAGAGAAGTTTAAAATTCCTTAGTGAAATGTTTGAGCGTTCTCTGGAACTCTCTCTGGCTGTACTCCTTTGATGAATTGGAAACAAGTTTATTGCATGCCGCAAGTTACGAGAGACTTCATTTGTGTTTTAGTTTAGTTTGATTTTTTAATACTTGTAACCGTATACTTATGTATACCCGTATTATGACGTTTTACTTAAGAATATATTATTATGAAGTTCAGTAGTTCTAGTACTGAGCTGACATCTTAGGATAGGGGTGTATAGGAATTAGAAATGTAACAAAAGTGAAATATATCAATGCTACGAAAATGAGGTTGACAAAATATTAATAATGTTCGAGAGATCAACAAAAAATTTCTTCGGGGAATGGTTGCTGTGAATCCTTTAATTTGTGTGTTGGTGTATTAATAATGGTATTCATAGTATTTCGCTTGTACCTTGTACAGCGCATTCACAGCGCGACGCTTTCAGTTTAGAAGTTTTCAAGGAGCGCTCTTGTTAGGCTCTTTGAATGTATAAATTAAAAATAGAGTTCAATGAATTTTCTTTGCCGTTTTTCGGTAATTGTTTATGACTTTTGTTTTGCAACGTTTCTGCCTTTTTATTTATTCTCTTTGCAACCGTAGAGCGCGATTGAATTAGTTTCTAAGTTTGATTATATTTGTGTTAGAAACTTGTGTTGGTTCTGAGCGAAAATACTTTGATTTCGTAATCCAATTTTCGATTTGTGTATGTCTCAGCATGAGGTGAGGCAGAAATATTAGTATGTATCGTTGAAATTTATGTCAGTTTATATCAGTGCTATGCATTTTATTTATTTGTAGATAATGATATTACATGTTTGCCCTTTTTTGTTGTAAAAAGATATAAAACTGAAGAATATTTATGAATAATGTTTTAGATATTACCCAAACGTTAAAAGAAATCTTCATATTTTTATAGACCGTTTATCGAACAATAATTCTAAAGAACCTATAAAACAAAATTTATCATTTGAATATAAACTGAATAATAGTTTTTCGTATATTTTAAGAATATATAAATAATTTTATGCCTTTACCAAAGAAAATTTCCCAAATTTATTATCATCGAAAATTTTATCTGCCCTTTATATGAAAATATATATTGGATGGGTAGTATTCGATAAAAGCAATTCTGGGCGGGGTGGGTACGTCAGACCACAGTTTACGGCAACAACTTTCTAGGGTTGGATTTATGTGGGCCTCTAGTACCTGCTGTGAGAAGAAAAAATTGGCGCCGTGCGATGTGTTATGGCGTGTTGAAACCCCGGTATAGTTTTGCATTTGCCAAAATGTTTGGTTTATGATCCAGCAGCCGTGTGAGAATTTTTGCGGTAATACTTTGTTGCTTTTTGTTTAGGTGTGTTAGAAGTAGGTATTTTTTTTAACTACAATGGTAATAATATTGGGCTTATTGTTTATACGCCGTAGAGACGTGCTGCAATTAAATATAAACTACATAATGAATGTGCCCGTTAATGAGTAGGCATTGAGTTCGCTTAAAATCCAATAACAATTTGCACAGTAGGTATCAATCCTTGCTTCCTGTTATTTTGAATAAGATGTTGTAGATGTTAATGATTATAATCCGGCCGCTCAGAGAATGCGTTCCTGAAAGGTTGTAATCGAACGGACGACGTAACTTTGAAGTGTCGTTGCAAATGCAACGACAGCAAATGTAAATACATTATCGAACAATTTTATTTATTTACCCTACTTACGAAATAAAACATCATAAAAAATTAAATAATATGTAAATTTAGGTTAAATTTTATCACTTTGGACTAAATTTGACGGTTAATAAAAATAAAAATATTATATTTATAAGTTCATACCACGCCGTTACAAGGTTATGTCAACTGTTCATTTCTGGAGTGATGTGGCCAAAAAATAGCAGATTATTATAACGTTATTTTCCGTTATAATATAAAATAATATACATTTGTGTTTTTAATAATGTATAACGTAATAATTAAACGGATCTAACTCTTTATTTCACCTGGCAGCAATATAATATCTTTCACATTTGTGAATTTTATTTAAATTTGGCATTGAAGTTTACGTTTTTATTAAAATATTTTAAATAAGAACATTTAATATTAACTTATATTATTTTTTTTTACATTTATATAAATTGTAAATATTATAATGATCTGAAAGGAGTTTGTGAGTTTTTATTTATTGATTAAATGTAACAAAACAGGATCGGCTGTCGCAGCGTGTGACGTCACAATGTACAATTTTATTAATTTCTGCCACTAAGATCATTCACCAATTGTAAAGTGTGACGTAAATTTTAAAAAGTCACGTGACCAACCGTTTTGGTGACAATATTTTTAGTAATAAAGAAAAACATGTTTATTCGTTATAAAGATCTCTTTTAAAATATATTAACGGTTGGAAGATTTAAAGAATGATTATACCTAGATTTTAAAACACTTTATAGAAAATAGTCAAGTATCCAATTATTCTAACTTGCTACTTTTACTGGGAATAATTCAAAAGTTTAGCAAAATGATAATTATTTCCCATCACTACTCATGATCAACTGACATGTGTCAGGAACGCATTCTCTGAGCGGCCGGATTATAGACGTATAATTTTTGACAATTATTATTATTTGATTCTGAATAAACATATTTTCAAACACGAACATTTATTTAAAAACAAAACAGTCCTTTCAAAATTCTAAACAAACGTTCCAGAACGGTTATTACAGCAGATATTTTTCGAAAACAATTTCCAACTAAAAATATAATTTGGAAACACGCCAAAAAGTAGAACTTCACTAATAGCAACGTTAATGTTGCCTTCTTTAAAAACGCCCAAAAACAACTTAGCGTACCGAATACTTATTTAAGCAGGAAAGTTGCTACGTCGGAGTTTTGCAAATAGAAACGCAAATGCTATAACCAGAAATATCGTTGTGTGTAAAGGAGTTCATCCACGGGCTACCGAACGACACGATTTATGATCACAATATAAAATCTTCAACACACTCTGTTTATGAGCTGTTGTTCTTAGGTATTTTTATTAATTATTACCACCACCTATGATTATAACTGAGGATCTTAAGTGCGTTGTCGATCTTTACAAACAGTACTTAGAGTAAGTAGTGAATAGTGATGTAAAATAATTTTCATTTTCAAAATTATGGGACACATGCAAACGGTTCACCTGATTGATATCTACGACATGACACTTGGTAAGAGCTTCGTTGTCGTTGCCTTTAAAAATGGATTGGGAGAGGGAAGAAACAAAGATGGGAGGACCAAAGAGATATTGGGCCTCCGGCAATCGTACTCGCTTAACGAAACACTGAAGCTAAGCCGTCCCTTCATGTCGTTTTGCTATGGGGCAGTGGTACGAACAAACAATTCCGGTCAAGCCGGTCTATTCATACTGCATTCTAAGGTAATTCAAGTATACAAGCTGGGTCCTTAAAATTCTTGGAATCGTTACTGTATTTTATCGTGTCGTGTACAAACGCTTTAATTCTAACAAGTTTTCCCGCGACTCCATTCACACCGGCAACCGTGAAGTTTCGGATTCGAGAGGTGAATTTTTTGTGCAACTTTCCCGTATTTTTACCAAGAAACATTAAAATATTCAAACACTGGCTTTGTGACACAGAATGGCTCTTGCTTTGTCGGTCTTTTTCTTATTGTACTCTTGACGAGACAATGTCGGGTTTTTATTTAACTTCTAAAACACTAGAGTTGTTTTATATCTTCCAAGGAGTGATGAATAAATAAACACATCCAACCGTCACCCGAACCGCATTGGAACAAACGTATCTTTTTGTTGATATTACCAAAAACTTTTCCGTCTAAAAGAGGTTCTTGAAAGAAATAATAATAAATATAGATTACATAAACATGTGTACCGGTGTGTGTGCGAAGTCAAACCCTTTTTTTTGAGGGCGGCCTTTCGTTATTGAACCACATGGTTTATCATGAAAAGAATATAAAATATTGAATAAACACAATGTATTCTTATAAAAAAAAAAACAGTTTTATGGTAAAAACACAAGTAAAAATATTGTACTTCTGCTATTTATTTTAAAATATCGGCAAACCGTCACAAAAGAATATATATTTCTATCGAAAAACACTGAGTATTTCGTCTCAGCGGCGTCCCTGACCCGTATTGGTTCGCAATCTCGGTTCAAATCACCGAAAAAGTACTGAAAGTTAATACGACTCGCATAAGGTCCGAGAAAACTGGTCTATATCTAGGCTGGGCTCGTTGACGCGTCCCACAGGACTCTCCAAGTGTCCAGAGGAGATGGAATAAGCGTTTTAATACATTATTACGCTCAATAAAAGAAACTCCGGCGCTAATATTGGCTGAGACTGTTCAGTCTGCGTAAAGTTTTATCTCATGGATACTTTTTGTGGATGATGTTTGTTCTAACTCAACGTTTTAGTGGCTTACAAGGAGGCTTACTGTGAAGTCACGTGATTGATTTCTGGGAGTAATAATAGGTTTAGTATTACTTTTAAAATTTGGTACTTAAAATTACGGGATAATTTTGGTATTCGACGACCGGTCGTAGAACTACAATACAATTACATGCATAAAGTAGACAGAGGTAAAAGACGCAGTTATATTATAGGTGGTGCTCATCATAATTTTTAATTCAGAGCCAAGAAACAGCCAAAAAAACTCACAAAGTAAAGTTATTCCCCAAAAGTATAAAGAGGTCACTATCTCACGCTATCAAATTTTAGCTGCTAGATATGGATCTTAATTTCTTGCTACCGCAGAGTACACTAAGTCTTCAGTTGTTACGAAACCAAGCAAGTACCCTTTGGAGTGCTCGAAATGACAAAAATATTATTCGTTACTTTTCTTCAATAATTTGGTATTCTTGTGCTTCCGTCACATGGGTCAGTGCTTTGTAAACGTAAATATCTCCAACTCCAAATGGTTATTCTTGACAAAGTTAATATCTTGCGAACAAACCTACGCAGAATCTCTCAAACAATTTGGGGATTCACTTCAGCGAAATTCGCGAGCACAAGGAAAAAATTAAGCAAAACATTGAGAATAAACACGACGAGTCAAAAATCCGGCACAATTACTACATTTTGATCGCAACCGATTTGCATAACAAACAGCCACGAGAAATTTCTAAAAAAACGAAAAAAGTTAAAATGAGGCGAAATGAGGAAAATGTACTGATCCCCTTCTTGAGGAAACAGAGTTTTTTTTAATCTACAAAGAATCTAGTGTACCGGCCATGACGTTACTAGTCTCACGGCGACGACAAATTGGTATACAAAATTCTTAGGAAGCTCTTGGGAGTAACTTTACACCTTATGTGTAGAGAACTTAGAATCATTTTGTAATAAACGCAAGGTCCATTCCAAACAGACTCATCATCGTTAAAACCTAATCGTGTACTGGCGCTCATTATGCAAAATCGAGAAGATCCCCATTACAGAATCACCGCAACGTGAAAGAACATTTTATACTTTTTCCTCCTGGTAAATCTTTGTGATGAGATGTATTTGGTGTTTAAAAGTTTATCTTACGAACTAAGATATTGACACACCGTCAACAACACAGATTCCTATCAAGCTTTGGAAATTTGTTTAACATTAATATTGTTTTTCGCCGCGTTATTTTTAAAACAAAAAGCGAAAGTAGGTTCTTTATGTTTGTGACTGTAAATACATCGTTGATAATACGGTGTCGGGGATAGGAAATAGTAAGAAGTGGCTGTGAAAGTCTTTGAAGAAAGTATAGGCCTTCGTCAAAAAAGTGGGTTTCCTTGTGAGCGAGGAAGACGATGGTGATAATAAAAAAGGCTGTTTATAACTTGTTCAGGTTTCGGGTCGGCATCGGCACATTCTGATGGCAAGTAAAATTCCATCCAGCCTCCAGAAAGATTATTTGTTGCAACAGACAATTATCTCATGATATTCCGCACAATTATTTCTTCTTCACGCCTAGCTCTAGCATTCCTAATAAATTAAAATACAGCCTATATATTAGAATTATCTCATAATAATAGCGATATAACGTAATTAAACACAAGCACAATTAATTACGTAAATTCATAAAACGTCTCATAAACCAATCTCAAAGCTGGGCATAATTCACGAACGCTTTTCTTAAATTTTGATACACAACGCGGCAAGATAAATGGCAATATTAAAATCTCATAAATCTCACTAAAACATTGCACTGCACCCGGGCAGTAATCCCTTCAATGTCGACGGAGTAATCTCTCAAATTAAACCATAAATATACGGCCTGCTCGGGCTCGTTCGATCGCGCTCATAATGAGTTTGCTGTTCAATTTGGCTTTGGAGATTATTGGAATTTGTTTATTCCTTAAAATAACTATGTTGGCCTATCCAGGCAGCATCCGCTCTTGTTTGTCATTTTACTACGCCACGTTAAATCGCTTATGAAAGCTTGGTTATTGCTTAACATTTTGACAGAATATTGGCCATCTAATTACATTAGGCCAGTGTGCTGGATATGCATAAGTTCACTCATGCGTTATAATAATGCTGACCGTTACCTGGTGCAGATACATATAGATTGAAATAGACATAAAATATGTAGATTGATTTGATAGCAAACAAAATGTTTTGTGTGTTTCGTCTCATGATATGATCCTATCGCCAATTCTTAATTTCGGGCTGATATTTCGGCTTTCTATTCATAGAACAATTCAATATCACTTTGCCCAACCCAGGATGCGAACGCAAAACCTGGGCCTTATAATTGTATCGTTGTACAACTGCGCTATCGAGGCAGTCTGTCCCAAACATTCTATCAATATCAACCCAAGCTCCCGGCAATCACCTCCTTTCTCCCAGTTACCACATAACTGACGCCTGCAAGAAGAACGACCGCCACACACGTTGAGTTTTGCCCGTAAAGCTGAACTGCACAGGTATAACCACGGGCAGAAAATATAACAGTTCTTGTCTTTTCGGTTACCTGCTCAGTTCAACTGCACAGTCAAACCTCTCATGTAAAGCGTGTATGGTGAGCTTAAGATAACATAAACAAGGCCAATAATTGACAATTTCTTGAAAGAATTCTTCCACTTCGTAATGAAGTGAAGTGGAAGAAAGTATTAAACTAAGTAAATTGATTTGTCTCAGATATAAAATAATATATTTGGGCTTGAAATTCATAGAGCGCGGTCCCATTGGTACGGTATAGTAGCCGGGTATATATATAATTATGCATGTGTATTGTGAACCATAAACTTCTGGGGTCATCTGGAGAGTTAAATTATTTTGTTAATGTGTTTTTTACTAGAAAAACAAGTTATTTTGAATTATTTATCATAAGCTAAATCCTTATTTATCTTCCAATAAAATGTTACTGTATCACTCTGTTAAAAAGACTTGGTATTATTAATAGTTGTACAAATATTATAACGGAACCTGTGTGAAAAACTTGTAGATGCATCTCTGCCTATCAGTAAACAAACCTTAGAAATACATACTAACTACTAACTAACCGGAAAGGACAGGAACAGGAAGTGAAAACGTAACTCAAGCCACGACTCCAAAAGAACCAAGAGCAAACTACTACGATCCCACGACGAGGTGCGAACGCGAAAACACGTAAGCGAAAAGGCGAATATCAGAAGCGCTTGCCGCGTAATCTGGAATCTTTCACGCTCAGTTGTCATTCCTGCGCGGCATAAATCCGAGGTGGGAGCGAATGAGATAAGCCGATTTATTAGAACCGAAGTGAAAGTAACAATTTTATATCGTCCCGGGAGACTTGATGCGGAATCGAATAAAGTATTTTTCTACCGATGGTTTCGGCTACCGTTTGCGCTTTTCGAGATGTGATCGAGTGTGTTTCTCTTTATGTTCATGTTATGTTTTGTCCTCGACTTTATCGTCAGAGGTGCTCACAATCTACGGAATTACTTTTTTGGTGTTGTAAAAAAAATGCTTTTTCGCAAGAATATGGTACATTGCGTGTGTTTTATATGAGGTGAATATAAAAAAATGTACAAAGTACGAGCCTTATTTAACAGTCACAATAAGCATCTACCCGTGACCTTTGCTGGGCCAGCAGACTGAAAGTCATATTTTCGTCCTCAAAGAGATAATTATCGGTTTATCTGCGTTAAAATTTATAAGCAATTTATCTCGAACAAACATCCATTATTCTATTCTTTTACATTGTTGTACTAATTGCTTTTACATTGCCAAACAAAAGCCAAATTCCACTTTATTGTAAAGTGCCAATACGTTGAATATCTAAGCTGTCTAATATTTTATTTGTGAGGGTAGTTTTGAAAATTTATGAGCTCAATATGTCTTCTATTCTATACCTGAAACTGCTGCGGTTATTTTAAAACTGGGTTCAATGTACCAATGTATATTACGGTCATTTCTTTTTCTTGACACAAAATTAAATGCATTTGAAAACATATACCCTACCTATGTGTATGTAACATTTAGATGCAGTTAAAGTAAAACTTTTGTGACGTTGTCAGTAGTAACTAACTCCATTCGTTATCAATATTGAAATAAAAACAGTTGATCTGCTAATAGGATCTATAACTAAAATAAAAAATATCAGACGCTAATAAAAAAATACAACGAGTTTGTACTATCAGAGACCACAAAATATCGATTTGCAAGTCAATAGTACAAACGCGACTTTGAAAAAGTTCCATGCCGTTAAATTTTTTACTCAGCCTATAATTTTATGATAATTATTCTGATGTAGTTTTAGTATAACTTTGAATTCATTTTGTACTTAATACTTAATACTTAATTTGTTTCGATATTTTAGAATTATAAATCGGACTATATGTCCTAGGTCATCCAACGTACGATGTCAGAGTCTCAGCCTATAGATATACTGCCATCAGACCGCAGCGCCGTTAATAATA
This sequence comes from Deilephila elpenor, assembly GCA_949752805.1. Taxonomy (NCBI): domain Eukaryota; kingdom Metazoa; phylum Arthropoda; class Insecta; order Lepidoptera; family Sphingidae; genus Deilephila; species Deilephila elpenor. The sequence goes on along the minus strand of OX457097.1, from coordinate 15,529,258 downwards.
ATATATGTTCTAGAACGGAACGTAAAGTGGTAATACATTTAGCTAAATGATGGCAGCTGTTCTACTGAAGTATATCCTGGATAATTTACTATATTATTATTTGCCTATACTGACGGTAAACAGGTAGCATTGGCTGAGGATCAGAGCAGTTTATTGCTTGTCATAGTCGCATCCAATTATACGGTATAAAGCAAGATCTTAGGAATATCGCAACCATCCCTATGCAGTTAACGAATATTATCTCTCTACCCATACTTGACGGTATCCCAAAAGATTTCGGAGTCGAGATCTTTACACCAGAAAAAAATCTTATCAAACCTAGCTAAAAGGATCTAGACATTACGTGTTAAATATTTAAAGAATATATTTTGTTATAATGGAAGGGGTACAGTAAATCCGGTATAGATACTATACGATTATTCTATTTGACATAAAACAAAATTTAATAGCTGCTATATTAGTATAGTTCTTTTTTCCTTGTTTTTATTCTAATATTTTCTATAATCCAATTCCAAAGACTATAAATGCATCCGATGTCAACAGATTTAATTGGAATGGACAGCGGTGATCACTTTCTATCAGGTCTGCCTATTGACCAGGCAGAGGACTTATGCTATAAAAAATAATAGAAAATAATAATGGAAAAACTATCACTAGTAAATAAATTCGAGTTACAAGCGTAGGGGCGAGCGGCACACCTCGTAAAATACGTTTTTACGACAAATTTCTTAGGTAATACGATTTTGAAATGTATTTATGTTTTCCCTATTGCCTTTGCTGTGATAGTTGTTCTTTTTTTTACTTCCCTGCAATATCGAAAGGAAGAAACAGCGCGATCGACATTGGCAATAAGGTCATTACAATTAAGCAATCTGTATTAATAAGTAGCACACAGTAATGTTTATATCGCGCTCAGATCTGTTGTATATAAAAATACATCCTATTTATCACATATTGGAATTATAAAATGTGACTTTAATGCATCAGATGCATTTATTTGGGTATACATACATATTTTTATGTGGTATGTACCCACTGATGAGAGGAATCATCTCTAGGGAGAGCAGATAATGATACCAGTTAGCTCGAAACTCCACGAATATAAATTGACTGTCTGTCCTCCCTGACTGAAAAACTAGTGTGGGCAGTGGCTGACTATGGCAAGTTTTACACTAGATGTATAATATATTAAAAGATTAATATCAACCCTGTGTGTCATATGAAATTCCACTCTTAAACGATAAAACAGTCCAAGCACGCACGCACGCCAATCATGTCACTGACGCAAAAAACCCAGTGTGTAACATTTAATTAAACCACACAAACAGTCATATTAAAAAAGCGCAACAAAGCTTCCTAAGCGAATAAATTAGTTTATACTGCGCGACACAAAAACCGCTCAGCGTTTTCCAACAAGCGGTTATCAGTGACAGGCTGGGGCGGGCCGCGTACGAACCTGACACGCCAGTGGCCACTGTGTTTTTAACAGTTGACGCTAAAAACGACTTATGCTAATACAGTATAGGTTTCTTTTACTTGAATGCTAAGAATTTTGTGGGCTCTTGACCCAATAGTGTATGAAATAAAGCAGTGCCTTGGTATACATTTTCTTTATTGAAAAGTGGAAACCAAAATATCACCTTAATGATGGAATTTATTCATCATAGATGCACAAGAAGAAGTCGAGAGATCTCTGGGGCGGGTCTCCGAATGGGGTGAATTGAACTTAGTTCAATTTAACCCCTCGAAGACACAAGTTTGCGCATTCACTGCGAAGAAGGACCCTTTTGTCATGGCGCCGCAATTCCAAGGAGTTACTCTCCAAAGATCCGAAAGTATTGGGATCCTCGGCGTCGAAATATCGAGCAATGTTGACTTTAGGAGTCATTTGGAGGACAAAGCCAAACTGGCGAGCAAAAAGTTGGGTATCCTGAACAGAGCCAAGCGGTACTTCACGTCGGGTCATAGATTGACGCTTTACAAAGCACAAATCCGGCCCCACGTGGAGTACTGCTCTCACCTCTGGGCAGGTGCCCCAAAATACCAGCTCAACCCACTTGACTCCTTACAGCGACGAGCTTGTCGAATAGTCGATGATCCCAATCTTACGGACAAATTGGAACCGTTAGGACTGCGGAGAGACTTCGGGTCTCTCTGTGTGTTCTATCGTCTGTTCCATGGGGAGTGCTCCGAGGAATTGTTTGAGATGGTACCAACATCGCCCTTCTACCATCGCACCACCCGTCACCGCAGCAGAGTTCATCCCTACCACCTGGAAGCGTACCGCTCCCGAACGGTACGTTTCCAGCGTTCTTTCTTACCACGTACGTGCAAGCTCTGGAATGAACTCCCTGCATCGGTGTTTCCTGAGCGCTATGACCTGTCCTTCTTCAAACGAGGCTTAAAGAGATTACTATCCTTAAGGTAGGCAGCGACTTTGTTGTGCTGGACCCCTGGCATTGCAAAGGTCTATGGGCAGCGGTAGCCGCTTACCATCAGGCGGGCCGCTAGCTCGTCTGCCTATACGGCAATAAAAAAATAAAAAAAAAAAAAAAAAAAAAAAAAAAAAAAAACAAGAATTTATTATAGTACATAATCGCCGATAAGCTGATAAGACACATACATACATACATAAACTCACGCCTTTTATCCCCGAAGGGGTAGGCAGAGGCGCCACAAGGACACCCACATTTCGCCTTGTATGTTTCGTCCCATGATGTGATAGGGGGCGAGCCTATCGCCATATCGGGCACAAATTCCTGACTCCGGGCTGATATTGAATAGAAAAATCCAATATCACTTTGCCCGACCCGGGACTCGAACCCGAGACCTCAGCTTTGTAACCGTACCGTAATACAACTACGCCACCGAGGCAAGCTGATAAGAATTATTAAATAGTCAATATTAAAATATCGATTATTAAATTAAATTCATGCATTATTTAATTTTTATATGAAAATATCCTCCGAAGTTTAAATATTATTCACGCCGCTGTAATTATAGGATTTACAGATTAATAAGCTCAACCAGACGGAAAGTATTAAAATATTTATGCACATGGGAAATGAGTGCAATGCATATTATATTTAATTAAATTTTCATAAAAACTTTCATTCCTCGACGTCAGGACGTTGACCGCGGCGCAACGCATGTATCCTGTTCAATCCCTCGGGATCCAGACTCCTATCCTTCATGAATTAAAAGCAGAAATTATTTTAAAAAAATTTGAGACGATTGTCTAACCATCACTTATTATTTGAACTCCATCTATTAGGAGCGTAGAAGTCATGTAAACCCCTTAAATTTTGAGATTAATTCCGTAAAGAATACACTTTGGATTGGTTTTGAAGACTTCGTTGCCTGTCTTGAGTATTTTCTCAAACGTACAGTATTGTATACATATGTAGTTATTGTCTTGTATGTAAAAAACTGATGTTTTTAAATAATTCATAGAGTTTATAAATATCATTCAACTGCTTTGTTGTATGACGGCAAACTAGGTCCAAAAGTTTTCATGCGTTTTCGTGTTAAGGCTTCGAATTTTTTCATGAATGTGACAGTATTAACATATATTTTGGATAAAAGTGCCCGTTACATTTAAGATGAAGATCTTCAATGTTTATCTTTTTTTGCAGAATTACTCATTGAACTGAGTTTTAGGAACACGAGCATAAACCAAGAAAAAAGTCACACCAAAATATTCCTTCATTTTCTCAGTAATACAACTTAATGCTGTATCTTAAAGGTGCCTTTGACATGTCCACAATCGCCCTGTCTGCGCCTTAATCGCCCATAACTCGTGGAAAAAATTAGTTTTAGCAAAATAAAAGTAGTCTCATCAACATTCGTATTACAGAAGGAATAAAAAATATCCGTGACAACAGTGGAACCACTATAAATGCAAATGACACGATAAAAGAACGAATGTACTCAATGACTTTGTGTACCGCGGTTGCGTTCTATAACCTGTTTTTATGCTTAGGCATTGTAAATTCGCCGAGCTTGCGTGATGAATTTTTTTGATAGCATAACTTAAACAAGCGGAATGTTGAAGAATTCCTAGGTAATTGCTTTACAATTACTAGTAGTTTATACGCAGACCAAGCTGTAAGCCCCTGTTGGTGAAATTTGTGTGCATCTTTGGGTCATACTCAGCTCGTGCTGATGATTGTTGGTGTGGCATTCGTGCTTATGTCAACGCCCCGCATGTCTAAATTTGTGAGTATCATTAACTACAACGGTCTGTTCTAGCTCATAATACCCTGAAAAAATAGACTTGAATTGGGTCTTAAATTATACAACTTTATATCCCAATCTAAACTGACAATCTTTAGACTAAGAAATCCATATCAGACTCGAAGTAATCGTATTGCTCATTGGCAAGAAGTAGGTTACTCTTAATGCATTTGAAGATAACATCTTCGTAATGGTTAGTTTGGCATAGATCAGATGCATTCAATGCGGATCGTTTGGAGGGACGACGACCTAGGAATATCAATTGCGTCTCGTTATTTATCCCAAGGGACTGGGGAGTGGTATGAGGCGAGGGATTTCGAGCGATTTGCTCAGATCGTTATGAAGTTGTAACGTTCTACATGGCTTCCTCGAGCAGCGATGCTGAATCAGCATCTGCACAATGTTTGGTCTGTCTAAATATTCATTATGAGTGTGTTTGTTATATTCTTATTGTTAATTATTAATTGTTTTTTTTTTATGTACAAGCGTTTAGTATTGACTCCATAGCATTGCGTTAAGAGCGTCTCGATAAATTTCTGCTCTAATACATGAACAAGATATTTATTTCAAAAAAACATGCGAAATTGGACCAACACAGTACAACGCGAGTAATTACTTTTTCCAAAGCCGTCTCAAATCACGATACGACTGGGAACAACTGAAATTCTATACGTATAAAGTCAATACTGAGCACTCGACGTTGTCGATATTTCAAAAAGCCTGGGAAATGAAACAAAAGCGCGCCGGCTTTGATTGTTTGAATAGCGTGCCGAACGATATCGGCGGCCGGCAGGCGAACGGCGACCGACAGGCGACGCAGCGTCTGAACTGTCGACTGTACCAATACTTTTTAATGCCTCATATCCCCTTATTGATTTAATAATAGTCTTTATGGACTGTGAATGAAGCCTTGGGTGCAATTTCTAGATCAGAGATTCCACATTCGACCGCTCTGTTGCTGTATTAATTGTATTTTAGGCATTTTCGGCGTTGGCTGGATGATGGGGTATCTCTGATATAGAATATCGTGAAGTCAAAGTTACACAAAATATTCGCAATGTTTGACCTTTTTCACCTAGCATTAAACCACATCGAGATGGAGGTAGCATGATATTGAAATTTTGTCAAGAGGTTTACATATAATATTTAAAAACATTCTACCTGCATGTCGATTAACTTACTAGAAAATAATCTAATCTCTGAAACACCACGTTTTACAAATAAACAACTCGCACAAACTTTAAAACTTACTGTACACAATTAAAGTAATCTGATTTGAGCAACCGATATGATAGTGTCTTAAATTACACTTTCCATTGAAAAGTTTAAATATATATTGCCTTAGCGTAGAGATGGAGTGTGACTTATTTGGTAGAAAGACGACTAATAAAAGTCGTTTCATTTAGTTTCTAAAAGGTTGTTGCGCAAACTTTAGAGGGAAAGACAATGTTCAGCAGTGGACTTCCCAGGACTGGAGATGTGTATATTTTATTTAGTGATAAAAGTGATATTAAATAAAAACCACAAGCCATCCACATGCGTCGTAATCCACCGCGATTTTCCAATATTGTAAAGGCTGGTCATTATCCGGGTGAACACGACGATTCTACCACCAGCTATGTGCTCCATGTTCTTGTGCAATACTCCCAGCATTTTTCTATGTCTCTTGCCGAAATATTTGATTTAAGTATTTGCAATTGACCCCCACATATCAGTCGTAATATTATGTGAATTAATATGCAATGTGCAATAATGACATTGCTTAGACCCCACATATATTGCTTTCCTTTGTTTGGTTCCAATTAAGCGAAGCAATATGCCATAACCAAGATAATATGCAATATATAAGATACAAACTCATATATTCAACTACTGCACTGTCGCGACTGCAATTTAGCCAGATCCGCGCAGCTAAGACGAACTCGACAGTCTTTGACTTTTGATCTCGCTTAATAGCTAATGGTATGCAATTTTCAACATATTCACTTATTTGAAATTCTATGCATTGTTGACTACGTAATATCTTAGTTAATTTAAATTTTTAATTCAGACAACACGATGTGAAAACAAAAAAATCTCACACAAAGCTATGTGAAACGTATTTTAGGCTTTAAATGAGGAACATATTCAATCATATAAATCAGATAATATTATATTCACATAAGTGTTAAGAATAAGTCTCTGGAATTCTTTGGGAGGCAAGATTTATTTTGTATATGGTAGTATTTATTCTTTTGCCGGTCTAAACTAACGCACGATTAAGTGGGCTCCAATAGACTGTTTAATTATTAATTTCACGGTTTCCCAGAAACCGATGTGAAGTAAGAATTTGCTGACTCGTTTTGTTTCATGGGTAAAGATTTTCGGGCACCCCAAGAATCCTTACTCTCTTTCCCATTTTTACTCGCCTTTTCCGCATTCATTTTCAATGGCCAGTAATGCGCGAACGGTTCTTAAGTTTCTGGCAGCTTATGGGCGGCGATAATCGCTTCTAATCAGGTGGGCCTTTGCTCATTTGTTAGAACTGTATTATGGGAAAGGGCGAAAAACTTATAAAGTTACTTGACGTTGGAATCGATACCGTCTGTTCCAAATAGTACATCGCATAAAGTTCCAACTCACATCTTGCAAATAATAGTAACATTCGCAAGCAATCAACATCGAACTGTCACGGAATGTTTCCAACATATTTCTTTCCCAAGTCGATACGTTATTCCGGCTGCGGAGCAAACTCCATCAGACAGTCACGTATTAATGATTCAATCTGATATTATTTCTGTTGCTATATAGTTGGAGACGATAAATCCGGCCGAAAGATATGTTGCCAATCGTAACGGGACCCTTTCTAGGGTCCCTGACGCGCCTCATTGAATTAGATCAAGCTTTTTAGGGAAGCATAGGCTTAAATTATTATAATATTTATAATTTGACTTGTTTTTGTATTTGCTGGGTAAAGATATCAAGATCATTGCCATTTAAATTAAAGTTATGATTAGAGCTATATTATAACGATAGTGCGTTAGAAATAGTATAAAAAAAGACGGTTTGTGTTGCTAAATGAGTTTCTTCTTCCGTTTCTGCTTCACAGCTACAACACTTTTCGAAGCAGTAATTTCAGTAGATTCCAAATACATAATATTAAAACATTATTCTTAAACGAGATTATATGAATAACCTTAAATTGGTTGCCAAATACAAATACAAATCCTTCATCAAATTGCATTACGCTACTGTGACGTTGGCCTTAACTAGCATCCATAATTGGAATGATAGACGCACGCTCGAGGTTATAATATATTCCATTGATATAGCGAACCAAATTTTACTTGGTTCTAACAATTTCTAGAATTTCGAATTAAATTAGGCTTTCTAGAATCAATAGTTTCATACGATAACATAAATAGTCCGCCTGTATTCTAAATATAGGCGAAACACTATTTAGCGTACACTAATTAGTTCGAATATTTAATTAGTAGTAATTCAACATTGCGTTATAAGCTGAATGTTGTGGTACATTATTGAATTACATTACTGGTGTACAGCTCATACATCGTATATTATTCAATAACATTACGTAGTTTTGATGCGCTCTGGCCCTCTATGATTTAGAGACCATGGGCCTAGTGAGAGTTGGTGAACTTCAAATACCTTCGAAATTCTCCTGGATATGTCTCAGGTAGGCAGATCGCTCGATTTTTCTCTACATCGTTAAAGTGTCCGATAATTGCCTATGATACATGAGTAAATTTTCAAGTGAAAGGTAGGTAAGTGCTCTTGGCTTGAAAACGCGATTGGAAAAATAAATAATTAGTGTGAATGTATACTCCAAATATTTCTTAAACAAACACTTAAAACCAAAAATCCAAACAGAAACAGCGCATTTTTTCTGAATAGAATGAATATTATATTCCAACTTTTATTTCACGAAGGCGTGGAAATCCTTGAAATCACTCGGCGAAATTCTCAAGTGAATTTTAAAGCGCCCACTTGATGCGAGCGGCTGCTCGCTCGAGCACGAATCGACGGCGTAATGTCGGCGAACCGTGGCCGTCGCCGCGCCGTCACGACTCCGACACGTGACGCGCGGAGCATGCTGGACAGTCTTGATCTACTGATCTACTGTTGGATTGATTCTGTAGAGCTTAAAGTGAAGATTGGGACATAAATGTGATATTTCAAATGTTTTCTTAGAAATAAAATCGTTTCTGGGACATTTAAATTTGATAACATAAACTCAATAAAAGTTGCTTTTATTTAAGAGTTAAGATAGAGGTGTTACTATATTATTGTGACCTTATTTCTATCTCAAGATATGACAGGAGTATTATAATAAATATTCTTAGGCTTCCCTCGGATCTCATTTCTACTGGCCCTTGTAAGTGTCACATGAGTAATTAGAGCCGACCATGGACATTTACAATATTTGGATCGTGGATATGTTATTGGCTTGCTAAAAGGAGTGGTTAGGTTCAAAAAAAGAGCGGGAGATGAAAAGGGATATTGCGACTTCGTCAATCTCGCTCTTCTGACGGAAAATAACTGCAAAACTGTTGTCTGGTCTAGCTGGCCTTTTACTTCAGTAACGAAAAGTAACAACAGTGCGACTCTACCACTATCAAAGTTAGAATTGCTGTTTCCAGAATATTCGTCCAAGAAGCGTGTACCGAAGCCCCGTGGCAGGCATAGTGTGCTTTATAATAAATCGGTTCAATTGAGTTGTGTTAACGAACTCGTGCTCGGCCACTCTCATTAAAACTAATGAGGGACGCCGTTTGACGTGCGCGTCATTTGAGCGCCGCGTTTGAGAGATTAACGAACTGCCCGGTTGGATTGCGCCAATTCAGGATGGTCTTAACAACAATAGTACGGGTTGAATGGTTGGAGTTACCGATCCAGTAATTGATGCTGATTGTGGTTGTTATTAATGTAGTTGCTTCGTTTATTTTGTAATTAAATATTTTGTTAATTATATTAACAACAACATTTTCATATTATAAAATTCGCAGTGCCAATTAATATGGAGGCTCAGACAAGAAATACTGGACCTCTTATAACTTTTTTGACAAAATAGACACTAGCAAAACCAAGACAAAATTAACCTTCTGTTAGACAGTGATACCTCTTCTTTTAGATTAAGCCTTTCATGCTGTGCTTGAAAAAGGCAAACAGCGCGATTTATGGTATTAATTACACGGCGTAAATTTTTATTGATAAAATATATATGAAAAAATACATAATTATGTAGTATTATTGTTTTACTTGTATAAGATTGCCTATCCAGCGTTAGTATAATCCAAGCGGCCCGGTTAATTCGAAACGGCCATTTTTGCTTTCAAGCTACCCGTGTTTTTTCCATGCCACTCATACTACATTCGGAGCGGCTTTGTATTCTTGTAGGCTCGAAAATCTACGTACGTTCTGGTTGTAGATGGTTTCTTTACTTGCAAACCGAAAATGGGAACTACCAGTCACGGAGTTCAAAAATGTTTTAAAAATATATTTCGTAAGGTATTGACCCTTTGGTATTGTAGTATGATAAACTATGAAACTTTTATAATATATGAAAGTGTATGGCTAGACAATATAAGCTGAACAATATAAGGAAGTTGCAAGCAGTAGCTGGGTGCAAGTTGCTTCCAATACGTCGATGTTGAGATTATTCGGGGTGACTGTTCGTTCTGTTACTAAACACAAATTATGGCACATAAGAAATAAGGAAGAAGATAGCGAAACCTCAGGCAATAAAATTTACTGGAAATTACAATGATAATAATGAATGAAAATACGCAATGATAACTTATTTTATTAAATAAAGGAAATCTTTCACAAGACTTTTTGAATAGTATTATTAATTTTGTCCACTAAAATCCGCTTTGCAAAATACATTTATAAAAAAAATGTTTTTCCCTGTCATAACACGGAAATCTTATGTAAACAAAACAACATCAAAACCCAACTCCCAAAGCAATCGCCAAAAAATAAATTAACCGAGTTTAAACAATAACACAGGCATAATCCAGATATGACCGGTTTAAATTGGGCCCGCCGCGCCGTACCGGACCCCATTGCTCATCTCGCCACTCTGAAAAAAGTAAAATCCTTTTTCCACCCGACGTGGCTGATGGCCTGTAATTGCCGCGGACCGAGGGTGGCTTTCCTTTCCACTTCGGCTGATAATCGAATCTATAATATTTTTGTATATTCTTTAGGACTAGTGATCGATAGCCTAATTGGGTGCAAGATGATGTGGTTTTGAACTAAGGGCGTATTCTATTTGACTGCGAAGTTACTTATACTTTGAAAGTAAATTACCGCCCGCTTTTACTGCCCTAGAAAACATTTCTACAGACATTGCGGTTATGTTTGTACTTATTTGAACTCATTAAGACAAAGATCCTATGCATTTTTTCAATATTTGACGTAAGGTCATAAGTTATTCATTATACAATATTCATAACAGGAATATTACACTCAACCCAAGCCTCGAGCATTTACAGGAAGAATCTTCAGTTGCAAATACCTTAATTGTTTTTGTATTATTGCATTTAAAAGTCCCGTGCTAAAGGTATGATTCCCTTATCTTGCAAATCCCATATATTTATTATTAGGTGTAGTGCAGTTGCTTTAACGACTTTGTATAAAAAAACACATAAAATATAACAGTAATTATGCCTTGTTTGGATATTTTCAACAAAAACAAAAATGTTTTAACAATTTTTCCTAACGAACAGAGGTTATATTATTCTCTCGTGGGACTATGGTGTCAAAGGGAAATTCGGTAATACTTCGGTAATACGGACTTCGTAGCCTCATTTGGATGTTTTCCTCTTTGAAAGCATCATAAATTATTTGTACATGGACTCATAATTAGTTAAGGTACTATAACAAATACACCCAACAGTGTCACTAAATATAGCCTCAGGTCCCAAGTAAAATAGATAAAAAATCATCAAAATTAATTACTTTTGACTCGTCCACTCGAAGTCACAGCAACGGACTTTTCCAGAATTGAAAGGAGTTTTTAGTCAGTTCCTTCTGATTTTTAATCATGCTAAATGTATGTGCATTTATTATTCTTAAGCTTTAGAAGTACAAAAGAGAAATGGAAGTGAATGAAAGCAACTCCATAAGAGGGAAATTAATAAAAAGTTAATGATTATAGCCACGGGCTAGGTGGCAAAGGAAACTAATTAATAATGCTTTCGTTATTTTCTAACTTTTAATTAAAAATATTTTTTGTCGTTTACTTCTGTTTCTGTGTTTTCGCTTTCATCTTCAACTTGCGGCTACATTTATTCAAGCAGTTTGTTTATATTATTTTTCATTAATTCACCGTTGTTATTGAAGTTGCATGAAATTCATTAAAAACTCACATTACTCTAAAATAATATTATATTTGCCTGAAAAAGCCTGATAAAAATTATTTATTAATTTAATTAATAATAATTATGACATTATACCTGTTGTATACTATGACTTCACATTGAGAGATGACTCTTGTTTCGAAGATTTTTCGAAGATTCCAAACAAAAACTTGCAGAGCTGGGATGACCCAAACATTTACCTTAGACCGTGGATCGAAACCACAGCCTTTCATTTTACACTCGTGTTCTTAACAAAATGCGCCATGGAGAGCGCAAAAATTATTAAAGAAAATGAAAAATTGCGTTTTTTAACGTTAATTACTAAGCGAACTGCGCTCGATCAATTAGCCGAGTAAGCGACACAAATTATTGCAAAAGTTTAAAATCTACATAGCCGATATTGATATCGTGTTTGAGTTGGCTTTATAAATGGCTCAAGTTGGAACTGTGCGAGACATTTTGCGAGCCAATATCGTTTAAATTATGTTTTTATTTTTAAATTATGTATACTGGAAAAATCTGGTATTGGAATCGCATTTAACTGTGACTGTAACATGCATGAATCTGCTTGATCGAGGAGGTACCACTTTCTCAGATTCTTGACATGAAGTAACAGATTTTCTTTGATCTCTCTGTCTGTTTGAGATATTGCTGGAAGCCCAAAACCAAACGTTTGCTTCCTGCTTTTACAGTCAGCCGTCTTTAAAGGCTGAAATTGCATTAGAAAATAATCCAAGTGTTGATATGCCAAGAAAGAATACTTTGAATTGATTATAACGCGTGTTGAATTTCCGTTATTTATGGATGTACTATTAAACATAACTACGTAATCGTCTAATTTAGAACTAATTAAAACTCTAGCTCTGAACTAGAAATAAATAACATACAGGTTAATTATGTAAACTAAATGCATGTAAAATCAAATAATTAAATTAAAGCGCTTGCTCTTTGCTGCTAATTAAGCATTCAATTTAGAATATATAATTTAACAGGTCTTATAAAATGAGAGCGTCAAATCAAATAAATTAAAATGTGTTAATTTGAAAATGAGCTGTCGGTCTAGTCTATAAAGGCTAATTATTTCTGTCAAATGTACATGAAATCGCTACAATAGCGAAGCGACCTATCAAACCATCGTTCAGTACAGATTTATTAGTGCGATTTCCCGTCCACACTTCCAGCTCTATCACGGGGAAGCTGAGTTAATTTCACGCTCAAATTGTCCAAATTTGCGCTCGTATTTGGAATGAGGAAAAGATTGAATGATCCCTTATCCATAGAGAAAAAGATGTGTCGTTGTTTTGCGATGGGGCTGTTGACGCGTTTGATAGGTTTCTTTATTGTTTGTTTGAGACGTTTTATGAAAAATTGTACTGGCTTCGAGGTGTACATATAAGTTATATTAGGTTTATATGTTTATTAGATAACGCCTTCATGTTCAGATAGAAGATTTGAAAACAATTCATGTATCATGTTCATTTTCTTACAGTTGAAACTTCTCACTCCATTTAAGAGACTATATCAATGGCCAACCGGCTTCTTAGATAGTACATACATACATTCTTGGCAAACGATATTCTTCTAAAAGTAGTATCCAAGCGGTTAGAGATAAATGATTAATTATTTGGGCTCTATTGTAGACATATAGAGAAACTAAGAGAAGAAATACCTTATCCAAAAGTTAATTCGTAAGATAGAAAATGCCTAGAAGTTTTTATTATGCTGCAAAAAACTAAAACGACTCGCTTAACAGACTGATATCGCAGAAAAGAGCCAATACTCCACAGATGGTGCGACAGAAATTCGAGATTACGATTTTTTTCAAAGTAAGTGCATTCCACGCAACTTTCAAAACCAAAATACAACAGTAAGTTTTCCCGAACGGATAAATCGAACGCCTGTGTAACCTAAATACAGTAGAAAGAATGTCGCATTGTTTTGTGCTAATGAATAAAAGAGGGCACCAAAATTGGAGTCCAATTAAGGCGTTCATCAAATAATATGGATTGGATCGAGGCCGAACGTGCGAGCGAACAACGCGCCGCGCGATCGACACGTACTCAATTATTGTATCAAATGCTAAGTGGAACTTCCGCGAGGTGGGGGCTTATTACGAGCCGACGGCGGGGTGTAGTCGAGATACTGTTTCCAAAACCATTAGATGGGGTAGTTTTCCTGCATGTACATAATAATCGGGCTGCATTTAATTGGAGTGAACTACAAATCTCCATTTTGTACTCTGCTGAAACGTAAACTTTTGTTTAATCTACTTTTATGCATTTTTCCATAGATTCTTCTTGGTTTTTCATTGCTTTAGTGTTACAAAAACCATTAGGCTGATGGTAAGTTTATCTTTTGCATCTGATTTCAACCTTCTATATTCTCATTTATTTTATGTATTTACTTAGTATCTTCTCACTACCAGCATAGTTTTCGAATTTCTTAATTGACAATTGATTGTTTGAAACTTTTGGGTCCTTTCAGTGAAATGTGAAAGGTTAATCGAGCAGGCAAGCAACATTATGTGGAATAGCGAGAAATAATCTCATCTTAGCCCAACTAATCTTTGTTTCTACTTTTATTGTTACATTGAAATGCTTTACGTAATGTTTTATTCATACGATAGATAAGACGTGTTATAGTGTAGAGTTAATTCATACATAAACTCACGCCTTTTTCTCAGAAGGGGTAGGCAGAGGCGCCGCCAGGGCACCCACATTTCGCCTTGTCGATTCCGTCCTATGGTGTGATAGGGGCGAGCCTATCGCCATATCAGGCACAAATTCCAAATTCATATTCAAAATTAATACTTAAAAGTAAAAAAAAATACTAAATTACAAATTAAATAACATTTAATCATTTAACTAATACCCTACTTAGCGGCCGTTTTTTCCCCTTAATTCAGTGTATCCCATTAACAAAATAATTAATGATTGTTAATCCACTTTGGCGGGTACTTTTAGAAATAGAACCGTGTCGTCCCCGCGCTCCAGAATAGAGGCGCGCCGAAACTTGAGCCAATCCGTCGAGCGTAGTTCTTAATTAATGAGAACTCCCGCAAACACCCATTTTAATTATTGACTTTTGCCTTCCATTGTAGCCGTGCATTGGATTTCAATGTTTTAAATGATTTTTTTGTATGTTCACCTGTGTAGGTTTTATGACATTTCATTATTTTGGTAGCACTATGCGTTTTCGTGCCTTGAATTTTGAAGTGCTAGTATGAGAGGCGGGCTTGTTCTGCTGTAGAATTCATGTGGCTGAAGAAAGATAGTGAATAAGTGTTCAAAGATAGTGAAACGTGATAATATCATGGGTCATTACATTTTGAATGATTGAGTTGTCCATTTCAATAAAGTGATTGATGATTTTGTAGACTAATGGATTTATCAAGAGAATTTATTTCAAGCTGGCGTTAACCCCATTGATTTTAAGCTAAGTCATGCTAAAATATATTATGCTGCAATGTATTATTTTATTATTTATTCTACAGGTTTTACGAATAAATATTATTGTCACGGATAAAATATATTTAAAATAAATTACGTACTGATTGTATTGAGTCACGGGTCTGATAAATATTGTTTGATTTGTTTTCAGTAATTTTAATAAATATGCTTAATCCTTAAAATATGATTGTATAGAAATATACTAAAAAAACCTTCAAATATTCAATCTAATTGGGCATGTACTGGGTGTTAAGGACGCAAATGCCTGTGCCATCAGAGAGTAATAGTGGAGATAAGTAGCGGCTGACTTGACGCATTTGCGATAATGCCCGGGTTACGGATCACCCAGCGTACCGTGGTCCGTGACCCTCGGACACTGGTTAAGGAGAGGAGATTAATACTTTGAAATTAATTGGACAATATATGGAAACGTGGAAAATGCTCGACTTTAGTTTAATCACGCTAGTTCTGCAGATAACTTATAGAATTATTACAATACATTGATTTCAATATTTATGTGTCGTTTTACATTTTTGACCAGAAAATAAATTGTTCCCTTTCACTGGTTTTATGCTGGCGTATAAGCTATATTTTATGAATTATGAGTTTTTAGGCTCAAAACCTAGGTCGGGCATAGGTATACTTCCAGCATCTGAAACCATATACTAAATCCTTGTACAAAATCCATAAATATGTAGAAAACGAACCACAATACATTTAAATAATTCAGAGGATATAAAGTTTTATGATCACCCAGCTTTCTAAAACACATGTAAAATAGGTTCACACAGTTGGCATCGCCTTAACCCTACACAGCCTTCATCGAGGGGGTTGCAGAGGCCCCGCACACTGGCGCCCTCTGGGTAGATGTTTAAAATTATGGCAGGCATTTGTCAAAGTCCGCGCACACGTAACGGATAGTGCGCGCCATCGGAACGTTGCTCTATCTTGATGAAATATGTTAAAAACAAAACGAGCCAACTATCGACACCGAAGAAGGGAAGGGTTATTTTTATATACTGTTTTGCTTTTATTCTGAGCTCGATTTTCCTCTATTGCGTCATACAGTTGATATTTTATTTGTAAAAGGCGGAGTTTAGGATTGAGCAAATAAATATTTGGAGCGTTTCGGAAAGTTATCATTCTGACGTGGTTTTAGGACTCGGAATAGGCTTTAGTTCTAACTGTCCTATTTTACTTGACTGTGCAACATTTTAAATTAAATTTCATATAAAAGAATGATTATATCTGTAATCGCCAGCCAAACATCAAAGTGGTAGATTTCTCAAATGTGAGACAACGCCTGGTTAGCTACCACCGCAATGTCTATTTCTCCCGCCAAACAGCAGTGTAAACGCATTTTTTTGTACCGGTTTGAACGACATTGTAGCCAGAGTAACTACTGGAGATGATGAGATTAACATCTTATGTATCCGAATGGCGAGCGCAGTGGCATGCCAAGCATTGCTTTGTAATTCATGGTATTTTTGGTTTTGCTACTGTCAAAGAGCGGTCATATCGCTTACTACCAGGCGAATGGCATGCTCGTCTCGCCCCATTCAGTGCAATAAAAAAAGTTGTTTTGAAAAGTATCGATACCCAGGTAGAATACTTTTTTATTTAGAAAACTTGCCTATACTCGTAGAATAAACTGGCTAGCAGTGGCGAAGGGTGACATTTTTTAAAAGGGAAGCCGAAGCTCAAGTCACAAAATATGTTTATTTTCTTTATCCTGTTACTAGCTTCTGCCCGCAAACTTCGTCTGCGTGGTTAATTTTAGTTGAAATCTACCATCCCGTTCCGTCCCATCCCGTTATATCCCGCCCGCCCCGTCTCATTCTCACTAATGGAATGTAATCCAGTCCCATCCCATCTTTTTGAGTATGAAAAAGTAGCAAATATATCGGAATTCCTTCTTCATCCCACGGAAACACTAAACTTTTCGGGATAAAAAGTAGCCTATGTTAGTTCTTATACCTCCAAGAATATGTCTACAAAGTTTCATGATGATCGGTTGAGTGGTTTTGCGTGAAAGCGTAACAAACTAACTTACATTCACATTTATAATATTAGTAGGGTTAAGGGATTACGAAATGAGTACAATGCGACTGATAGTAAGCGTAGTGCAGTCCGAATAGAGATCAAATTTACTGTGTAATGTTTCACAGAATGAACGCAAAACGCGACACATTTATGCACGTGTGTCCTTATATTCGGACCTTTGCGAATATCCTCCCACCAGCAAATTATTGCTTCGAGAATCTTACTCACCAAACTAAAATAATGGGTTTCATTTGGTAAGTGATATTGTGGCATCTGCCTATTGCGGCCGTCAATTAAATTTTAATATTTTCGTTACCTATGTACTTATACAATATTTACAATGTCCATGAAATAAAAAGTAAACCATGCTTACATAATGAGAAAAATAAAAAAGTATATTTCTAAACTGTACGTGAATATAAGATTAATATTAAAGAAATAAAAACCTAGACTCAATATTTTAACAAGTACGATAGCCCCGCATTTATCAGTTGTAACATTAGTAAGACAATGTATTCCTCAGGCGAGGATCGAGCACGTCCTAAAATCTAAACACTAACTTTATTTGTAAAATCGACAACCTAAACATATTAGTACGCTCCTAAAGATTAGTAATTTCCATTAAAACCATAATATTAATATTACACATTTTGTAATTAAAAACATTTAAAACTAATTGCATGAACCATGAATATATTGTAAAAATGTAAATACAACACTTATAAATACATTAAACTCCGCATTTCGCTATTGTAATAAGTAATATCTATACCTAAACACACGAAATGCCGGAGAAGCTGCGGCTTGCCTCTTGCTTTTTTAGCGTAAATTGAACCTTAAATCATTATCAATTTAAGGTACAATTTTGCGTGGTTTGTTGCATACTATACAATGCGTAACGGGCGGCGCGGCGGCGGCGCGGTGGCGGCGGGGCGGCGGCGGGCGGCGGCGCACGGGCCGCGCTAGTGTTATTGAATAAGCCGAACAATTTTACAGGAATTCGCCAGAGGTCGCACCGCGTCGCAATAAAAAGGGCTTACTGTGCCGCTTCCTAGTAATGTTTACGTATCTGGCCGACAGATGTCGTTGAATGTAAAAAATAATAATTGAGTTTTGATATTATATAAAAAAGTTTGAATAATTTGCTTGTTTATAGTGTAATGATAAATTACAAAAGGGAACCCGGCGGGAATTGGCTTCCATGGAGCCTTCGCCACTACTGGCTAGAATAGATAATATATTCAAGCGGTAAGATAGTCTTTCAGAAATCGTCAGTGATTTTGCACGTGGTTTATTATCTCTAATATGGATAGGATACGCTTCATCCACTTCACTTCATTCACTTCACTTCACTTCATAGATAAAGTCTAAATTTAGGCTACGATTCCTCAGATGTAGTCAATATTTAGAAAACAGTTTCAGTGACTAGAAATTGATAACTTCTACCACATAAGCTGCTTACTAGAATTGGATAGGACTATAAAGCCTGCAATACCTGCATAGGTAAGAAAAAAATATATACAAATAGAAAAAAGTTTATGCCATGTTTATTATTGGATTATTATTGCAGGAACAATGTAATATTAGTAATAATATGTTATCAATAAACAACTACGTGACTCGTATCAGTACGTGACGTCTGTGCCAGGCTTGAGAAACACAACGTGATCCCTTCACGGGTTTATAGAAAAAAATATAGTAATACATTTACAAGCATAGTAACAAAATATTATGTAGTACACTATAGAAAACTTCATGTCACTCGATATTGACCTGATGTTTATTGTGCGACTTTTCAATTCTTTTTAGAATATTTATTAGTAATAAATAAAGACTTTTTTTTGTCATCACAAAAGAATACGGTTCACATAATGGTAAGTGCAATCCAGTCCAAGTAACCAATAGCTGGTCGACATAATTATGCCGCCGGGCTACTTGACGCTGAATAGACATGGGCAGAACTTGAAACGCGACACACTTGCGTGGGTCACTATGGTATTTTTTTTTTGTAGTTTTGTTTCATACTATAATTTATTTTGTTGTAAATTGTGTACACCACTTAAATATTTTTAATTTTGAAAAACAAATATTAAATTTTTTATGTCCGGCCGTGACCACAAAAGCTGTAAAGCAATCTAAACGTCGGGAAGTTAAAAAATGTAAAAATTTAACCAAATCGCGATAATATCCGTAAAAAATAGTTTTATTTCAATGTGTAACATTCGCGTAAATCTAAGTAACTATTAAACAAATATTAGGCCAAATTATTCTGCAACATACACGTAATTCTAATTGCAACGAACTAGATCAAAAAGGTGGTATAAGGACGAGTACGTGCTATTTTTGTTACATTAAATTTAAAAAACAAATGATTTTCCTCAAGAGAGAGTAATCGCAGTATTTATAAATTTTTAAGGGAATAGTTAAACATAAGCGCGTAAACTACCTACTACAAAGGGTTCTTCGCCGCACCACCGCAACGGGGGTTTATTAAGCCCTTATTTTATAATTCATTGGGGTTAAATTTCGTCGCGTCGCTTAAGAGAACGATTCAGGTTTGGACCCACTTGGAGAAGTAGGGGTTATATTATATTAACATAATTTTTTTGACGAGTTCAATAAAACCATATCAAATAATCTTTCACTACCTTTTTATTTTTTATAGCTCCGGATATAAAACGAAGAGGAAATACTCTAGGCAACATGGAATTTCGTTTCTGATATGTTCTTGATACCAGACAAAATGTTGTACTGTGCGTTTGGGTCTATGTATTTAATTTAGCATACCGTACATTTAATTATTATATACTTCCCAAAGTTATGGCGTAATTTTCGACTGACGGAGGGTCAAGACCACTCGTTACGTCTCCTAATCCCGCCCTGGGACGCAGGTACAGCAGGCTCCATAAGGCGGGCTGTTCATACCAACTCGAAGTAATTAAAACTTTCTGTTCACGAGTAATACCCATTGTTTTTTTCCTTTCATATTCATGTTTCATATTAGCCGTAATTAATGCAATAGCCCACAAACAAAAGCAATGCTGGAGTTTTATGGTTTGCAACTCTTATTGTGAGTACGTAAGGTTCATTTTAGACTTTTATTAGCATTTAAAAATATTTCCCTATATATGTGTATACGGAGATTTAATTGGATATCATTAATATGTAGTTGCAGAACTATCATGTTATAAAAAAATAACGTATTTTTTTAGATGTGTTTATGCAATTTGTAAGTACTTATATGACCTTATCTATATATCAGCCCATATACATCCCACTGCAGGGCACGGGCCTACTCTACAATCGAGAGAATCGATTGAGAGTGGTTAGGCCATATAGTCCACCACGCTGGCATAGTGCGGGTTGGCGGACTTACATACCTTAGAAAATTCTTTTAAAATCGCTACGGTATGCAGGTTTCCTCACGATGTTTTCCTTCACCGTTAAAGTGCGTGGTGATTGACTATCAATACACACATAACTCCGAAAAGTCAGAGGTGTGCCCTGGGATTTGAACCCGCGACCACCGTGAACATGTAGGCAGCCGCGTCTGGTCCGTTACCAACAGGCCACCACGCACTATGACCTTAGTTATTATTAATACCTTTTTAATATCAGACGTAATATTATTATTTATAGAAAAAATCTGTTGTTTCGGTTTCTTTGTTTATCAAGTACTTACTTAAGAGAATCCACATCAACGACATTTTTATCAAATATTTAAGTGTACTAATCTCGGGTTAACTGGTTTCTTCGCAAAATTTTAAGAAAATATAACTATATACATAATATGAAACAATTAGCTAATATAAAATTATAGACTTCCTTATTTTATGTGTAACATGAATTTTACAACTAGCTACGTGGTACCTTATGTAAGACTGTTTTGTGCAGTAAAGCCTTCTGCTGACAATCCAACGTGTCGGCTCTGAAATGTTGCACTTGATATTTAGTTTATTTACAAAAGTACACGATTTAAATTAAAACTTTGAAATAAATCATCATTTTATTTAGTTTACAATTATGAATACTATAAGTAATAGTGGTTGTTGTGATAATAATAAAAATGGATAGTTTTGACTTTCGAAAAAGTTTATTTGCAATGCCGGCCTTTGATGAAGTAAAAGGTATATTTTTAGATGTATTTAGTACCGATAAATCTGAATATCGATAACCGTTGCTAAAATTATGATATGACTGTAATCATTCTATGGTGTAATTAAAGGCCATGGTTCTCTATTCTCATGTTACCGTATTCAATATGGGAAGGATTTTTTAATATTCACCAGCACATCCGCCCATCCATAGCGCTGAGGTGTAGTAAAACTATAAACGTACTCCAGAAGCTACATTAAGCGGCTTAAACACTCGCTCGACTGTAACCTATGGAATTAAATCGTAAAACACGTACATTGTGTTTTAGTGGCTCTGTATGGAGCTCCCCCCGCGCGTTCTCCTCCGCCTTCCGGTTTATAACGGAAATTATTGATGGCGGGTTAATGGTGCGCTTTATTTGCATCGATGTTGAGTTCATTCATTGTTGTTTTGATAAATGCTGGTTCTGTAGGTTTTGGTGGTTGGTTTTGTATTGTTGAAACTGTATCTAGGCCTTTTGGAACGGTATCGGTTACTGCTTAGGTTGTAGTTTGTATATTAGGTTATGTTCTGAGGCGATAAATATTGCGTAATTTTGTACAGGGTGTATTAAATATTCTTCTGTATGATCTTATCTGTGTTAATTTTCTTTACGCTTCCCCAAATAGTTTGAACTACTACGTAATAACTATAGTTTGTACTAACATTTTTGTATTAAATTAATACAACTTATAAATTGGTGTTTATACCTATACCGACCTACAATTCAAAAATAATGCTAGGTCGTGATTAGGGCAGCGTGTGACGTCACAGCTATATAGCCGTCCCGTTGATATATAACCGTCCATTTGTAAGGGAAGAGGTCCCGCAGGAGCGATGCCTCAGTGGATGTCCTCGGGGCGCGCTTGTAACGGTTATCGCAAACTTTCGGATAAGGTCCGCTTGCATTACGTCATTTTACTGGGATAGGTTATGTGTATTATTGGTATATAGTTATATAATTGACACTATTAAACTAATAAGTTCATCATGCTGGCACAATTATATCCATGATGAGAGGCAATTGGATGCTCTCTAAACGGTTATGTACTTATCATTCGGTTCTGTGGAATGCTTTTGCCAAATAAGAATAAATAAACGTTTGGGAAATTAAATATTTTATAAAACCTCGTTTAGGTATTATTTATCGCTTTGCGGCCCAACCCAGTTGTAACAGCCTGCTAGTAACATAATGTTTATTTATTGACCCTTAAGATGATGAATCCACGTGGATTTCAAAGATGTTTATTAAGTGCGTGAGACCAGACTTCATACTTCTTAATGGATATTCTCTTACGATTCTGGCAAAGGCCAATAGATATAGATATCAAACACATAAATCGTCACATAATACACTCTTTATCAAGCATTTAGCCATCTAGCTATTCTCCCAAACTACACTAGAAATTCCAGACGGCACAAATTCTGAGAGCTCTAAACCTAATATACATTACATATCGCTTATGAAGTGTTATTAGCTGTGTGCTTAGGACACGTTTACACGCCACTGTCGCTGGAAACAGCTGAGTTGTCAGCGCTAACTCGGTCTATGTAAATGCTAATAGCCCATTATGGTCCAAGATCACGGTTTGGTAGTTGACATTGACCTTGGGAAGTGTTAACTTGCATTATAGCTAATGTTCGCATCTATATCATTCTTCAGTTGTTTACCCGTAAATTCCCGTAGTTTTATGTTGAGAATTTGCCTATAAAGATCTCTTTGATGTAATTGTCTTTTGCCTTTGTCATGCAATAGTTTCGTAAGCTTACCGCTATTTCAGTAGTATATTTTGTTGTAGAAAGATTTGACCTAATTATTAATGTTGTATGAATCTAAAAAATGGAATTGCATAGTTATATTCATATTAGGGGTCCTTAATGACTTTTACAATTTAACGTACAATCTGTTAAGAAAGCTGCGTCTAACTATGGTTAAGTTATCACCACCGCTCGTACCACGTTTTAAAAGAATCCATTAGACTTTCTCAGAATTTCTTCCTGCTTCTGAAAACATGTATGAAAGTAGAAACAATTCTGGAAACAAAATATGCACTGCAAAGAGCTACAAAGACAAATTCCAAAAAACGTCGGAAACGTCTATTTGAAACTCATTTGCAAAACGTCGTGTAACATTTTATTCATATTAAACAAGCAAAACACACATGAAACGAATTCACCGGAACTCGCAACGTGAAATTGGGGCCATCTCATTCGTTCCCGCGGCCCTCGCCACACGGGGTTGCCAGTTACGGGAAACGCTTTCTGGGAACATAACGTATTTTTTTATAAATTTTATATGGTGCTGACAAAGGTTGAGAGGGGGATGAGGTGTTAAATGCGTGGGAAGTTTTATAAACACGATAGATGGTTTACTTATGGATAGTTTTTATCGAAGTGTTAAAACTATAAGAAATCAGCAGATAGTAAATGATCACTATGAACACCAAAAGTTCCTGAGTAGTAATGTATGATGGGAAATTGTTACTAATCATCAGTATAACATATTTAATATAATTGGTAATTTCACGTAAGCTCACAATTCTAAGCGAATATTGTGATGACAGAGAAAGAATTTAGAAAACAAACATTTATAACAAATCTCACTTTGTTTTTAGGTACGATACAAAATTTTGCGTTTTTAGAGTCCATTTAAAATTATTATTAAAAATCGTTCCATATTTTTTCGCATTTTTCTTTTCATCTTAAACTCCCTGCAATTCATTTCTCGCTAAACAACACTTACCAGTCACAAAAGCCAGCGCGGGCTCGCAACACGCAGTCCAACTCTACGAAACTTAATCTCGGTAGTTTACACCAGATAAAACTTGCTGTATGGAGAGAACGGCGCCCTGAATTTGTTCCCAGCAAACTTTTGTCTCTATTAATTTCATTGGGCTACGTACACTTTTGCTGCGTCAGCTGAGTTTACGCAAGGTAATGAGCAGCTGACTTCTTATGAAGATTTATGCAAAATTTATATTCTTGTTTTAGTTTTTTAACATAATATTGGCTAAGAAGGTCGTTCTTTGTTTTAGCTTCTTTTTAGGAGTGACAAAGTACTTGACTGATGCAAAGCTATCTCTGTCGGTTAACGAAATTCACTACAGCGAAGAAGTCGTTAGAGCGTAAGGCTGGTTTCAAAGGTCAGAGTATATTGAAGGTTGAAGGAAATTCACAGAAATAATTGACGTGTATTTATATTCAGACATTCAAATTAATTACATTTCGGGTTAAATTTTTTTCGGATCAAGTCGATATAACTATGTCCATAGGTAACATGGTTATTTATTAAATATTTTTTTGAGATGCACTTAATATCACACTGATGACATTTTGTGTTCAAATAAAAACAATCTCAATAAGTTCCCTGTTCTAAGCTCTAAGTCTGCCTCGGTTGCGCAGTTGTACTACAGAGAACGGTACGTTTACAAAGCTGAGGTTTCGGGTTCGAATCCCGGGTCGGGCATTGGTGTTTTTATATTAATAATTATTAGCTTGAACTCAGGTATTTATGCCTGATATGGCGAGGGGCTCGTCTCCTATCACATCATGGGACGGAACATATTACAAGGCGAAATGTGGTTCTGCTGGTAGCACCTCTGGCTACCCCTTCTGGGAAAAAGGCGTGAGTTTATGTATTTGTATAAGTTTCCAATTAATTTAAATTTGATTTTCAAACTCCACTTTTATGTTTTAGGCTGCATTCCTGATGTAGTCTGGCATGTACATAATCATTTTTACCAAAAATATTAGGCTTTAAAAACATCGCCCAAAAATGTTATACCTTCAAATATTCCGCGATGCAGCGCCGTCCAAAGACGAGCATACACAAAGTTACCTCATAAATATGCGAAGACCTATCGACGTCGGGTAAAATATCAAAGTGTTTCACGCGCCATGGACTTTCACTTACGCGATATGCATGCTTGCATGCAGTTTCCGATGAGGGAACGTTTTCACGTGAAGAAGTGAAAAATATCCGACCGAATGATGTCTGTGAAGTTCTAATGGCTTTTTCTTTCGCGGAATTAGAATCTTTATATGTATTTTTTGCGTGAGTCAAGTATATTCTGTATATGTCAAAATAAAAATGAATATTAATTCCCGGTTTGGCTTTTTTTTTTATATACACACTAACAAAGTGAAATGCAATGACAGAGTTATTATTTTCTATCTATTACTAGTAAAGAAGGGTGACACAAACCTTAACCAACTTCCCGGAAAGAAGCTACATTGAATGAATGAACTTGCATCAAAATATTCAGCCATCTTCTAAATATTCGCATACATTAAAAATATACATACAAAACTGAATGTCGGTTATAATCTAGTTAAAAGTTTGGATATTTCATTCTAAAACTATTCGTGCACATACTACAGACTGACAAGTTTGCGAACGCGTTGAATACTCTGGCGGATCACATATTCAATCCGTTCACGCGTCAAATATTAAAATCCATTTGAAACGTTGAATTGTAACTTTTCGTCTAGGTCGAGAAGGGTTAAGCTAACCTTAGTACGTCTGCGATCAAAGGATATTATGTCCCCTGCGAACAGACTAGCTTTGAAACGATTTTGTCTTTTTACTTTAAAAAGGAAATGCCTGACAATTCGTCTTTTTAAACTGGTTCCACAAAGTGGCTGCTGTGGAGTGCTGCTGGTTCTACGTTTTACTTCTGAAGGCTGATTCTTTTATCTTCAGATAGCTGCTATCGAAATAATAATTTCAACACATTGGCAGCTGTTCTTTATAATATGTGTCAAAATTGAAACGTTATTTGTTGGATAAATATTAGCCGACGATTTGAAAATCACCCCAATTAAAATATTGGGGCCTTTCTTATATGCAATGCGCTTGTTAGTTAATGCGACAGACGAGAAATCATAATCTATTTGAATTAATGACCTTGTAAAAACCTAGTGACTCAGCAGTTCATAATTTGAAGTCGTTTTTAGCTTGATTACGAGGATTATTTGATTGAGAGAGTTCTTTAAATTTTTACTTCTAAATATTACACTAAATCTATTTCTCATTTATATTCCCTAGACTCATAAATAAATATCGAGATTCATTCAAATGAAATCACTCGAAATAAATGAATAAAAGATGCGTGACATGAAACAGAAATCAAGCATTTCATGAGAAATCATAAAATAAATTATTTTATTCTATAACCTGTAATTTTCGGAATAGTCCTACTTAAGGACATTTTCTTGAAATCTCAGGTTACTCAAGGCCGAAAGACGATGATCCTCAATGACCTTAGCGATGAATGTCAAATAGCCTTTATTAGTATCTGTCCAGTAATCCTCCCCGCCCGTAATGTTCTCTTCACGTTTTAGGGTGACAGTAATTTAAGTTATTTCTGACGTTGTTTAATTGTTGATATATAAAAATTGTTTAGAAATCACACATCAGGTTAACATCTTGATTTTTTCTCCATTGCCACAAGAAAGTAAATGACAGTCCAAAATACTGTGATACATGACTTACACTTACTAAGCTACACGTATCTGAGCTTTGATTATTCGGGGCGGATTCAAGACGCAAGTTTACAAATGTATTTATACAGTTACCGGTCTTCATTAGTTCTGATGTCATGCCGTCCAATTGATCACGCTCTTAACCCTTCCTAATCGAATCAAGATATAGTTGAGAGACCTACTTCCGATCACACCGCGCTATAGGCAGGCCTTTGGTGCCCGTGACCCGTTTACGCCATTTACGTTCGATTTGTCATGCGGAGCGGGTTCAAACGGTGGTAAATGGAGCATGTGACGACGCGATGTTGCGGTGGACGGGCCAACACCTGCGCGGAATGCCTAAACATCTGCATAACTCCCACATATCAGGTTTTTAAACTTCCGTAATAGTGTCAGTTTACTAAGCAAAGGTGGCGAAGAGCTGGACTGGATTTTCAAGCGAAACTTTTGAAGCAACTGGTAGCATGGTATTGATGACTATTGTATGTTCGTGTTCGATAGGTAATTTATCGGGTAGATTTCTTGCTTGTAAGAGGCAGTCTGGATAGGTACTACCGTTTTAGTTATACATATTCAATGTGTATGCGTTGTAGTGTTCTGGTTTGAATAACATTGTAGCCACTGATTACTGGGCATAACGAGCACATACCTAATGTCTCAAGGTGAGAATCGCACAGTCTAATGCAGCTGTAAGTTTGGAGTAGTGTAGCTATTGTTTGAAGAAGAGGTGATGCTTACTGGCATGCATGTGAGTTAGAAAAATGTGGGTGCATTTGTTTCATTGTCATAAATACATCAAATATGTTTACAAATCATTCTTGTATTGTGAAATTGATATAATTATATGTTGTAACATTTAATAAAAAGAGTAGTATCCAAATATTAATATAAAGAAAGTAATGAATGGAGAATAAGACTTAAACATGCGAAACATAATATGCTGTTATACAAGAATGAGACAATCGTATAATCTGCTCAAACTAATTAAGTACTCTCTTAACAACGCAAGTTGAAACTAATTGATACAAATCGAGATCTGGGACAACGGGCGGCGCTTTTTTTAATTTATTACATCGTGTTTAGGCCGTTGGTCGCCTTATTCGAGGTAGCGTGAAAGTTAATGTTGAGACTAAGAATGATTTCTGTTTAGAATTATTAGCTTTTATAGCATATGTAACAGCATAGCAGCTTTTACAGCATATAAACTAGCGGGTAATATGAGGAATATACGAAACTCGAAACTATGCTTTAAAATAGTGGTGATGGTAGTTTACCCTATACAGTCAAAAGTTCGTGATTTTAAAGATCACCCAGTGGTGCTGCTAGTGGAACAAACAATTCACCGCTAATATTTTCATACACAAGACGTGACTCATTTAAGATTTTTCAAAGCCAAAACTGTCAGAAACTGAAATAACGAGGAAAATATCTGCAAGATAACTTTAAGTGCTATTACCAACTTTGGTAACTTTTAATTACTTTATTTAGTACATAATCTGGCTAAGGCGTCTCTAAAAGGTAGTCATAAAAATACTATCGCTTTTATCCTCACCGCATCCTCAGCCACCTAATAAGTACTATTATGTACATTACGTAAAAATTAAGGAACGAAATTACAAGAGCTTTTGTAAGGCGTCGGCTACACGACATAATTGAATTCTTCGCTCAGGGAAACAGCTAACGAATTTGATTGGGCTAATAGAAAAATACGCTACACTCGGAAACTACTTGTAGAAGGAAGTGTATCCTTATGTTTTCTATTTAAGATCGTATTTCTTGTGTCTTAATGGAGTGCTGTTACTATATGGTTTTTAAAATAAGGTTTGTGCATGATAATAAATATCATTTTTAAGTCAAACTAAGACAAGTAGAAATTACTTTTTTCAACCCATTCTATAATTTGATTTTGTAATATTTTTTGCTATTAAACACCGCAATCTCTAAGACAGTCGCTGAGTTCTAGTGGTGTCCATTTTTTCTGGTTGCAGTAGGTGAATGTGCAACTTAATCTTTTCCGATAGTATGGTATAGAGACATAATATATGACGGTAAATAGTCCGTTATCGTATGAAGCAAAGCAAATGGTTTGAGTTGAATTGATGTGAAGTAAAGTGTGATATGGTCAATTGATGACAAAGGCTTGCTTGACGTAGATTGTCGTGTCGACTGCACGATATTTAGTTTCATCAAGCTTATAGCGGTACTTGCACATTTGGGTGCATGTATCTGGCGATTATTTTGTATTAACGGTACCAAAAGTAACATTTTTGCTAAATAATACTTTAAATGAAGAAATTACCTTTGTTTAAATTATCGAATATCTAATTTTTATAATGGCATAATGTGACTTCGTTTCGTCCTGGTGATAAGTGTAGTGTAAAGCGAATATTTAGTATTCAAAGAGAGATACAAAACTGTAAAACATACATCCTAAAAATGTAGACACATACTGTGTCGGCAATAAAATAATCCATTTACGCAGATCACTATGATGGCCTTTCCAATTTCGTATACCGTGGACAGTGTTACAGGAAATATGAACCACTTACAATGTACTCTTTACAACGATGTTGATTGCTTCCGAACACTGGTTTTGAATTTTTATTTCTATATTTATGCGGCTTCCAACAGGTCGCCCTGGAAGCCCTTAGGTAAGTTTAAGTTAGAATAGAGGATAATAATGATTACATTTATTTAAGTATACACATACATAAACTCACGCTTTTATACCAGAAAGGTTAAGTGGAGATGCTACCAGGACACCCACGTTCACCCTTGTATGTTCCGTCCCACAATGTGATAGAGGGCGAGCCTATTGTCATATCGGGCACAAATTCCTGACTCCGGATTGATAATTAATAGAAAAATCCACTATGACTGACTTTGCCCGACCCGAGACCTTAGCATTGTAATCGTACCGTAGTACAACTGCGTCACCGAGGCAGTCATTTATTAATACATTATACATTTATTAATATAGTTTAAATTTGTTGATTTTGCTATACAAAAGCAGCCAGTGAGCAGTCCTCTTTCATTCCTCTCTGAATCCACAATCGGATACCGCAACCTCTTTGACACGACACATTTGGCCTCCAATTGCATTGGTCGCCCACAGCGCACCGGAATAATTCCATTCATCGATCTGATGGCATTTAATACGATCATATTAGGCCAGCGAACAGCGCAGTTATTTCAATAAATATTTTGCTATGGCAATATTAACACTAATTGGTGCTGTATATTCCTGAAATTAATTGTAGGCGTTGTAGCAAAATTGAAATTCATTAGTACTGTATATATAATTTGTAATGAAATATTACATATAATAATTCCGTTTACAATAATTCATTCTGTATTGGAAATTGACAATTTTACCAAAAAGCAATTTATTGTACTATAGCGTTTCCTTGCGCTAACATCTCATAAGCCTATAAATTCAACAACATACTAGATTAAACACATTTTAACAATTTAAAAACCTTTGGAGATAGATTATTATAAAGTTTTTCATTTACTCATCTAAGATTTGTATGGCAATATCTTATTTTTATATCAATAGAGGTACTCAAGAAAAACACAATCTTAGCTTATTTGGCGGCTGTACTAAAATAGCGTGAAAATTTCGTCAATAGCCCGCATGCCTGGATGTAACAAACTTCCTCCAGTCACAAACAAAGCAGATTAAAATATTCCCTCAAAATATATAATCCTAGGTCCGCAGCATACGTGCAATCACTTAGCCTTATTGCTCTACACGGGGGAGAGTTTCAAAGAAAACTACACAAAGTTCTCGTATGGGGGAAGCGTTAATATATTTTGCACTGCCGACGCAGTCCGGGCCCACTTCGCCGATTAATTGGCTTGTTTCGGCTCTTTTTGTGTGTTTATCTTTTTCGTTACATTAGGGGATGTATATTTTATTTGGAGGATTAGTAAGCTGGGAATTGAAGGTCATGCAAGAAAAGATTCCGGCCCCTGATATGAGAGATAAAAAGTGTTGAGCATCCTTTAAAAGTGTTCTACAAGTTATTTATTACAATTGTACAACCTTAAAGAAATTACTTAAAACTGAGTATAACAGCTTTAATTTTTACTAGTTACTGAATAATCACAATACAAATTACCGTCTAAAACATAAATTTTCACCTATTTTCAATCACTGAAAACAGAGCTCGTATTTCAAGCAACAGCTCGATATGTTCGGTGAAAATTTCCCGTGGAAAGCTCGGCGCTGATAAGCGAGTGATAACGCGAGGTTAAACCGCCCGTCTTCCTATGACCTACTTAGCGGAGGTGAGACGTGTTCGTCAGCTTCCCCGTACAAATTTACTGCCACCCCGTGCGGGGAATAAGGCACGAGGTTCGGCGAGGAAGCATTGTTATGTGGAACACACAACAATGATATAATGTTTTTTTTTAAACGGATTATATCTTGCATTGTGACGCAATGTATTCACCAGAGAAAAGTAGAAGTTACAGTGTAAACGGAGGATTTTTTTCTCGTATTATACAGGTCTCGCTTTCTTAGTTGCGAACATATTGCATTAGCGCAGTTAATGATTACTTAGTTTAACTTTAAAGGAACGCACCGGAGGGAAATCCGTGTACCCAAGAATTTTTACAAGAATAACAAATATTTAGGGACTAAATTTACCCTCTCTAGGCTAGGGTAGTAAAAAAAAATCTATCGAAAAAGAAAGTTTTGTAGGTGATCTCACAACTCTTGTTTCGCCTTAACAATTATTCCGCCAGTTGCTCCGAAGCAAATACGCCATCTGCGTATACTTTGCGGCGCGATGTTGAGTGGCACCCTAATCGATTGTCGATAGTTGCTTTACATAAACGCCGCTCTGTGTTTTATTCACACGATAATGACCCGCGATCCGTCTCGTTTGTTAAAAAGTGTGTTATGTCCTGGAGTAATGTATGCACCATGCACTGCTCTTTGAGCTACAAATGAGGGTAAGTACGTGTATTAGAAGCCCGTACTACTTCTTTTGCTGATCAAATTCTAATAAATCGAAAGAAGTCTTGACTCTTACAGCAATAGGATGACTGAATATAGATGGTTGAGAGTTGTTATTATGTCAGATATAACGAGGTGTCATCATATTATGGCACGGATCTGATGCTTTTACGTGTTTTAAGATGCAAAAGAATATAGAACAAAATTTGCTTGTACTCGTATGTTTGCACTGTCGGGAATACGGAACCTAGGTATCCAGGATTAATGCAGATCGACATATTATTATTATTTATTCTTTATTGTACACAAACATAATAGTATAAAGAAATAATAAGACAACAAAAAACCAAATGGCGGTCTTATCGCACTAAGGCAATCTCTACTAGACAACCATTGGATGGATTTATGAGAAGGAGAAAGAAAGGGCCATGTAAAACAAAGAAAAGACATAAATAATTGTATGGTCTACATACATACGTTTGTACTAAGTCAGAGTTTGTCGCATAAGACATTTATGTTGGATGCATTCACGAACCTAAATAAAGTTCTTAAAATTGTAGGGCCATGCTATGCCTCCTAAAAGAGAGTAGAAACTAATGTAATGCAGTTTCTTCACTGTACCCACCAAGGCAGGTTTAGTGACACAAGTAGGTGTCGTGTTGGGGTTCAGTTCATATTTATCTCGTTTTGAGCAGGTCGACAAAATTATATCGACCGATGGGTATTTGTATAGCACTACAGTTCCCACTAGATTAATAATATTGGAGTTACTTTATCGCGCGAGTGTAAATTACAGGTTTATTGATGCAAACCCTAAACAAACCTAAAACGTTTATTTGTAATACCTAGTTATTTGGCTTTGCATTAATGTAATAGTTACATTCATACATAAGTAAACAACTAGGGATAACAAATACATTATTCAGTCAATCCATCCATCAATAACAAACCGAAACTATGGGTTAAGTAATAATATTGACTACAAAGGCTTTGCCCAACCCGGCGCGGCGGTCCATAAAAGTGGCTAACTGACCCCGCGTTATGAACAGGCCGCTGATTAAGCTTATTCCCTCATCCGCCTAGTCAGGTATACTGGAGGTGTGGGATACGATTACCGCTTGCTTGTATGAGGGTATGCGTATAGTCATGAGCAACAGCGGTTTTGTGTGAAAGACACTTTTTTGTCCAGTGCTCATAGTTAAACATCGGATGTGATACCAACGATACATGACCTTGTTGATCATAATGTGATTGGACATGGACCATGTGTGCGATTGTTGGGTGTATTACTTTATTTATCTATCTAGCTTGGTTATAGTGTCATGAGTAGGTATGTGATGTTATTTTAGATAGATGTCTGTTGACGGTCGACACACCAGATATAAACATACTTCCATTTCGTGTTTTCGCTATTGTGAGATTTTCTTACAAATTCTAAAAAAATAAAGAAAGAAAATCTTGATAAGATCTCTACACAGGTTTTCCTTTACCGTTGAAGTGCGTGTTATGTTAAATGACACGATTGATAGTCATTCAAATCTTAATTTCATTATGCTAATTAAATAAAAGGAATATAAACAGACATAAACGCTGTTCGAACATCACAGCGCAACTAAAACAGCTTTTACAGCTAATAACGGGCCATATCGGAGACGCTACACAAACTAGGTTTTATGTTCGCGCTGTTTACTCACACATCGCTGTGCACACACACAGCGGAGTGGCGACGTTGCGGTTTAGGACCCATAAAATTTGTAGGCCTCAAGAATTTACAAGATATAAATATGCTTGTAAAGCTATGTTCGGAGTTTGCGATAGTAGCTTGTAAATATGTTGTGTTTTGGGGAGACAATGAACTATCTACTTCATTTCATGCCTCTATATTTGAAAGGGTTGAGTAAAGGCGGGTTAGTTATAGTGTTAGTTGAGAACTTACACGCAGTTCCTGATACCTCTTGTGTAAGACTCGTATCTAACTGAGGGTCTAAATTGGTGGATCTATTTACCTATTTATTGTCACGAAATTTAAGTTATAGAAATTCATACATAATGATATTCTTAAAGGAATAATTGAATATTTGTTACTCCCGTTATTACTAATGTTGTGATGTTTTATGCTTTAAAACTAAAACTGACTTGTGATAACCGATATTTAATTGCCAATACGACGAGTAAACGAATTTCATTTTATTTTATTCAGTTATGCCGAATTGGAGCAAAGCCACGCAATGTTTGAAATATTTGCAGTATGCTTGAAAATTCAGTAACGCGGCGAATGAAAAATCAATTAAAAAAGATTTTGACTCAAAACCGAATTTTGAAAAGCCCATAAAACCAATAGCAAACTATCGCTAGTTTCTTACAAGGTGATCTGTAGAACAAACTTTTAGTGCTCTAAAAACTGATTCCGCTAAGTTTATGATGCCCTAAAAAGAGCTCTTTCGAAGTTTTACTCGTGGAAATGTATTACATCGCAATCCTGAAGCAAGAGTCTATAGTAGAAAAATAATGGGGATTCTTAGGACGAATATACGGTGAACAAACACTGGGTGAAGTTGGCAACATGATTAACTTACATATTTCATCATTTATAATCAAATGGCGGAGAAACATAAATAGAAGTACTGTAATATTAGAAAATGTCTGCATATTTTACGAGAATCATGTCGCAGCGACAGAGCTATTCTATTAAGAATTTTGCGGAACTTATGTTACAAAAAACCAAGGAAATATAGAATAGTAAAAGAAAAAGGAAAAATATAATATATATATATATTCGAATATATTACTAAAATTGTTTATCTATCTATCTATCTATATCAGCCCATATACGTCCCACTGCAGGGCACGGGCCTACTCTACAATCGAGAGAATCGATTGAGAGTGGTTAGGCCATATAGTCCACCACGCTGGCCTAGTGCGGGTTGGCGGACTTACATACCGTAGAAATTCTTTTTAAAATCGCTACGGTATGCAGGTTTCCTCACGATGTTTTCCTTCACCGTTAAAGTGTGTTGTTTATAGTGTAAAATAATTCTCTATTTACATCTTCCGTAGTTGAAACAAAAACATTTGGAAAGATCAATCCACGGGTATTTTGACCTAGTAAACCTTCAGCATACAATTAAGCATTTCCTCCATTTGTGCCCAACGACCGTCTCGTACTCTCCCTCTCTCTAATCATAGAGCATATGTCGCTATCTCACTCTAATTTGTGCCACTCGATACACTCGGAGGTAATTTGATGAGGTATTGGGACGAACTAGGACGTAATGGAGCTATGACAGTTTAATTGTTTGAGCCGTTGTTTGTAGTGAAACGTGAAGCTTTAAATTGTTTAGTATTGAAAATAAGTAAATGTTATCTTGCTGTACGATATTAGGATCAGATTAGTAGCTGTATTTTGTACTGGTGTTTGTATATAACAGAATAACTAAAACTTGTAAGCGTTTGGCCAATTTAGTTCATGGCAATTGGTCTTGTATATGAAATGTTGATAAACTGATATGATAAAGAACTATAATTTTTAACAAAAAATCGAATGAATTGTTTGTTTTAAAACATTAATTTATAGTTTCACACTTCATATCCCGCGTATGCCGCCATTAAGCCAATAAGACAATATGAACAACTCATACATAAATGGATAATTTTAACTTATGAATATAGTTCATTACATCTATAAAATAAATCACGAAAATTGGGCAATCTCAATCGAACCTCCCTACTTGTACATAATACACATTACTTTTGTATGACATCGTAACTATCTGGCAAGATTATAAAAACATGTCGTAAAAATACACCCCCTGATCTAAATAAATATTCATTCTGACATATGTTAACCAATATTCGACATTAATCCGAAAGACGTAGAGTCCAAATTGTTTACATATTTCTTCTTGGTATAAAAATGAAATGTCACCTATAAAGCTTATGCCTTGAGAGTAATGGGCCGTGGGTAAAGTTATCAGGGGAGTAACCTTCAAATTGTGACGTGTCTTTATTGATAAGGAAGTGGCTGTGAAATATTAAGACGCGTAGTGGGAAATTTTCGACATTTTTTTTTCGAGACTACTCGCCACGATCAATTTCTGATGACGTTGAGTGATTAGTATTTGTTTGACGTTTATTACTTTTATATCGACGATAGATGTTCCTGTGGACAGCTTGAGTGAAAAAATTAAAGTGTCGTACCGCTTGAAAATGGTAGAGCCTTCCTATCCTGTCACCCGTTTGGGCTATATTATTAATGGTCCTAGTCGAGCAGAAAGATACACATGTCCAATGCTAAGCATATGGATATAGGCCTCTTCTAAAGATTTATAGGGAGCTCTGTTAGAAATGGCTTAAACCCACCATATCTTGGGGCCCTTATCAAGTCATCTGTCTTCCTATATCCTATTATTATTAATTGTTCTAGCAAAACAAAGAGATTACAGAACACATGATGGTTAAAATTAGTACTGGATTAAGATTGAGGTTCTCACCCTGGTCGTCACAATGATGATCTGTTTAACCTCAAACGCGGCACTATTGTTTACGTGGTCGTAATCCCATTGCATGCGATTATCCTATTACTACCTCTATGGTATTCATTTACGCTTTTTTATTTAATCAGCTATTAAATTTTTGAGCTACATGAGATTATTGTCAATTCAGTCGTTTTGTTTTCTGTTAAACAAATGAAATTCGCACATCTTCAAATCATAATTAATAGCCCACGTAAAACGGCGTGTATTAATAGTCTGCCATGCTTCAACGTACTGAACCTGATCCCACACACAATAACCGTCCAAAGGTCGTTACCGAGGGCATAAAGGTCCAGTTACTGTATTAGTCGGCGATAATATTTTGTTATGCAAATAATATTACTATCGCTTGGGTAATAAAATTTGATATATTTGATAGCAATTGGACCAGAATTTGCGTGAAAATAACATGGAAACGAGTGTGTGTGAATACTTGTGTTAAAATTGTTCGGGATTTAGGTTATTTATAGGAATTATTAATTAATATTATATAGTAAATACGAATAATAGCAATAAAGCTGCCTACTATCCAAATAAATCTATGGTACAGCTATTTTGCTATTATAAGTCCCCGAGGCCTGAAGACTCTCAGCTACTCATATTTCAGATACTCGTCTCACACTTGATAGTAAACCGTTATTCGTAATTAAAATCATAAACATAAATTATGTCAGGAATGAATGGGCTAGTTATATTGCGGCCAAATTTAAAGTTCCCGTGGGGTAACCCGGAAGTTTGTAACGCAAGCGATGTTGAAAGGCTCTTAAACTAAAGCAACATTTAAATTATCTTATTAAGGAAATCGGGCGTAATTAAAATGAAGTTGTAGGAAATTTAATAACTATCAGTGAAGGTTGTAAGATTTTAATCCCTAAAGTTGTAATGCATGGAGGTGAAAATTAATCTTTTCTATTATAAAACCACAAATTAAATCTATATATCAAATTGTCAATGAGAAATGGTTTCTTGAGCGTCATGATGATAGTGACGTCGAAATGATTCGTTTTCGGCCTTTCTAACGAAAGGTAAATAAATAAATAAAATAAATAACTTTATTTGGTTCCATAAAATATATAAAAAGTTAATACATAGAACTAGACCCCACACTAGGATACCCTGTGATGTGGGATCAGACAGCACTTTATCGTCCTCCTTCTTTTTACTTCTGTTTATCTCACTTCTACGTGAGGATCTGCGCGGCCATGATTAAAACAGATGCAGTAAGAAGTATTTCCTCTCCATGATGACGGTGCGAAAAACCAGGCGAAATAGCGAGGCTTGAGCCGTAAAGCGGACCCTGGTCCAGGCTGAGAAAAAGGTACTATGTTTTAATCCTGCGCTAAGCCCAATCTTGCATAATAATTTTTCATCTCAATGCATGTAGACTATTTGACCTTAGCTAGTGATTCGCATGGTCAGGGTTTTTTCTTGGTATGAGTTTGGTAATGAAAACATGGCCTCATGCAAGCGACTAGTTCTTAAATAATACTAAATATCTTACCTCGACATGCATGTGTTCATCATTCATAGTTTTTGTTTATGGATTATTAAAATAAAATTAGCAAAGTTACGTTTTACGTTTACCTGACCCTAGGTAGAGTGCATGCTTATGAATGAATTTCTATACTCAGAATTGCCAGGATTTTCAGGAAAATCCATTTAGAGCTCGTTTTATTAGCTGCAAGTACCAACCTAGGACATTAATTACTGACTACCTCCAACGGCAGTCGTGGCCGAGCGGTTAAGGCGTCTGACTAGAAATCAGATTCCCAGTGGGAGCGCAGGTTCGAATCCTGCCGACTGCGAATGTATGTTTTTGTTTTGTTTTTATAATTTATACTACTTTTTATATGTTCTATGTATTTTAGATAACTTTGTTGCATAAAATATTACGAACAATTTGCTAAAAAAAGATGAACAGATTGCTTGACATACTTTGAACCAGTTTTGAGGCCAGGAAGGAGTTCAGGCGTTTTTTTAACAAAGTTTAGAAGGACATTAAACTTTAAAAAAAAGTTTAATTAGAAACACAATTTAACTTAGTCTTTGCGGAAAATAAAGAGCATATCTATAAATAAAAGTTTCTTAAATAAATACGGTATATAAGTATCAAAGTCTTGCTATTTCACTTTATTTCGATTTTATGTTTTCGACATTATTTGTTTTTGAGTCGCGACGAGAGCAATTTTCCAGTGTATGTGTGCATATTTCTTTTGGTGGATCTGCGGCCTAATAGGATTATATTATAATATTATGACTTGCAAATAAAGAGAAGTGATGCACCAAACAATAAACAAATAAACTCATTTGTATAATGCCAGTTAATTAATAATATGGGTGTCAAATAAAACATAATATAGCCCATTCAAAGTCCACTTACATTATTCACGTGCCAAACATTTTGACACCATTGTAACTCTATATGTTACGAATAAACATGTTATAATGTTTTATGTTAGGCCCGTGCCCTGCAGTGGGACGTATATGGGCTGATATAGATAGATAGAATGTTTTCACTTTACCGGTATATTTGTTGTTTTAAGCGTTCATTATTACTATTATTCTCAAATTATTTTCCATTTGCTTTTCTTATGTTAGTGTTTGAGAATTGTGAAATACGTGTGAGGAGACGTCTATGTCCAATTGTGGGGTACGCAGACAGATGAAGATATATTATTCACTGTTACACTAGTAACACAGTAATGTATTCTATACACTAGACCGATGTGGAGAATATTTAAGAGGGTCACTCTTCAAACAACCCGAGGCTGAGTTGTAATATCAGTCGCGCGCTACACATGTACTGTTTTTGATGGTATACGATACGTGTCGTACATACAGACCTCTGGAATGTAGAGCATAGCAAACCAGTTTATTCATAATAAAGTAGAGTTAGTGATTTTCTAGATGAAAGAAGTACATTGATTAAAAACTTTAACATGTCAGAATATTATATAATTTAAAAAAATATAAATAATGTTATGAATCAACTTAGAGGTTCATAGCTCAGTAACGTTGTCAGTCGATTTGGGTTGATACTTGATACAAATGATCATCGTTTAGATTTATCATTGTAATCAGAGGTGTACAATTCTACTGCTGCACCTACGCAGTTCTAATTTCTCCGCATTTTCACCCCATCTCTTATCATTCGTTTCTAGCCTTAGGCCGTTGTACTCCGTTTCCCTCTTTCTTTTCTTTTTCGATCTATCTTCGTTTTCAATTCAAAGGGCAAGTCAACCGTCAGCCAACTAGCTGTAACATGACAAAACCAGTGTGTCTCATTAATATTCATTTGCTTAATCAATTAATAGCATCTCAGAATTATTATTGATCTTGGAAACTCCCCGGAGGAGAGCTAATGCAGCTTCCATATTCATCAGAGTTTCGCGGCTAATAGATTATTGAGCACTCGTGCCATTATGTTCAGACCATCTTTGCATTTACGTGAACATTAGAAATTTTGCAACATCAAGATTAGATCAAGGAGTAGCTATTGTAGCTATAGAGTCACCTTGCCTATATATCCAATATGTTTTAGACGAGCTTGGAAATGTAATACAAAGTGCTTGGTGGTAAGTATATTATGGCCTGAATGGAGTAATAGCTGGTGACAAAGGATACGAGGTTTAAAATTGACAATGGAGTGTTTTCTGGCATCTGGATGTTTGGGTTGGTTTGAAAGTCTATATTTACGATTTTCTCTCTTAATCTGTATTAAATAATAATCTGATAGTAACAAGTCAGTTTACGAGTTTATAATCTGTTTTGGTTGGCATAATGATCAATGGTGTCAAATAGCCAGACGTAATTCGCTGCCAATCGACACAATGTCTGGCAACTCGAGTACATTCACTTAATCGTGTGATATTTAAAGACAAGACTACAGGATCACCTCACCTTATTTAGAAATGTTATGGTATAAAGTCTTACGAGGGACGATAATCACTTTTAATTATCTGATATATCCACTTATAACTCCAAAGCTATAAAAAACATGCCCTCTATAAAAAAATATAAAACAATATAACATACGATTACAAAAAATATATATTTACATCTAACGACAATTATTTCCAAATCACCCATAATAATTCATAACTTTAACAAAACTTAGAACAATACACTTAACATACTTTATAAAATACTTTAAAGAATAAAATTTATTAACACGAAAGCAAAGGCAATTGCAAAAGGTATGAAACTGAAATCAGCTCATTCATGTATGTTGCGTGGAGATACACAGTACGGCCTTGTTGGAGAAACTTTCAGTATTGGCCAGCGCTGTCACCTTGCCAACTTTGCAAAAAGACACGATTTCATATTCAGTGCCAAAAGAGCATTTGGCGACAACAACCACCCAACTTACTGGTATGTTTAATTAAGACACAGAAACTATTTCCGATTTTATTAGGGTCAACTTGTATTTGCTTTAATTTGTTTATAGAATAAATCTGATACTGTTTCGATAGCATTTATCGTTCACGTTCACGAAAATTTACAAAGATTAGGGGAAAGAAAGAGACAAAACAGAAATAAAATATCTTTATTTTAGTAGATTTTATGTTGACCATTGATGATCTTTCTATTGTCACTAATGAGTACTTAAATCAAGCTTAATCTTTGATTATGCTAGTTATTATCCTGCGGATTATCTTAAGCGGAACTTTAGTTTAGCAGCTATGACAACCGATCCAAAACTTTATTTTCAGTCTGGAATGCTTGGTGCTATATCCGCTCGAATAAAGGTCTGCAGTGCTACTACGGCTATTTATACTTAACTTCTGAGTGTTTGTAAGTTTTAAGGTTTATTCTTGTAAAGCCTTCCCAAAATACAGGACTAATCATAGTACGAGGTTTTGAAAAAAAGAGAAAAAAAACAACTACGCGTTAACTTTGGAGCCGTCTCACGGCGATTGTAATGTCATATATGTACACACGTATAGCTAATGCAGAACACGATTACCTACAATCGAGGTCACTTTATATTCCATCGGACGCGCGAGGCCCGAAAAGTTTTGTCCAAAAAGGATTGTTCGTACTTAACAATTACATGGGACCGGACGTGAAGGGTTCTGAGGGTTTCAGTTTAGTATCCGCTTGTTTACCTTAGTTTGAGCCCCAGGTGTGAGTGACGTCGTCTAGACGTGCTTAATGGCAGCCTTTTTATATGATGAATTATCTAGGTTTAACTGGGAATCACGTGGGTGTGTAAGGTGAGATGATGTAAATATACATTCCATTGACGTTAATCTTGCTTGTGTATGTAATATTTGGAGAGGATATTTTTGCTTTTCGTACTGTTGGTAAATTACTAGTTTGCACCTTTTTTATATACGAGTACAGTAGCTACAATATACTTAATGGATAGTGGAATGCAATCCATATACATTATCCACTAGCAAGAGATGGTTGTCTCATGTCAACGTCATGACGGCGGATCTTTCAGGAATTTCATTAAGCTTTAGTCGGCCACTAATGCGGCCTAATGTGTTTCGTTGCACTTTAAATACTTTTATAATTATAGCAAAAAGCTCTTAGGTAATATAGTAGCTTTATGATATATTTATATGACACCACCATTAAACTGATTAAATTCACTACGTGTGTCTTAAAAATTCGTTCAGCTAACAAACAATCCATCGTTCATTTTCAAAGCCAAAAATAATTTGAATGAAACAATTGGAAATTATGCAGTCTTAAATAAGCCAAGGACATGTACTTAGCTTGACTAGATGCCAAAACGGTCCCAACAGTCGACGTTTTTTCCTTAACTTTCCGCTGCTCTACCCATTATTATGAAATTTCAATTACCACCTACAAAATTGGCTTTAGTAACAGCGGTTAATTAAAAATCCATCAGCACTCTCAAACATTTGCGCAGAGCATACAGTATTAATCGAAGTATGATGTAGATCCTCTTAAGTGAAACTATTTACGTCACCTTTCAATAATTTTATTGCTTGAGTAAACGGGCGGGATAGTGGTCCGCTTTATGAAAAGTGGTCATCGCCTTTGATGGGTTTTGGCAAGGCCCTGGGTACAGTGAAGCCGCTAGTTACCAAACGACCGCAACAAACTTTATTTGCGGGAATATCGCGTAGAAACCGCACGATTCTTACTTCAGTTTCTCCGCGCCTCCTATGGTTTTCAATTTCCCGTAATGACCTAGTTAAAAAAGAGCAGTCTACTAGACCATTTGATTTCTAGGCAGTGTATTAAGTTAACACTCATACCAGTTTATATTTTGCAAACTGTAGCCTATCAAGCCACTGTTCAGTTTTCATGGACAGTGCGCCTGTATGAACAATAAATAATATGTTCTAATAACAGAGTATGTTTTTATTTCTTATATTCATTTACATAAAGAGGCCCGTCGTAGCGTGCCACCCAAGTGAGGGACCACGTAAATTTTATTTCATAAAATACAATTTTGAAGAAATACAAACGTACCATATCTTGTCAATATCATATTTTTACACAAGCAATGTTTCTTAACATCACTTATTTACAAAACATTTTTTTATTTTTATTTTATAATTTTATTTAACAGGTTTACCAACAATTGCGCACTCTAATTCTGACATCAATGTCATATGGTGACTTCATAATCATTCATAAGAGCAACAATTACAGGCAAACACTACATGCCAATCAAATGGAAATAGACACCATGAACATCGTAGTCTGAACCAATTAGCATTATAATATAAAATCAATGTAAATAACAGTAGCATAGTAATTTGAAGACAATAAAGAAATACAAATAAAAATAATTAAAAAAAATTCACATAATAATTACTCTTTTCTAGTACAGCACTCTCTAATCAGAATCGCAGTGTACAATTACTGGTACACTAATATTATGCAGAGTACATAATACTCGCAGCTTCGTAATCACTGCTCACGTGTAGTTTGTGATTACGGCGCGGAAACGCTGTTAGCATCCCGGGCACTTCATTAATGGACAACTTCAAGTTAGTGCGGGGATTCTGCCGGGATTATACGGGTACACGGTCATTGAGTCAGTCAACTACCTTAGTATAAAAAATACTTCTGCTGTTTTAAAACGTTACGTGATAATACAAAGAACACGTATAACATGCATTTCTTGTATTGTGGATAGGAAAAATGAGGACATTTTTTTCTCACAATGCCTAACACACTGAAACAAATAACTTGATCAATAGAAGCGTACCAACATTGGCCTCAGTAAGGATTTCGCGTTCCCTTGTTTCATAATCGCACACAATCCACTCTTAATCTACGAGAATAGACGTCGTTAAGTAAGGGAAAGTTGAAAGTAGAAATTGTACTTTTCGGTTCCACACACCAAACTAAAATCAAAGCAAAGCTATAAATTACTTTACAGCTAGACTTTAGCTCATTCCAATAAAGTAACCTTTAATTCTATATTTCGTAATCATAACACAAATTAGGAGATTCAAGGGATTCTCCAGGTATTTATAAAAACAGTATAAGGAATAGCAAACTAAACCTAGTATTAATGCAAACTTAACCAGCCAATCGCGTGTGGACAGAGTGGCTCGTAAAGCGGTATGTGGCGCCATTAAAGCAGATTACGCGCGACCTTGCCCAATATTAGTGATTTATGTGGTGGATAATGAAGAAACGCTATTTAAAGGTCGCGCGTCTACACCGGACGCGATAATGGCGCAACTTTAATAAGTTTACGCTCTGCGCCCGTGGACGTAGGGTTTGATAGGATCTACGTGTTTTGGAGTAGGTATCATTCGGGAGATGTGTAGTTCCTTAATTTATCTTTGTTATTGCATAGTTTAGGTATTCGACCAATTAGCTTAGCTGAAGTTAATAGACCATCACAGCCAATAACATCTACATAGTGACATGAATCTGTGTTCACTCAATGTATGTTGTTGTTTAACTAATGTGATAGGAATGAGTGTGTGATCTTCGGTCATGTTTGGGATGAGGTCTAAAATTAATTGTTTGCATTCGCAATCGTTAACTTTAAGTAATAGTACACTTTAGAAAGTTGAAGTGGCGGTGGGCCGGGCATATAGCAAGTAGAACTGATGGCCACTGGGGCCGAAAGGTTGTTGAGTGGAGGCCACGTACAAACAAGCTGGCTGGCGTGGCTGAACTGAGAATATTCTGAATTCAACTCTATTTTAAAATCAGGGCATTGTGAATGGTGAACTTGCATGACAGAAGATCAGTCAAACCCCATCATTAAATGTAGGAGAAAACCTGCTATTTAAAAAAAATGGCTAATATACTTC
This sequence comes from Deilephila elpenor, assembly GCA_949752805.1. NCBI lineage: Eukaryota > Metazoa > Arthropoda > Insecta > Lepidoptera > Sphingidae > Deilephila > Deilephila elpenor. The sequence continues at coordinate 15,484,786 of OX457097.1, read as the reverse complement.
TATACCAACATACATGCAGGTAGATGTAAATTAAGAACCCACAAAAACAGCGCGAGAACACGAGTAAAATGTAAAGGATGGCAACAAAAGAAAACCTTTTAAATTGGCGAAACAGGCACGCATATGTTTATCGCGAAATGAGCGAGCATACTGCTTTATGTTCCTAATTTATTTCTTTTGTCAACTCTGTATGAATATTTATTTTGTTGGGAACGTTTTTGCATTTCGCCGTAATATACGCGGGCTGAAATTGCCTGTATATAGAAATGTGATTACCAAACATTGAAATTCTAGTTTCGTTCATAATTGGAATATTGTTTTAGGCTTTATATTGAACGGGATAACTGACAAAATAGACCTGTGGTGTGAAAATGAGTAGTAAAGTCGATCAAGGATGGCATAATTTATTGCCACTATCGAGGCGCATGGCAATATCCTTATCCTATACCAGCATATTATTTATACAAAGCATTTTGCGCTCTGTAGTATCTCCGTACATAAAAAGGGAATATGTGTTATCTTATGTAAGTATAATAATGTATAAATTATTCAGATCGTGGTTAGAATCTACAATCTGTTATTCGTAGATAATGCGCCTACCTAGCAATGATGTAATTACAGGGAGTTTAATTACAAGGTTGATATTACTTGTGTACGAACGTCCAAAATTGGCGCTCCATTTCGACACAGTAACTGCAGCGTTACTCTTTATTGCGTTGTTAATGATATTTTTGCGGTTCATAAATTAATAACAGTCACAAAGGGGAGACAATCGCTCGGCCGTGTTAATTGAATGTAATTATTATTGAACTTTGTACGCGTAATTACCGCGGGGTATCGTTTAATGGCGCCTCCTTTATGCACGTTTGTATTGTTAATTTGTGCTGTATTTGCCGGCTCATTGGTTTACTGGGAATGTATGTAAGCTTAAATGAACCATTTTTCATTTTGTTGAAGTGCTAAATTTGCCAGGTTTCGTTTGTTTTACGTAGAAGAAGAGGAATAAAAGGTATTGGGCGTCCGAAACTCACACTTACCAAAAGAAACACGACAGTGGAAGAACATTCAAAATTCCTAACATAGTCCAAAATAACTAAAGTATCGTTGGACATCTTACTGCTAAGTTTCTATCGATCTTGCATTGCTGATGGTAGGTGAAAACCTCGTGTAATATTATGAGTAACCCCCAAGTGTGCTGTGTTCCGGGATCAGACAATGTATTCCGTTTTGTGCAGGCCACTATAACAGTGTAAACTAGCGAGAGATCGATACTTTATCTGGGCAATAGTTTATTTACGATGACTGCTGTGGCGGTGTAAAATATCGACAATAAATAAGACTGCCGGTTATATCGTCGAATCGAAAGAGATTTTAGGTAGATATCACAAAATATTCTTTTATAAATCATCATTTCATATCCTCTAAATAAAAAAGTAATGACCTTCTAAAGAACAATAAAAATCACCCGCAAGGCCATCGTCTTTCTAATGCGCTAACCGTTTATCTTTTTATCTGCTATAATAAAATCATTTCCTGTAATTATCGTTGGCAATTTGTAGCCAATCGAGGCAATTTCGTTATCCCGAACGAATTAGGCGACGCCTGCGGCCAACTGGATACTTTTCTTTTATAAATGAACTTTTAAAAGTGGGCGGGACTTTCGCAAACACCGTTGCGGTGTCACGCAAATTGTATAGCATTTACTTTCGATTTTGGCACCGCTGCGGTAAGGATTAATTTCGATAAATGGAATCTCGAAATTGGTTTTTGTTTTTCAATTTTCTTATATCGTTTGTGTGCTCTTGTATAATATTGCAAGGTCAAAGATTCAATATAAATTTGAAGTATGATTAAATGGAGAGAATGTACGCGATGTGCCTCGATCTACCTAGACAGCAGAGGGATAAAGCGGATAAAGAAAAATATAAATGCTCCGATAAAAAAATGGGTGCCAAACTGTCAGTTATTTAATCATAATCAGCTTATGTTCTTCTCTGATGCTGTAATGCTACTTAAAATAAATGACATACAAAAAATGTCTAGGCCGACTCAAAATACCCGCCCCTGAGAAGGTCGTGTGAGGACAGATATGTAACTCATGGACATAAAAGCAGAGCTATTTTTATCCAGCAGGAACACAGGCGATTAATTTATTGATCAGGGAGCGATGGGCTGTGACATCGAAGTAGGGTTGCCTGGTTTCTGTCCAAGTAGGTATAGGCCTCCTTAGCAGTTACTAATCTGTAATATACAATTTCATAAATGTATGTAAAGCAATACAACAAAACAGCTATTACGTATGGTTAAAATATAAATAATATTACGGGTTTTATGAAGAGGTAAACGGTTCAAATCTCCTTCCCAGAGAGGTGGCGGCAACTTTTGTGGTAGCGGAAGGACTTACATTTAAGTAATATGCAAATTTGGTGTTTAATAACTGCATTAATTTTATGTTTAAATGCATTTAAAATTTTGGTGAGCTTCACGTCCGCTCAAAATCAGGAGCATCTTATTTCAATGTTAAAAACACATTTGGATTGCCTCGTATCGACCGTGTTTCAGTTAGTTTTAGTTTCATAACTTTATGTTTCAATCACCCCGTATTATGTCAATCTGCTTTTTACGCTTCTATATTAACCAAAGTAGTAAATGAAAACTTATAAATACTGAGCACACGCTTAGGTTGACGTTTTCCACCTGAATTAATTAATAACTCATCGCCAAAACTTTAATCGCCTTAATTTTATCTTATTACCTATCATCAAATATCGTGGAAAAAACCTGCTAAGTATTCTGAAACAGTTGTTTTTAATTCAACATAAACGGACGGAATGGCAGGCGGCCAACTCGCGACGGCTAGCCGATGGCCGGCCCCAATCGGCTTGATGTTTTCACGAAAAACTAAGGAAATATCAACTAATGTCGGATAAAATTGTCCAACTAATAGCTATTTAGTTATGTGTATTTGCATATTCGTCGCTTTTTGCTTTTGTATACCATAAAAACTTGCTATAAGTTAACCTAGTTTAAGACGTTACATTCAAACTATAAAAAACGCTTTGTATATTGTCATTTAGCTTAAAAATCTTTGAAAAGTAGCATTCCAATTTAACCATATTTGGTATAAAGATTTTAGTCATATTTGCTTATTTAGCACATATTGGCTAAATCAATAGGATCTGCATTTAGTTCGTGGGTTATTCGATATTTTTATCCGGATGAAAATCGTTTATCGTATATAAAGCTTACAATTGTGTTCTTTACATAAATATTTTATATGACTTTTATTAATGAAGTTTAAATTCTGTGGCTCTTGTTACAAGTGATACAACTCGAGTTGTACCCTTTTTGAGTTTTTTATATAGAAATGATGAGAAAAAAATAAGCTTTTTTGAAGTGAAACTTCTTTATCGGGGTTGGAAAAAATTTTTCGTTACGCGTCACATTCTTCCGTTACGCGCCATCTTTTTTTTATTTAGTAAATTAGTACCCACTTCAGTAAGCCACACCCCCAACCGTTTCCAAGCCCCACCCAAAATTTTAAGTCCCACCCACTTTTTTGTAATTTGATCCTTACCCCCCCCTCTGGCCTTCCCCCACCCTAAATCCAAAACAGTGCCCAATAGCCTCCCCACGAAACCTAACCCCCCCCCCCCGCCACTACCCCACCCTAAAATTTTTACCTCACCCCCCCTACTCATATCTCCGGCATTATCCATCGTAGACCCACCGACCTTGGGTTCATTGGAACCGGCTCGGTGAGGGCTACAATCCTGCCCCAACAGAATTCCCGAATTCCCCCTCCACAACTTTCCCCACCCAAAAATATTTTAAGGTGCCCAATAGCCTCCCCACGAAACCTAAACCCCCCCCCCCCCCCCCGCCCCTACCGCCACCTAAAAATTTTACCTCACCCCCCCTAAACCTATCTCGGCCAATAAAGGTCGTGGACCCACCGAGCTTGGTATCCTCGGAACCGTCTCGGTGAGGGCTACAAATTGGCCCCGATAGAAATCCCAAATTCCCTCAAAAATTTCTCCCCTCCTAAACTTAAACTTTATTTAATTTAGCTTTATTTTACCAATTCTGTAAATTTGTAAATAGTAGATCATTTTTCGAAAAATGATGTCATAAAGAAGTTTTACTTCTTACGTGTGTACACTAATACACACACACATATTTTTTTTGGTCTAACTCACGATTTTCTATCTGCTATAGTTACGGAGAAAATTTTGTGTAAAGTGATACAAGTGCTGCTATTTTGGCGAAAATTGCGTGAATATTGATATATTTCGAGTTATAACTCGTTTTTGTAATCGATTAATACGCAGTTTTTGTGGATACTGGTATAAGTACAATTATAACTATTTTCACATATATTTTTTTCAGTGCATTTAACGTGAATATTGATATATCGAGGGTTATATCACTTTGAACCATTTTTTTCCAATATTGACTAGGGTACAACTCGACATGTACCTACCAACTCAAATGTGAATTTTTGATTTGGATGTGCTAAGTGATACATCTCGACATATATCATTCTACAGATTTTTTTTATTTTATGTGCAAACGAATACAAATCAAGTTGTATCTAAAACTCAAAAAAATTACAAAAATATTTTATTACGAATAAGATGTGCTAAGTGAGACAATTATACGCGGCAATACATTATTACGAGTATATTGATTTAAATACAAAAGAACCACTAATTCAAATGTCCAAATATATTATAATACTTTTGTACTATAAATATGATTTATTATAATATTATATTCCATCATCAGATACAATATCCAAGGTAAATATATTAAAACTAAAATTTTTACGTAGCCGTCAGAAACATTATATTATTATTCTATATTTTATTGAAAAATGGCAGTTGTCAAAATGGTATTGGTACATAATTTATTTATTTATTTATAAATTTGTTGAATACACACATACAAAAAAATGTAAAATAAAAATCTTATTCATCAATATTACTGCTGCTTTACTCAAGTTATCTTTGATTTATAAATGGAAAGAAACTCCTTATTCTTTTCCAACTGTTCTGGAATGATTTTTACATGTTTTCTTATTGTAGTATTTGTATAATACTCATCTGTGTTATTTCTTAGTTTAAAAATTATTTGCATCGTTTTCGAACTTTTGAGTATATGACACTATACTATTGAGATTAGAGACCTTTACCATTCATATTATAAAAGTACGTTATAAGATTTTAATACATACATACATACATAAACTCGCGCCTTTATCCCCGAAGGGAGAGGCAGAGGCGCCACCAGGACACCCACATTTCGCCTTGTATGTTCGATCCCACGATATGATAGGGGGCGAGCCTATCGCCATATCGGGCACAATTTCCTGATTCCGGGCTGATAATGAATAGAAAAATCCAATATCACTTTGCCCGACCCGGGGCTCGAACCAGAGACCTCAGCTTTGTAACCGTACCGTAATACGACTATGCCATCGAGGCAGTCTAAGATTTTAATAATTGTGCTAAAACTGTGCCTTAAGAATTTGTAATTTAATTAAATTAGTTTTGAATCTAAATTTTATTAAAGTTAATTTATTGTAATTGTGTTTATTTTGTAAGATTTTTTTACATTTTTGTACATTCATATTACATTAAAAAAAAATACTTAAAAAAGTATAAAACAAATAGTTAAGCCTTTGGTGGCGAGGCTCAAGTCCCAAGCCACCGGTGCAGTGGTTAGGGATACAAAGTAAGGAACATCCTCACTATGAGTGGTATGTCCAGCAATACTGCCTTTTGGATCTGATTCTTGACCCAACGACCAACAACGGCTTTTGGAGATGTTGGTCTTGGCTCTTTGGTATCAGTCCATGTGCAGTAACAACAATCGGGACAATAATTGTTGAGTCTACATCCCAAATGTCAGTAACCTCGTGTTCCAAATCTAAATATTTAGACAATTTATTTATTTATTTATTTTATTTATCTGTGATAACAGACCGATCCCAATACAGCGTTGAATGACCATTTTCAAGAACTGGTTGGGAAACATACTGGTAATATGGCACTTCAAGAGTCACAATAGTCCATATCGAAGAGCGATTTGCTAATGTATGATCTTGGCTTCTAGGTTGTGTCTATGCAAGTACTCGCCGTTAGCAAGATACGAATAACCGGAAGTTACATGTCTCATTGGCTCGCCAGGACGTTGGCATGCCCTACAAATGTCGACCGTACCGTCCTTCAGGATGTATTTTCTATAGTCTTAATAACTTCGTCCACGATTGCAAAAGCAAAACACTCAGTTTCCCCAGAGGTTACCAAAACGTAGTCAAGTTACAGATTAAGGCCGGTCCACTTCAGGCCCGTGTAGGGCCCGATAGAACGGACCATGCAGCTCTTTGCTCTTCCATACTTCCTCGCGATCTTAAACGCTCATCACCAAAGGCTTCCGCCAGTTCTCATTCGCCAATGAGAGCTGGGTAAATACTTTACACACTATAACTACAACCCTATGCATATCTACGTAGCTGTGATGGAAATACTCCCTTAGATTGCACACCTCACGATTATGCAGATCCTTAGCATTAAGAATGCCTCGGCCCTCACATCTCTGCGGGATGCACAACTTCAACTGACGAACTTGTATGATGCATGCGATGTGCATTTGGTAGAGTCCGGACCTTACGATCCAGGGCGTCCAATTTCGTCTGAGTCCATCTAAGTTTGCCAAAAGAGTACATAAGTACAGGCATAACCCAACCGTTAAACGCACGAATATTGTTTCCATCTGATAAAAAAACAGTTAAGAACTTTTGTCAGGCGGCTAAAGAAACGCTCCTTCATTGATTGTTTTACCTCTGCACCTATAATATCTAGACCCTCAGGCATACCCAGATACTTGTAGGTTTCCGTCTGCGAAAGAGATCTGAGTCTTACAGTCTCTGAGACATTTATGTCATCAGAGACCGCAACCTCGCCTCGCTTGACATGGATAACCGCACCTTTATCTACACCAAACTCCATATTGATTGAGTTGCTAAATCAAGCAGTTATTTTTGACTAAAGTTGATTTATTATTATTATTTTATTCATTAACAGTTAAGGGATTTTTATACTATCCGGTAATACATGGGAGACCCATCGTACCTTTTATTTATTATTAAAAACATCGCAACAAAGTTGATTATTTAATAATATGAAACTTGTATCTATTTACACATTACATAATATCCTTTTAACGAGAGATATAACTTGACTTGTATCATTTAACACTTATTTTCAATAGACTTGAATATTAGCAAACAGATACTATTCAAGTAATTTATGAAAATAGGGGGTTGCGGATTAAAAAAACATAATCTTACGGATTATACCTTTATCTTTTGTTTGAGCAACATTATCGTAGGAACTCATACAAATTAGTTATTACATTTTGTAAACTTTTGTATATCAGTTTACACGAAAGCAATTTAAACACAGTATTTAGGTGCGACGTAATATAATTACACTTATATTATTTATCACAACATTTTTGCACATGTTACTCATAAGCCGAGGTATATCTCACAGGTTTCTCGTGAATTACTTTTTAAACATAATATTTATCAAAAAGCCTAAAACGCACAATGTAAGAAAACATTTTTCCCTACAAAATAAGGTATTCAAGTTTAATCTAGCACATTTAGTTTACGACCGAGAATTTTTTAAATCTTGTTTTTGCTCTCCTGTAAAATGATGATTTTCGACTTGTATCACTCATCACAAGAGCCACAGAATTTATTTATCGCCATCACAGAATTTAAAAATGCATGCCATAGTTATTATTATATTTTACATTATACAATTACGTTTTTGCGACTAGTAGGTAGTTCAGTTCGTGACATATCCTTTAGTTTTTATAATACTATTGAAGCAAATCTCCTGCTGATGAACGCATTTTTATTTAACTTTATGAACTATACTGGGTTGTTTTTCCTTTTCTTGATAGCCCTAACAAATAACCTTTTAACCCTCACAAATACGTATGAATGACATTTGTTAATAAAGAGCTTCGGTTCTTTTATTTTACAGAATTATTTTACAGTCACGTCAAATATTATGTGTAGTTGATTGTTTGTTATGAAAGAAAACGAATACACAGGCAATACCAATACGAATTTTGTATTACGAAAAATCGGCCTAACAATGTGAATTGTTAAAGATCGCAGATAATTAAGTGAAAAGCGTAATTGTGGCGGAAAAACGCTGTAACAGCGGCGAAGTCAAACGCTTATTGGGTTTCGGGAATTAGCAATAAACCTAAAGCCGTTCTACAGCGGATGGTAGAAGACAAGCACTTTCAGCGGCTTAAATATCTGTAATATAACGATATCGGTTTGGGCAAAGTTCCCTTTGGGAATATTTAGTAAATTGCATAGGATGTGGAACAGTGTGCCCGCCCATTTGTTTTCTCTTTTCTATAATCTTAGATACTACCATCGTGGCATAAACAATCAGTTATGTTGGTACATCGGAACATTAAGGTAGCTAGTTATGTCTTTGTTACGGTGTAAAAAAGTAAACATGGATTATTATTATTATATATCATCTATCGAACTGAAACACATAATATCAGGTAGGAAAAATTACGTTAAGTTTTAAATACCTGAAATCGGGTTTCAAATTGAGCGTAATTATTTCTTTTAGTTTCATATTCTTTAGATTAGCTTAGTATTTTACAGATTTTGAAGCCAGCAACAATTAATTTTAGAGTGTTAATCTTATTATTATTATTTATTACAACCGCCATCGCCCACAATCGATACCAACCACCAGGCCAGTAACACGTTCGGCGAGGCGGAAAGGTGCTCAGCGCGGTTTCAATTAGATACTGGCTCGTCTCTTAACATCTGCCAATGCACTTGCACTACCTTTCACTGTACTACCTACCAGTGCGGTAGTATAAAAAGTAATGACAAATTAAATGTACTTTAAGAAAGGCATATAGAATTGGATTATTAAAATAAGTAGCAATCACACAGGTCATAAGTAGTTCTGAAATCACATTAAGATATAAATCCTTGTCATGACTATCAGCTCAAACTACGAGAGACATTTTAGTGTAACAAAATGTTAAATAAATAGTTCGTAGATAGCATAAACTTTCATTGTTTCGTTACAAGAACACACAGTCACACTTTTTATAGTCGGTGCTTTAACCAACGGCCTACGGTGGCTGTCAAAGGATGGAGACATGGCGTTCTAGTGTCCGCCTACAACAATGTGGCGGAGGCCTGAGAATATGCGTGCTTAAATGAAAAATGTATATGTGTACATACATTCGAACAGTAAATGAGCCTAAGTGAAAAATCAATACAGATCCGGTAACTTACCAGGAACCATTGATTTGCTGGTTTTTCTTTACTGTGGATAAACATATGTGCCGCGGTAAATTAAAAATTATTTTGTATTAAGTAAAAATAAAAAATACAACACTAATGGTAGCGGAAGCAAAGGATCTGAGTATACCACTAAAAGTATCAATTAGAGAATTTTATTACGCTTTCCAGGAAGTCTGGAACTACAAAGTTCCTTTCATGTATGCATGAGGCAAACGCAAGTTTGTTTTCAGTCGCTCTAACTTAGTAATTGCCTTGTATATTGAGTAGAGAAGTGATATCGTGGAGGCCACATAGTAATAAGGTTGATTTTGATATGCAATCTTCAATTATTCTACTTGTTAGAATTGTGTGTTCTATATTGATGCTTGAACATTTTAAATTAAGTTTCTAAATCAGTTCATAGTCGCTAAACACTAAGCGTGGGATTCCTTTAAAATTTAGTTCTCGATGGAGAAGACTTAAGCTATAGTCCCTCGCAACATTCTTGTAAAGATTTCTATTGTATTCCCATTTTTTTGCAATAATTTTTATTCACCTTTAATATGCGGGGAAATTGACATTCAAATTCGATTTCACAACCACCGTCTCAGGAGATTGCTTCACTTACTATTAAATTCCATATTACAACCTTTTTTTTTGTTTGCATCAGACATACATAAACTCACGCCTTTTTCCCAGAAGGGGTAGGTAGAGGTGCTACCTGCACACTCGATTTTTGCCTTGTACAGTCCGTCTCACGATGTGATAGGGGCGAGCTTATCTCCATATCGGGCACAAATTCCTGACTCCGGCCCGATAATGAATAGAAAAATTCAATACCACTTTGGACGACCTGGGATTCGAACCTGAGACCTCAGCTTTGTAATCGCATTGTAGCACAATTACGCCAACGAGGCAGTCAGTTTTATTTTGTTTATACAATGTTATTAATGTTATAATGTTATTAATTAGTCACTACAAAGATTCAATAGCTGTTTTGTATCCACTGATATTGTTAACTGACACCGACAGCTTCATATAGTTTCGCAGATATGAAGACAGTAAAAAACTAAAATTTTGAAATCATAGTTCTAAGGAATAACTTCAATCAGTTATCATTGAATTTCTCTGTATTTTTTTGTTTTAATTATTTGTTTCTATAATATAAGTTAATAATTTACTTACTACCAAATTAGATTTCACATGACTTAAAAATTAATTCCACGTGAGCTAAAACTAAGCAGGTGTTAACAGCAAGGTTTTCGTACCTATTATGTGCGACATCGGATCTACAGCGGCGCATATTTTCAACTGGCTGCCTCCGACGCCTCTGTCGTGGAGAGGAAATTAAACTCCTGCTGTTTTTAATTAAGTCGTTCACGCCGGCCAATGGTCGGTGAAATGAGTGCTAGATTATTTTTACCTACCATGTTCGTATTAACAGAAAAATTGCGTCATATTTTCAAACATTTACTGTCCACCGGGGTAAAATAATTTGTTTAGTCAGAATTTTGAGTGTAACAACCTTTTAAAATTATACAGTGTATGGTTCTGATTACACTGAAATTGGGTAAAATAATTCACCGGGTTAATTCACCTCAGAAACTGAATACCGATTCTTGAAATAATATGTTTATATAAATGCTGTAGTTAAACTACAGTTTCGCGGAAATATCATGAATTATTTATTTGCAATAATCCAGTAAATCTAAAAAATATGGTACTTAAATATAAAAACAATGTACAAATTGTGCCCGTAAAATTGCATATTTTATTCTGATACTGGCCATTAATCTGTTTCACAATTTTAAAATAATTCAGTAATGAACAGATGATAAAATGAACAATAAAAGCTTATTTGTTTGTTAATTAATGGCTTTTGTTTGGCAAAGTAGTGGTTTAACTCGCGCACATTAGCATCTATTTGAAACGCTTTTATTTTACTTTGATGTATTGTAATTATTTAAAATTTCGTTTATGTAGTGACTGCGTGAGTCAAGATCCTACGTTTATAGATTCATCATTCAGGTTAGATATATATATTTTTTATATTCTGAATAGAGTTAGACCAATTACTCAAAAATCAACGTTTTCTAGCAATGCATTTAATAAAAGTCTACACATTGATACTGATTAATTAACTTTATGACCACAACATTTTGTGATGTTGATTGATAACACTCAAATAAATGTCGGTGTATTCCCATTTATTTTAATTTTCCAATATCACGTTTTGTGATTTGGTTAAATAGTCTTTAATAAATTACTCGCGATAAATTAAATTCAAAATGGATGACAGATTATTACAAATCCAATTATAAAAACGTTTTCGACCGTTTTAAAATGAAATAGGCTACATGGCGATACTAAGTGCACCAGACGGGGCTATTTAACTTTCGAATTTATTACAGGTGCCAATACCCCGAACGCTTTGCTACACCCTAAAGGGCAAAGCGCTACATCCACTAAAACGGTATATTTAGCGGTCCTCCGCAATCCAAAATCTGATAGCTGGTACCTCGAATTTGTTCGCGTAAATACCCCATTGCTATTCAAGTGGTGTAACTTGGGCGGCGTGTCGATAAGACGGACGATTTGCATACAGCTCGACGCAAGGCAGAGGTGACGGTGAAAAATTAAGGTACCGACGAATGGGGTACGTTGTGACGGCGACGATGTCTACGTAAAAAGATATGATAATGACAGAGTTACAACTAATTCTTTAGAGATAAGTGGAAATTGACGTAATTTTTGTAAAGTACCGAAATCAAATAAAAATATAGGAAGATCATACAAAAGGAAAACACATTTCATACACATCGACTTTGTATTGACATAACATCGAACGGGGTGCCTGGTGTTTTAGACATAAAAATATTCACGAACCTATTCGGTGCCACAGCACATAAACTCAAATTATGTTTATTTTATTATGTTTGTTGAACAATATTTTTTACTGCAGGGAGTGATGTTTGGCGTTAGCTACATCATTCCGCTAGTTTATTATCCATTAATTTACAGAAAACGTCCTAATTTCATTAAAATGCCCAAATTTTATTAGTTTAATTTTCACCTAGTTATTTGTTTTAATAGGTATTACAATAGTATAAATTCAGAGAATATTTTCGCCCAAAATGGCCTCTAACCTGGACTCGGGGTAAATTATGTTACAATATATTGTTGTGTAACCAACTCCTGTCGCTTTTACATTGTTCCATGCTCGCCTAAAACGGCCGAACGTACCAATATAGAGTTGCATCAAATTAATACAATTCCCTACAAACGTTGAATATTAATGTCGCCATTTTGGGGTAATTTAACGTTTAGTTGGACAGATTTATAAGTTAGAACTAAATTTGGGTCCGAGCTGTACGAATGACCTTCGTGTATCAAATATAGGGCAATAAATAAATATAAGTAGTCGGGTAGCTGGACAACTGGATCTCAGTTAAATGAATACATATGGTTGTTCTATCTGTCCTTATGTCATGATTTCATGAAGGTAAAGTAGAACGGCTTAGGCGTGTTCCAAGTTTATCCGTAACGCAAAGCTCTTATATAGTAAGTACAAATATTTATTGAGTGAAAAATAGCTTACCAACTCAGTATGATCGCCTCATCTAAGTTACACAATGCGACTTATGTAAGCTTTCATAGAAACAGACAAATCACAATCATATTATAGTGCTATTTTTTAAGTAATACATATTGAAGAATGTCTATGTTACCGGTATATTGTCAAAGCCGTGATATTATAATTTCACTAGAGATATTATAAATAAACGGAAGATTGTCAATTGACTTCATTTTAATTACTTGAGTTCATATTGACTTAATTTTATTTAAAATGAAAATAAACTAACATAACCTAACCTAACGATTGTTTCTTTGCGGTAACTCAATGCGGTACTTCACTCATAATACACCTAGATTTTACAATTTTAAGATTGTGATTTAACAGTTTCACTTCGATAGATTACAATCTACTGAAAAATAATGCGTTAAATTGTAAGCAGTATGTTACGGTTCACAATCTTTCGACAGTTCACAATCTCGCGAGATAGATTGTAATGTAACGGTATTTACAATTTTACGGTGACATCTACAATAAAGTTGAATGAAAACTACGTATGTACGCAGCGTGACAGGCTAATGGGCGGGACCATTACATCGTAGGTAAAAATTCCCGTGTCGCGGAGAATTTTTCAAGTTACTTAAGAAATATTGAAAACCGTCTTTCTGCGGTTGAGTTAAATGATGTGAGAGCCGTATTTTAAGTATAATGAACATGAACATATTGATCTCTGGCGCTTTTTTGGCAATATGTAATATTTATTAACGAAAATACGAGTCTTACAGTCTGGTCCTATTTTTTTTTTAAATAAAGTATTCTCATAAACTATTTTTTTTTCACGTATGAGCTTCAAATATCTACACTGAAAGTCATAACATTACTATTAACATAATTTATGAATTAACAGCCCTTTTAACCACGTCAATCTTACTGTATTTAACTCTTTCTTGCTCTAGTACTTAACAAATATACCGAGAAATTTTCTACTTCATACTGAATGAGAATTTCCTTAATTAACTCAATTACCAAGAAACCTAATTAAGCTTTGCAGGAAGATGTTGAAGTGTCCACTTATACCCCATTTATTGTACAGTCACGTACATTTTTACGTTACACAGGCGTGGCACGTAACAAATCCGAATATGGACACCAAACGGATTGATGTATGCGTTTCACAATTTGCATATTAATAAATATATTATCGCTCTGGCTGCAGAGTGTGTTTTACTTTTAATGAACCACGTCATTTTCACGTTATTCGTGTCAAAAATTTGTTTATTTGTATGACGAGGTATATATTTGATCGAAGATGACGAGTACTCTTTTACTAATAGTATATTATAGCAATATATGACGTATAATAATCGTGCATAATAGTCGAATAATCTATTAAACGATCCACTCGTGTGTTGAATTTCAGGTGTGTATATTTAATTCCGAGTAAGCTTTGTATTCAAAGGAGACCCGTACATCTCTCGGTATGTAATTACACACTGGACTGGACTGCACTAACAATAAGGTACATAGACCATTGTAGTTACTTTGTCATTAAGTCATTTATTATGAAAAAGGCTTGCGTGTCAAATGAATATTACAATTTTTGGAATTCTCCGAATAAATATTGAAAGTGTAATTATGACAATTACATACATACGTAACTTTTATCGCCAATCTGTACAAATAAACAAACGAAACCCAAAATAATTGCCTGATTATATTTATGGTTGTACATGTTACTGAAAATTTCACTTTACAAGAGCGAATGTACAACCGGTAAAATATTGAATATCCTGCACGTCACCGTTGCATGTACCTCTATATTATGTAGAACGGCCAAACAATGGCGGTAGGTTAGGTTCTGTTGACACTATCGCTATCAATATGTAGGATAGCTCATAGCAAACCATGTGTGTTGTTTTATACATCGCATGATCTCGTAACAAAAATCTATACATATTACTCCTATGTATCGTATTAACTAGGTAAAGAATCAAATAATAAAAAGGAAAGAAATAACTCAATATATTTACACTGAATAATTTCATTTCGTCTGAAGTATAAACATAAGCAAGAATAACACAAACTTCTTTATCCAGCAAACGCAGTGCTGACATTTCCACATAATTTCTCCCTCACAAAGCAACTGAGGAGTTTTAATGTTATTTTATTTTTTCAGCCGACGTCGGCCCAAAGTTTGGCGACCAATTAGCCTTTATATTCAAATGTACCCAACTTTTCCATTGAAAAGGCCTTATGCCGGTCTTCCTACACTCTCGAACTTGAGTTTGTTTTTTTGTTTGATGAGTGGGCTTCTGAGCTTACAAAGTTGAAATATACACTATCTCTTCCATAGTGCATCAGTGGAGTATAAGGAATTTGTGATGAACAAGTTTTAAGGCCAATGATTACGTCACTAGTTTGAATTGTATTGCACGTTATAGCCAGCGATCGTATTAATGACGTAAGCCTATATGAAAAGAAATTTATAATGCCCAAACCTGAAGGATAGACCTGAGTCACTATGGTAAGATTTACAACTTATAATATTATCCTACAACATGAAATAAAAAAAAAACTATTCCAAATTTCAGTTTATTCTGGTTATGATTATTTTGCAGACTTAGGGAAACTATAAATAAGGAAGTAAAATGTTTTTGTTTCATCCTTTGAGTCAAAGTTCACAAGTATTTATTTAGCCATTAAAGGGGTAAAGCTGAAAAGCTTCACCACTCGATATTTGCATGTTTTTGTAGGATCTGTGCTCAGGCTCAGAGCGACGTACGCGTGTGTTCGTGAAGCCAACGACTGATTTACAACGAATTTACTATTTTGCATACCAAAGTGAGTAAAGAATATTTAATGGTTTTATCAATGGAATTAATAGATCAATTCAATCAAGGGAACTGGAACAAAGGACTGTCTCACACCAAATTAATGGCAAATGACAACTTTACGACACAATTAATGAAGTATAAAAAATAGGGCAAAAATAAAAATCTAATAGGATATCCCTACTAATATTATACATGTGAAAGTGTGTTTGTATGTTCCGTTTTCACGCTAAAACGGCTGAACTGATTTTAATGTAATTTAACATAGATATATATTGAACTATGGAGACGGACATAGGCGACTTTTTATCCCGAAAACATGTAGTGCTCCCGTGGGATGAGTCAGGATTTCATTTCAAATATACATATTGGATACTCTTTCAAATTCGAATAGATGGCCCGGGACAGGAGAGGACAGGATTGCATGCCTTTAGTCATCGGACAGAATGAGGTAGTACAGAACGGTATAAAACGGGACGGGATGGGGTAAGACACATTGAGTTTAAATAAAAAAAACAGATAGTACGCGAAACACTTAATATGTTTTTGATGTGGACTGGACTCAAAATCCCTCTGCACCAGGCCGAAGCCGGACCTGACCGCTAGTAATATATTTATTATTTGATTTTTATTTATTTTATTATTAGTAGCGCAACAAAAACGATCTCGACTAACCGTGGCCATCAATATCTCTGACTATTCTATCGAGAATATTATTAAATAAGAATGTGTTGATGAAACAAATATATTATAGGGAACCCACATTTCCTTCAGCACTCGCTCCAAATGCGAATAAAGTTAAAAATGACCATAAATGCGGACATTACCGGATGTAGGCCACACACGATTGCCGCGCAGTAAATAATTCAATATTGAGTGTGTGGTTTAACTTTCCAGGCGAAATATTATTGTTTTTGTAACAATTTTTATAGTCGACATATTACACATTTTAGTATTTGACTCTAATAGGTATGTGTACTAAAATGAAAACTATAGTGACCCACAAGAGTGTGTTAAGTATCGGTTTCAAACATTCAGTTTAGAATACATTATATATCGCCGAAATTGTTCAATGAATTGTTTATCTGATATGAAATTATTTCTAAACATCACTGCCCTTACCATTAGGTGCAGATTAATCTCTGTCTGGCAATAAAAGAGCACACGTTGTCTAAATTCGGCGCAAGTCAGTCGCCCCCTCAGGGATAAACGTTTCCAAACCACTCCACTACCGGTGTCTTCCATTATTTTCGCGAGCTGAATACTCGCGTGTGTTTTGATGGAGGCCAAGGATTCTTGAACGTGACACGATGGGGTGAAAGCCCCTGTATCAGTGTTTAGATTCACTGGGTCGCGGCAGTGCGTGCGCCATGTTTCGGAATTTAGATTTGTTTGCCCGAAAATAATAATTATAAATTTAGTATCGAGATTGAGATTGGAGGCGTAGTTGTACTACGGTACCACTACAAAGCTGAGGTCTCTGGTTCGAATCCCGGGTCGGGCAAAGTGATATTGTGTTTTTCTATTTATTATCAGCCCGGAGTCAGGAAATTGTGCCCGATATGGCGATAGGCTCGCCCCGTATCACATCATAGGACGGAACATACAAGGCGAAATGTGGGTGTCCTGGTGGCGCCTCTGCCTACCCTTTCTGGGATAAAGGCGTGAGTTTATGTATGTATGTAGTATCGAGATTTATAATTTTTGGAAAAACAATATTGTTGTCTTTAAGGCTTACTATCCTACTTTACTCAGAAGTCTGGTGGTTTCACTGGTGGTAGGTCTCTCATAGACCGCCTGTGTAGGTACCACGGCAATATCCGTTTCTTCCGCCAAACAGTAGTGTAAATGCACTGTTGTGTTCCTGTATGAAGGGCATTATAGCCAGAGTTACTACTGGACATAATGTGTCATATGTCTTCGTATGGCGAGCGCAGTGGAATGCTCAGCGCATTGTTTTGTAAATCATCGTATTGTTTGCTTTTGCTGCCGTTCATGAGCGGTCGTACCCCTTACTATCAGGCGAATAGAATGTTCGTCTCGCCATTCACTGTATTCAAAAAAGTCTCCTGTTATTTTGTCGCCAATATCTAATCCACCAAAAAAAAGTATAATTAGTGATTGGAAGAAAACAAAAGTTTGTTTTGCCAATCAAACCGCAGTTTTCATTGTTACGCCGCAAATTCATGAAATGATAGTAGTATGCGATTCTAAATGTTAGGCCTAAACGTCCTCATTTACATTGTAAATAACAAACTCATTTAATATATACAAAATCCGAGAAGAGTTTAATGAACTTTACGTGAAACATGAACGTTGCTGAATTTCTCGTCATAACACGTCAATTAAATCCAGATTACAAATGATTACGCCACTGACGTGTGGATTAACGTACGATGTTTCCCCCGGGCAATTTAATCTAATTTGGCTCGTATTAAATCAAAGTAAAGCTGTGTAAGATTTTAAATATTACCCGAATAACGAAGAATTTATATTAATTACTGCCCTATGTTTTTCCTTCTCGTATGTCCATCCCATGGTAGTCGGTAAGAGATTGCCTCGAGCGATACGACCGCCATTTGTACTTTAATATTAAATATTCGTTTAGTTATTAAGATTTATTTAGTGTACAAAAAGAATAAAATAAATAAATAATTATTTTTACTATAAAATGTGTTACTTAGGGTGGGTTGCAGAAAATAATTTTAACATTAACTAAGGGCTAATCAGCCGTCAAATCGACGGTTATGCAATTTTCGGGTTGCATAAAATTAACAATTGTTAAAATGACGTCACGTATAACATTAACATTAACCGTTCAATTTCGGGCGGTTATTGTTAAAGTCACGGTTATCTTTCGTTATTTGTGTGTGTTCTCTGTATTGATAATTGTCATTTGTGTATCGATTTGAATTATAACCTGTACTTTAAAACAATTTACAAAAATACGCTGATAAATTCCGACGTAAAATCGCATCGCATCATTTCACTGGTCACTCTTTTAACTTTAACTATAACAATTATGACAATGGTGCAACAAAAGAATTTTCTATCCCGTGGTCATTGTTATTGTCACTGCTAAAGTTAACTTTACCGTTAACAATAACGTCAGATTTTCTGCAACCCACCCTTAATGTAAAAAATAAATTTTCCTTGGTCATACTTGATGTTTCCTTTGCGTCACAAAAAGCGAGTCAAGGGTTACAAGGCGTAAAAACTAAGCCCAATTCAATATGATTGAGTTGATTGAACGTGGCGAGTTTCAACGGAAATAAAATATATACTCATATAATATTATAATACTTTAGTTTCTTATTCGTATTTATTTTCTTGTTTATTAACGAAGATGAAATATATATTTTGACGTATAAATATTAGATATATTTCATTCTACGCTTGTGTTCTCCGAAGACATGCTGTTTAAATAATAGGTGAATATTATACCTATAATTTCATTTATCTCATTTTATTATCTCCATCTAATCTCCTCCAAATACAGCACATAATAAACATTCCCTCCCATTATGCTGCGACAGCGCACCATCTAGATTCACTGCAACCATATTATAAACAACTTGGTCCCCAGCACTACATTGTCGTTAAAAATAAATAAAGCGTACCCTCAGTCGCCCTAAAATTAAAACCTTAATGACGTGTGTATCAGACCGGAGATTTAATAAAATCTTTAATGACTCCAACCCTGACGGTTTATGTGCAAATCACACTTTTACGCTTATATGAAAAAAGCTAAGGGTGAAACGCAAAAATTGTCCCGGTGAGGACACCGTACCGGGTATTAACTCCGCCCCGGTGACCCGGTTTTTGTCCGGGAAGTCGGATTTTTTTAATTTCCACACAAAAACCGTGTACGCCTCGCCGTGATATTACAATGCTTAGGTAATTTTTATGTTCTGGCGTGATAAAGTACGTGGGTTTTTCAATTTTTTTCTCGCTCTCTGTAGTCATTCATCTCGCTGTTAAGCATGTTAGCACCGTTTTGTAGTCAATCTTCCTCATTGAATCTGGAATTATATATTACTTTCATAATATTTAGGAATTTATATATTTTAATTTCATTTGGGTATGTATGTACCTACTTAAATGTAATGTATACGTATATGATTGTAAATGTAAGCTGATGTGTTTAAAAGTGCATTCAGATTATAAGTATATAACACTTATTTTACAGTTTTCCTATGTCCAGTAGTTTATCAAATAGGCGAATAATGCGAGTACATAAAATATATTTTTTTAGAAATGGTCCTTAGTTTATGTAGAAAGTGTCCCTCATAAAATAGCACGTATAGGATCTCTTATAGAAAATCCCTGCGTATTAAGTTTTAAGTGCTCGTGCATAGTGATTAATAACGGTCCTAATTTAGAAATGCAGTGTCAAAAGCATGAACACTTGAATCAACGCTGACTGACATTATCGAGATTCTATTAATTGATGAAGTCACATCATTGAGCTGGATTTTCATGGCGTTTCATTAATTAAAAAAGCATTTGTTAAAAGACCTAATTGTTTACGAGTAGTTGTATAAATTTGGCTCGATTTCTTGCTAAAAAATCAAAATGGAACGGCTTCACGTATTTCGCGACACTTGGCAAGGGTTTTGGTTTGTCACGTCGTAGTCTCCGCCCAGTGTCCCGAAATTACATCATGCGTGTTTTTTTATACTAAACCAGAGGAAAAAACATGTTTCATAGGAACTTGGCGAGAAATCAGGACTCGAAATGGACCGATAGAATATCTGCCTTTAATTTATTTGATCAGCTAAAGCTAGTGTTACATTTATGAAAAAATATGTAGCAATGTTGTAGAAAATGAAATTCATTAGTACGAACGCTTTCCCAGAAAATTAAAACATATTTTTATTTGCTTGAAAAGTGACCAACTTACGCAGCGTATAGTTAAAGTCCGCAATCAGTGCCCAAATAAATGTGAAGCGATTCAACATCAGGTATAATAGGGACACTTGGTTTAAGCAGCACGGTATTCAATAAAAACGTATCTTTCACAATTTCATCAATTCAATGCTTTATCCTGGCAGTACCCCTTTACCTTTGTCCTTACCCCTAGATGAAGAGTAGAGTCACTTTTAAACCAAGGTAGAAATTCTATACGTTAAGTTTTTGCGTAAAAAATAAATATCTCCCGACAACCACAAAACTAACAGATTTGAATTTATAAAAGCGATTCCTATGGTGAGTTTATTTTGAAACTGTAAAGCAAGAACAGGTGGCCGACAGGACGCTGTCTCGGGTTATATCGAAATTAATGCAAGTTTACAAGTTTGCGCACTCTAAACAAATGTTAAACCATTAACACTAATGATGTAATTTTCTGTTAGCGGGCTTCTCGCTGCGTGCCTCAAGTTATGGCCTTTGCTAGGTAATTCTACTATTGGATATTTTCTCTGGGTAAATATTCCTATTATATTTTTACCCTTATGAAGCTTCTGGGGCAGATGGGGCATTCCATAATTGGTGTGACAGTCAAAAGTTCCACCAGTATGATAGCTGCTGGTGAGTTGTATTGTATTGTATTGTATCGTACCAGTCCATAAACGTCCCACTGCTAGGCACGGGCCTACTCAACAATCGAGACTCTCACGGGGCGGACTACGAAAGACCACCTGCACGACCACGAAAGCTGTAAAGTAATCGAAACGTCGGGAAGTTAAAAAATGTAAAAATAAAACCAAATCGCGATAAAATCCGTAAAATATAGTTTTATTTCAATGTGTAACATTCGCCTAAATGTAAGTCACCATTATCCGAATGTATTCAAATGTGATTACTAAACCTTGGGGACGACTGTAAAGAAACAAATGTTTAAAATAGGCATACAGCGGTCCATATACATACGTCCCAGGCACGTTAGTCCCTAACATTATGAGCTTAAGCTTGATTCTATAGTACTGGTAGTAGTTTGATGATCAAATTGAATCTTTTAGACAAGTAGTCTTAGGTCTCAATTTTTCAGTCACAATTTTTCTAGCTCCACTTAACACCCACTGCCAGTCAACTTGTTATGAGCAGAATATTTTATGTTTTTACAGTATAAAATATATTCTCTGACAGGCTTATAACAAAAAGTGGAGCTCTTGTACTTAACTGAATGCTATTTATTCCTTATATTAAAGCATATTGTATTTTTGATGCTTTAATATATTTATAGACTGAACATACTTCGCTTTCTGAAATCTTGTAATTAAAATATGTAGCATTTTGTTAAACTTTTTTACTGTCTCATCTAAAGTTCTATCACATTATTTGTCGTTCGATGGTTTTTATAAATTTCGTTGTTCATTGTTTTCTCCTGCTTCGTATCTTAGTTTAAATTCTAAAGAGTTATACATATAATGATTTACACATAGCCATAGCATATAAATATCAACATAAGATTTTTTATCTTTGGTCATTATTTTTACCGTAACAGGTTTACCACCAACCGACCCAGCACAAATTAAATTAAACAAATTAAAAGAGAAGTAATAACAAATAAAACGTTAATTTCCCTTACCTCACACCGCGCCGCCGGTGCAAAGTTAAATTAATGCCAGATCCGGGGTCGGTCTGGCGGGTCGATGATCACAGTCAACTGTACCATAATTTATTTATCGAGGCTCGTTACCCACAACCTTCATTACCTTAGAATGCGGGTAACCTGCGTGTCAGCTTAATTGTTTTGTAGTCATTTGATTTTCTGCCATTTGGTTACGTTTTCATTGTATAAAAAGATTAATTTGCGCACTGGAGCTTTTTACGATTGGCTTAGCAAATATTATTTAGAAGAAATAGGCAGTATACTTTTAAACACTCTCTCTTGAGCACTGTATGTACCATTAGGTGCAATTCAATTACAGCCGAAACACTAAAAAATACTCTGAATTAAAGTTGAGATGGTTGCTTTTTACTGTCTCGAGTTGATGATATTTGGAAATTTGATTTAATGTCTGCTATGGCGACAGTGGTTATATTTTACTTTATTTGATTTGTGACTGAGGTTTTTACCTTGAAGCGATAATTTTATAAGAAAATTGTGACGTGTAAAATTCGTAGCCACGATCTACAAATCTGTCAGTTGGTGGTGTTAAAATAAAATACCGTTATATTTTACCAATATTATTTTATTAAAATTTTTAGTCTGTGTCTCATTAAGTAGTTTATTATGAAGTCTTGGTACAGACTTTACTCATATATCTATAGGTACAACTAACTTTAACAAAATTAGTGCTTTAGGACACGTAATTCAATAAATTTTATTGGAAACATAACATACATGTAATTTCGTAAATAAATAAATACACGCAGAAGTCACATACATAGTCCTGACCAGACATTAAGATCAATGTAGTAATGTGCCGTATGTATCAGGAACTGCGAGAGACTTTTCGGTCTTACAAACGCTTAGACCAGAAACAAATATCTGTGGATAGCACAAACATTTGTACCGGTGCGAAGATTGAACCTGCGGCCTATTGGTTTCTTAGATTTAACTTTCACTGCGGCCTATTGTTTCGCAGTCAGCGTCTAACCAACTGCGCCACAGAGGCTGACCAATAAATTGATAATATATATTCACTTATTGACATAAATAAGGTATATCTTGTGGACGCGGTGGTATTTAGAAACAAAAAATAAATAATAATATTTTTAAACATAGCAAAAACGTGATGACAAAATAAACTAAGTGAAAAAAACAAAAATGATGAATCGTTTCATTCAACAACAGGATCAGTCGTGGATTCAAATTTAAAAACACTAAATGGATATTTATCAATACATCTTACAACCCATGGTAAGTTTTTCTAATATTTACATATTTACAATGTCTGTTGGTCCATCTATTTTGGAAAATAAATCGTCGAAGAGATCTTGTAACGCAAAAATATTTTCTCCCATTCTGTGTTATTTTTGAAGTGAAACTTCTTTATCGGGGTTGGAAAAAATTTTTCGTTACGCGTCACATTCTTCCGTTACGCGCCATTTTTATTTAGTAAATTAGTACCCACTTCAGTAAGCCACACCCCCAACCGTTTCCAAGCCCCACCCAAAATTTTAAGTCCCACCCACTTTTTTGTAATTTGATCCTTACCCCCCCTCTGGCCTTCCCCCACCCTAAATCCAAAACAGTGCCCAATAGCCTCCCCACGATACCTCCCCCCCCCCCGCTTACCCCCACCCTAAAAATTTTACCTCACCCCCCCTACTCATATCTCCGGCATTATCCATCGTAGACCCACCGACCTTGGGTTCATTGGAACCGGCTCGGTGAGGGCTACAATCCTGCCCCAACAGAATTCCCGAATTCCCCCTCCACAACTTTCCCCACCCAAAAATATTTTAAGGTGCCCAATAGCCTCCCCACGAAACCTAAACCCCCCCCCCCGCCCCTACCCCCACCTAAAATTTTTACCTCACCCCCCCTAAACCTATCTCGGCCAATAAAGGTCGTGGACCCACCGAGCTTGGTATCCTCGGAACCGTCTCGGTGAGGGCTACAAATTGGCCCCGATAGAAATCCCAAATTCCCTCAAAAAATTCCCCCCTCCTAAACTTAAACTTTATTTAATTTAGCTTTATTTTACCAATTCTGTAAATTTGTAAATAGTAGATCATTTTTCGAAAAATGATGTCATAAAGAAGTTTTTTTATCTACCGTTTAATAATCAAATAACAAGTATTATTTTATGAGTAATAAAACGATTCAACTAATCAATCGTTGACCACTCACTAATTGTTTTTGGCAATTTACAATGTCACTGACTTCCTCAAAACCAATAATTTCATTTTAAGGATTTTTTTACTCCTGAAGCAAACCAAAAACATTATTTTGTCTAGCGGGTTACCTGACTGCCTATTTGTATTACAACGAACAAGACTTTTTTTACTGTTCATAGTCAGCATTAAGTTTCTTTCAAAACAGATGATGGTAAAAAATATTCTTTCGCTTTCATATTTTTTGAATTTCAAAACCAGGCATGTTTTCCTTCACAATCAATTATTGCTTGTAATTCGGTAACCACATCGGCGCATTTATTTTATATGATCGAAATTACGAATACTATCACGAATGCAACTGATACTTCAGTCCGCTATTAAAACATTTTGCTGACCGGATTTGGAGATATTACCATATGATAGTATCATATTGTAATAACTCCAAATATACTCCAATTAAATTCATTATTTTACAAACAATCATTATAATAACATACACATATTTACAAAGAACCAATTACTAAGTAATTGTGCGCATCATTTATAACAAAAGGAAATAATATTTTCATAATTTATAGATCAAATCCAATCTTGCTTCAATAGAACTTTAACAGCAGACTGAAAGCACCAAAATCTAAATCATTAAAACATTTTTAATCTCCTAAATGATTAAACGGGATGGATATGGAGCATTTATGTACAAATGTCTATAATTATATACATACATATACAATAATATATCTTTATACTATACACCGTAGAATTGTCCGAACACTCACTATTCAAATACCGATATGAATAATTGCCAATATATCGTTTCGAGTCACTAGTCACATTAGTCACAATAGTCACTTAAAAATAAACCTTCCAAGTTCAAGTGTTCACGAATTTAAATGTCTTTATATGTAATCCGTGACGCACTTGAGAAGGTCCGGTTCGAGTCACACGATCTCATCGTGGTGGACCACGTCGCTGCAACTGCCGGCTCGCTGCAGTCAGGCCCTCTGACGTCACACTCTCAACTCCTCCATCGTCACGTTGGACTTCGCGTTCAGTTGGGTGTTCTTCTTCGTGAGGGTACTCGTGTTCATCATTTGCATTTGATGCGCTGAGAGCAGCGGCTGGTTCTCTTGTAACTGGCCGCTGGCTAGAGTATTGATGTTACTCTTATTTATTTTAGGAGGAGGTGGTGCTCGTGGCAACGTTGCCATGCTCGCCACGTTGTTGCTTGGTAAGTCAGCGAACTCCGGAGGCGGCAGCTGGTGGTGAGAATGCGTGTGGTGGTGACTTAAAATAGTGGCTGGATCATTCTTCAAACTTGTTTGGTATGATAGCGCACCTTCCAAGTCCCCGCAAATATTGTTCGGCATCTGGCCATTCTCAACTCTTTTCTTAAGATGAGATCCATTGTTTATGCCGTCTTGGCCGTTCATCCTCGTTTTGTCTCTTTGGTAGTACACTCCGGCAAATATGAGGACGTTTAATATTAGCAATGAGCATCCTATCGCTATAGTTACACTAAGGGCAGTTGAATAAGCGGCGAACCCGTCTTCTGGAGGGCTGGAAGTAGTAGTATCAGTCTTTTGAACGTCTGAACTTCCCAAAGTGCTTTGCGTTACAGCGTTCAATCCAATTATATTAAAGTTTAATGGCGAGGTTATATTCAATATTCCTAGAACGGGAATCTTCGTGGCCAATCCCGTGTCAGTGATGATTAAGTCTGTTGTCTTCTTGAACGGTGGACTGAATGTCTTGATTGTTGGCTGCAAGGAGGTATCCTCGTTTTCCAACTGGTGATGAGAGGGAGGAACGTCCTCGCCCCCTGGACGGTGGAGATCTGGCACCAGGTTTAGCCAAAATGATAATCTGTGGAGAAAATTAATTTCACTATCCGAGTGATTCACAGCGACATTCCTGAATTAAGATTTGTATTTTCTTAATATTTATTCAAAGTACTCCGATAACCATAATATATAAAACAAAAGGTTCAAAGAACACTTGATGTTACTAGATTGTTTTGAACTATCAGGCTGAGTGCAATCCTATTATTAATGCTTATGGATAAAATAAAGACGTACCTATGTGCTCTGTAATGGTTCTTTAATTTTGCTTTAGTATCGATGTTCAAGTACTTCTTGTGTACGGCCTCATACGCCGTCCATTCAATGTTCTTCATCCTGACACGTTCTTGTCTTCCCGCCCGTATCGGATCGCTTTCTTGAGCTTCGTTTGGATTCCTAAATTCAAACAAACATTATAAGCGGAATCTTTTGATTTTTGTACATCAAGATAAAGTGAGTGCTAATTCTATATTTTATTATTGAAATATTTCGTCTCGTGTTTGTAAATGTTCGATAAGTAATTGATTTTATCATTTTTAAGTCCTACATCTATTGGGATATCACACCTACCATACCCATGCTCTAGTTGTTTTTTAAGAAATTTAATGATTTATTTAAAGCTTTATTTTACACCTGCGAAAAGATATATAGAAAAATAACAAAATAGAAAAAGCGTACAAAAGGCTGTCTTTATCACTCAACTCTATACTAAGTCGTGAATTCATATAGGAACCTAGCAAAATAAATAAATATTTAGCAATAAGTTTCATAACATCTTAAAACTGCTTCAACTTACCCAGTTTTGGCGAAATTTCCCCAATACAACATGACGGATTCAGACAACGTGACTTCAGCTTTGGTGTAGTTGCGAGGGAAGTGGGCTAGACCCCCGACCAGGGGGGCGCCGAACACGTACGGCAACTCTTCCCCGTGGATACATCCTTGGCGCTGTTAGGTGAAAACAATTTCATAAATAAATTGTATACCGCTTGTGAGTTGGTGTATATTTGGGAGTGCAAAAATTTGATCTGTCGAGATTCAGGTATAGGAAAAGTTTCAGAGATACACTTCCGTTACTCTGTAGTAACATGATCCGCCTTTGCAGTTGATAATTGCCGTTAACCTATAAAGTAAAACAGCAAAAACAAACCTGCATATAATATTGCAGAAGCATTCTGAATACCTTTGAATGTAACTTCGTATGTGAAAATACAGCAACATTTTAAAACGAAAGCCTAAATCCTCTTCACGGTAAAGCCTAAGCAAGCGTATGTAACATTCACGGTTTAATAAGCACTCAAATGGTAAATTAATATGTCAGAACCAATGAACATTCCATATCAATATTTGCGCAGGCTGCAGTTCGGGATAAACTGTTTTATTTGCGTTTGACATGTGCCCTACCAAATGTTTTATCGTGAAAAACATTTATAAATTCATCGAATTGGTTCGAGTCTATTGCTGGCGATTGTTTTCATTCTTTTTGCGAGATTTTAATTACAATATCGGTAATTTTTATCCAGGAATATTTATAAACATAAGCACGGTTTTAAAAGGGAGTGGTTCATTCAAGCATGACAGTTATTTATATGTTATTCTGAGGATAAAATAGTAATGAAGAAGCCCTTTTCAAGTTTGTTATGCCTTATTGAATATTATAATAACAAAATTATAAACTATTTTAAAATGTATTATTAAGGCAATGAACATACAAAGGTAAAAGTTAATTCTAAGTTGACGCTAGATGTATCTTCAAAGAAAATACGTATTGAGTGAAAATTAATATTCATACAATTGAAACAAACGTAACAGAAACTTTCCAAGAAATGTCATTGCTCACCAGATTAATACAAACGACATAATGGCAAATTGAATTTCAGAGAAAGGAATTATTCAATCTAGAAATCAAGATTAAAACTTGCCGAAGATTTCGTTTAAAGGAGATATTTCCATCGAGACTAATGCAAAACCGCCCCGATGACCTATTCAGACGTACCTCAAATAGAAGCTCTTTCTGCGATTTCTCACCCCAGATTCTGTTGAAGCTGAGGTCCGAGCCTCTCAGACGCGCCCTTGATCCACTTGCTGCCACCCTTTTACTGAAAGTGCTTGGTCGACTTCAAGTCAAAGATTCGAGTGGCGCGTAACTTTGTTACGTTTGACCTTCGCAGATTCTATTAAGTTTATCATTGTGGCTTTGTAAAAATGCTACTATCTGAATTCGATTCAGCTTTTATAGAGTGCAGTTGTCAGAAATCGAGCTTCGATTTATCCTATAAATACTTATTGTATCCAATGTTGGTTCTATTAGAAAATAAAGAGTAGAGATTGTGTTTTCCTGCCAACATGTTTGAACACTTCATTTACCGCAGCGCAAATAAACCTATTTTTCATATTATGCTTAATACCGTCCGCGATTTAGAATACACTATAGAGAAGTTAATATGAACCGAAGTTTGTAGTATTGGGATATAGAGTAGCTGACAAAGACAATTATTTAATTATTGTAAAATTAATATTACCGAAATAATTGTTCTTTATTTTGATATATAAGTACTAGTAGTACATTTTTAAAATTTTAATGACAATGGTTGGATGGATTAATACACAGCCCAATTAACAATAATGATTTAAAATTCCGTGTCAAATAAACAGAATAATTGCAATCGCAAATGCACACTGACCTGCGGATAGTCTCCGTATTTCGTTTGGTAATCAAACACGTACAAATATGAGTTTCTTCGAAGCGCTGAATGTGTGTCGGCAGTTTGGACAATCGGTGCTACCACTTGCGCGTCACTGAGGGCTTCTAGGGTTTCGTCTCTGTTGAATAATAATACAAACGTAAATGATTGTGGTGATATTTATGAAGAATATTTACTTCCGCGTTATAGTGACCTTTGGAAATTGAAGCCTGTAATTAGACTTTCAAAATTCCATATGTAACCATGACACTTACGACGCCTTTTAATTATACAGCCGTTCGATAATGCCGAATATCTCGCTCATTCTGTCAAAAATGTCGGCAACATACTAATGATATCTAAAAGTTGTTTATATGTGATCCATAGTGATTACTCGAATGGTTGGTCAGATTATTTTCAAAGTATAAACGAATATCGGCATACAAGCTATATTCAAGCTTTACCTCAACAAATCAAATTTTGAAACCAATTTCTATAAGTGTTGAAAGCAAACGAATTTCTGTGAGAATTTACAGTAAATTGGAATCACAACAAATTCAGTAGAACAATTTTGAGTTGCATTCAACTGCAATAATAATATAAAGTTGGAAGTTGGTCGAGCTGGCCGCACACGAGATTGACGGGTGACCCAGAAAAGTCACGTGGAGCACGACGTGGCGGTGCAAACGATATTGTGGACGTCTCGCAGACTCATCTTACGTTTGTATAGCGAACTTCTTTAGTGTAGAAAAAACATTTGGGGGTTAGATTTATAAAATTGGAGTTGCAAAATCAGCATGATCGTGAACTGGCCACAGCAAAAGTATTTACTTTTGCAGAATGAAAACGAAAATCTAATGATTTAATGTCTAAATATATCTAAATGAATTTAAAATTAACTGGTTATTTGTCATGGAGGAAAAAGAACATTAAAATTAAACATACATAAATAAATAAAAAGCCATTACCTTATGTTAATTGGGTGTTGTACTGGCTTTTCCCAATCCGTATACTCATTGATGATAGTAGCAAGTATCTCCGACAAGTGATAACTGTATGTATTCCGCACGAAGGACTTCAGGATCTTGGACCTTCTATCAGCTTCAATCCCATATTGAACGTCATCTCCGCTGAACGCAAAGTACGCTTCTGCTTTGGTTACCCCCAGCATTAAGTCATACCTGTTGAATAATCAATGTATTGCAAAATCACTATTATGACCATTAAATACAAAGTTATCTTTTAGAAATTCCAAACTGCTTTGGTGATGCAGTTGTACTATGGTGCGATTACAACGCTGAGGTCTCGGGTTCGAATCCCGGGTCGGGCAAAGTGGTATTGGATTTTTCAATTATATCAGTCCGGATTCTGAATTTGTGGACGTTAAGGCGATGGCCTCCTCTCCTATTACTTCGTGCAATGAAACACTCTAGGCGAAACGTGTTTGTCTTGGTGGCGCCACTGGCCTACCTCTTCTGGCCAAAAGGAGTGAGTTTATGTATGTATGTATAAATTCTAGATAAACAGCTATTACTTTATGTAGTTTTATTACAGCATTAGACCTTCTTAAGTTAGCCGTCCCGACTTTAACCTATCTTTAGCATCCCCAATAATGAGACTATTAAATTTAGCCCTCTTATCTTCAAATGTGGTATTAAAGAAAAGTTTCTGGATTTTATGGGGAGACTTAATGTCGGTGATAAAATAAATTTTATCATTGACACTATATAATTTATTTTATCCCCACAGCTCTTATTCAAACTTATGAATTGTACTCAATGAGATTTACTATCCACCTAATCTTAGAAGTTAGAGCAACAAAGCGTATAATATTTTGAGCTAAAATATTGACGAACTTTTATGTACACTTTCGTGGCCTATTTACACGCGTACGAAGGTTTATCAAAAATAATTTCTTAGTGTTAACCTAGTAAAGAATGCCTGACCTCAATTTCATGTTTCTAATTCCATAGATATAGGCCATTCAATTATTATCCCATTAAGTGAATTCTAATATATCCGTAGTATTTTGTTGGAATAATTTTGTTTGTGTGAGCCACAAAATGTTTGTCAGATTAAAAAGTCTCTCGTAGTTTCTGATATTAATTATATGTACAAGACTTTAATACTTTTAATATGGCGTCAGACCTAAATGTGACTGTTGGGTATAAAAATTATTTTATTATAATTTTTATTTTAACGACTGCCTCGGTGGTGTAGTTGTACTACTCTACGATTACAAAGCCTTGATCTCGGGTTCGAATCCCGGGTCAAGCAAACTGATATTGGATAGTTCTATTCACTATCAGCCTGGAGTTAGGAATTTGTGCCCGATATGGCGATAGGCTCGGCATATCGGGGATTATGGGACGGAATATACAAAGCGAAATGTGAGTATCTTGGTTGCACCTCTACCTACCCCTTCTGAGAAAGAGGCGTGAGTTTATGTATGTATGTATGTGATTTTAACGATTTAAAAATAGACTAATACAAACTTGGTTAGTTGTGCAACAGCGCTCTTCCTCATGAGCACTGCGTTGATAATGTTGATGGCGTTCTGCGCCTGTCTGCCGATGGGCGCGTGTGCGACTGTCTGTCCAGCCCACTCGTATCCGTTCTCAGGATTGACCAGGAGATCTCCTGTATCTATGGAAAAACTATGATGTAGGATATGTCATATGGGCATAAAAATATTATGCGTACTTTAACAGTTTTGTTGTAAATAGAAGTTCTCTTTAAACAGTGGCAGTAGACTGGCCACAATTAAAATAAAATTGAATTCCATCAATTTGTGTACTCATTGTGAATGGGTTATAGTATGAGAGAGCATCGAGTCAATGTCCCTTTCGTTTTTTCGTCCTTTTCCCTTTTGGTTCCCCTCTTGATTTGACGGGCCGCAACATATTCATAATCCAAGATTTGATGTTCATAGGCGGCAGTGATAACTAACCAGCAGTCCACCTGTTTGCTAGTTTCCCGGACCAATGCAATAAAAAGGGATAATATATTATACTGTTATACTGTTTTAAGTTCGTAAGGTTTGCTGTGCCTGGAACTTTTTCATGTTCAAATGTTATGTATGTTAAGTATCTCAGCTCTCATATTTCAAGAAATAATTAAATATATGGGTCCAAAATATGATACATGTAATACATTTGTAGTATCTCATCAAAATAGAGCTAAAAGTGCAATAAAGACGTCAAAAATCATGTACACAAAAGCGCTAACTGAAAACACGAAGGGGGGCGAGATGAGAAAACTTTACGGAGACAATTTAATAACTGCCACCAGTGCCTCCACTGACACGGCTAAAGAATGTCGCCGAAGTGAAAACAAGGGTGGGCGCGCGCCACCGTGAAATAACGTTGAAACAACTGTACACTGCAGCTTTATATTGTTGATTTATACTTGGATTCTTTCTTTGCGCTCCCTTCTTGTTCTTCATTTCTTGAGATCAGTCGCTTTCGTTAAGATCCAATCGTTCACCTTTAGTATTGGATATTGTAGTGTTTATAGACGATGAATAGGTTGTGGTTGTGTTGTTATATATGTTCATTGCTTTATGGAATATGGTGCTCTTTGCGGATCTCAAAGACCAACTAACTATCCATCGAATATTTATTTTAACATCTACATGGAGTTAGCTTTTTTTTACTTATTTTTAAACTCAATTTCTTCTTGCGAAAACCCCCCTCACTTTAACTCCTATTAACCGGAATCGGCATTGCACAGAAATAGTACTTAATATCAGCGACTGCCTGGGGCACAAATTTGCTTTTGATCAGTCACAACAATAAACTATAAACTAAAAAGGTGTTGCACTCGCAACAACTTTGAGATACTGGAAAATCTCTGATACAACTTTGGAATTAGATGAGGCATACTAGAACTTAAGACAAGAATATATGGAGCAGTTCCATTCTTAAGTCATTAATCGAGAAACCAGTGTTTAGCAGACTCAGCGCCACAAATCCCTAGACAATACATGCTTTACCATAAACGACGGAAACTTTGTTGTGCAAATCATGGAACAACAATTAAGGAGTTGCAAACGGGGAT
This sequence comes from Deilephila elpenor, assembly GCA_949752805.1. Classification (NCBI taxonomy): domain Eukaryota; kingdom Metazoa; phylum Arthropoda; class Insecta; order Lepidoptera; family Sphingidae; genus Deilephila; species Deilephila elpenor. The sequence continues at coordinate 15,451,718 of OX457097.1, read as the reverse complement.
ATTTGTATCCACAACGATTCTTGCTTGATACTAAGTAATTAAATCCACTCAAATTGCAAAGTTGCGTTGGCTGTTCCAAATGGCTCGCTTATTCATAAACTGCATATTTCAAATTCTGACGGCATCCGCATGAGTTTCAAAGTTTCGTGGATCCTGGTCCAGCACGAATCGATTATATCGCTATATATGTTTCGGATGATGTGAATTAAGTTTATTTTATATCTATTATAATATTTTTGTGGGTTTTGTAGGTATTAAAGGAGTAGATACTAAACTTCAGGAAATTATCCAGGAACTATATATATTATATACTGTCGTAAATAATTTTACAATTTAACATAAAATACAGACGGAGTAAAATACTAACTATTACTAATAACTAATGCGACTGGGAGCGAGATATGATCAGGACGAGAGAGTCTGTTCTATTCTTCAAAGTTACACGACCCTTTTATATGTGTCCCGAACGAAGATCGTCGAGGATATATGACAGTAAAAAATTTAAACAAAAAATAACGATCCATCCTGTCAACAAAAAAATAAGGGTTCACCCAAATCTATGTGTTATTGTCCAATAAAGATGCATTGTTTTCTAAGGATTGCCGTTGACCAATAATTTAATATTTATTTTCGGGACTATTGGAAAACAATAGCTGTTTACGACCGAACCTTTTTAACTAAAATTATACAATAGGGTACATAAAATCCTTGCTTAAATAAATTTTATGACTCGCAGATGTTTTATAGTTCTGCAGTCATTTCTTATAATAAAAATACATGTTTATATAAACTTAAAATTAGCAAATAAATATAAAACCTAAATCTAAGTTGATGAGTTGACACCACTACAATATGCTTTAACTAATTGTCATAAGACTTTCTTGTGAGTGATTATATTTTAATCATTTTTACGAAAACTCCTTTCTTCATATTTTTGATAGTTTTTGGAGGTTATATTCAGTGTATCCAACAAAATAAAGTTGAATTCTTTAAAGGATTCATTCTTTAAATAATTATATAATTATGAAGATAAGTGAGGGATGAATTTAAAATATTAATAAAATAGTTTTCTAACCCAAATTCAGATCAAGCTGGTGTAAAAACACAAAACTGGTATTGTGAAACAAGGACCTTCATTACCCCTTTGTGTCTTCTAATTGGAACTCTTGTTTATTACTAATGGTTTCGTCTGGCCACTCGCCAACTGGATTACAAGCGCTGGTATCAAGATACAATTTCCTTGTAACAATTGTTCCATCAATAAAATTGTTATTTCTTACTTACAACGGTTTGTCTTTTTCTATAACTTGTTTATATTTTCTTTTAGTATTAATAAATATCGGTTGTTTATTGGTTTTGGTTGTTTTATCTCTGGGATCTTTATTAGTTTTTCTAGTAGAATAGTTGTTTCCAGAGTTTGTACAACGACATAACATTATAATGTTAGGCTTCGTGTAATAAGATCACAATAATTGTTCGTCCTTTCAGTTTATTTGCCATTCTAAGTAACTACTGGTTTAATATAACATTATTTTCTTACTGAAACAATATTTTGTAAATGTTGTTTTTAAAAATTCTTGGCTGACTTATTTCTTTATTATTTAAATAAAAACATCCGCGGTAACTTACTGGGATAACTAGGTACGAAGAAATAATAAGAAAATAGAATCAAAAATAAAATAAAAGCCATCCATTAGCTGCTTGTTCTGAATACCGCAGTGCCACTCATCTGGAACTATTTATACGATCTGTAACTTATTTCGGAATTCGGACTGTGACTATAAATATTAATTAACATGGCAATTAAGAATTTATCCATTTGTATATGATTATGTCGAAATATATAGGATCTAAGAGAAGCAAATATAGAACAATATATCTTACCTATAACTACACCATCGACGCTGGGCCCGAAGGCGTACGCGAAGTCGGGAGCTTGCACTGGCGCGGACAACAGCGCCTCTAGTGGACGTTCTCGCAAACATCGCAGCAGTGCGGGTGGTGTCAATTCTATTCAATAAATTCTTTGTCAATCTTATTGTACAAAATAAGGTATTACATGGTGGCCTTTAAGTTAAGCTAAAACTACCAATCGAGCCAATCAATGATATAAAGTTGATTGCAGAGCACTAAAGTAGAGCTTATAACCTTATGAGGTTTTCATCAGCATCAAAATCACTTTACAGAACAGAATGTCTGCTACCGTAACAAGGATATCCCTCAAAAATATTCTATGTGTTCTATTGAAAATTACTTACATCTTTCTGCCCATGCCTTACCAGTATTACACTTGTCTGGCTTTTTGTATCATAAAATAGTGATAGTTTATACAAGAACACTAAAAACGTACCTGGGGAACAATTTGCATGTGTCGCTACTATCGCAGCATACTTGTTGGGATCCGCGACCAGTGACCATGGACTCAGACCAGACCCCGACATGAGGATCGCTCTGTGAAATAGTAGACCTGAAACAAAAATATGAGTTAGTACTGAAAACGGTCATCTGATGTTAAGTACGATACCGTCTAAAATGATTGCCGATTGATAACAGCTAAACATCTGCCACTCGACATAATTATGCTGGTTTGTACCTACTGACCTTCATATTGGTAATATTTGTATAATAACTGAAGGGTTACTTTACAGATCGTCTTCTCGGGCATCAGGCGGATTTTTGGCAGACGACATTGCTTTTTACGTACAAGGAAAAAGTCGTAAGAGAACATAGGTTCTCTTATACTTGAGAGTTTCTCACATGATTTTTATGATGTATAAATTCTACTAGCCTTCTAAATTAAAGAACAGTTGTGCGACAGTAAAAAAAGTTGTGGAGGGGGAATTCGGGAATTCTGTTGGGGCAGGATTGTAGCCCTCACCGAGCCAGTTCCAATGAACCCAAGGTCGGTGGGTCTACGATGGATAATGCCGGAGATATGAGTAGGGGGGGGGTGAGGTAAAATTTTTAGGGTGGGGGTAAGCGGGGGGGGGAGGTTTCGTGGGGAGGCTATTGGGCACTGTTTTGGATTTAGGGTGGGGGAAGGCCAGAGGGGGGGTAAGGATCAAATTACAAAAAAGTGGGTGGGACTTAAAATTTTGGGTGGGGCTTGGAAACGGTTGGGGGTGTGGCTTACTGAAGTGGGTACTAATTTACTAAATAAAAAAAGATGGCGCGTAACGGAAGAATGTGACGCGTAACGAAAAATTTTTTCCAACCCCGATAAAGAAGTTTCACTTCAAAAATGTCTTAGTATAAAAGTCAAGTCGGTGTATTTTCTATAAAATATTATGTAGGAATATTTGCGATTCGTCAGTATATATTATAACAATAAAAAAAACCGAATCAACTATCAACATAAAAAAATATTTTTCATTTGCATTTTCATTTTTTGCTGTCACCGTTGATCAAAAGTTTTGTTTTGATTGTTAAACAAACAAGATATTCAAGCAAAAAATTGCGTTAGTTTCGAGTGCATTTTATCTAACACTCGCACTGTTTGACTAATAAAACACTTTGCAAATAATGCCCAAAAAAGACACGATGTTATTTAAAATATTTAAAAGGGTTATTTTTTTTATAAACTGATTCGGGAAAATAATATTATATAACCGTTTTATTTGCCAACATAAAATAGTGTTATTTGTGTATACAGTTATTTAACTGCTACGCTGCAACGCCGCCTGTGATACGAGAAGTCGCAGTTTGAATCCTCGAAATGAAATTAATGTATCTTACTATATCCTTTTATATGGCCAGCAATTTATATAAATACACCCACGAGAGACCACACTAAGATCGAGTCTTGTGTCGTAGGTATTAGGAACTACGAGATACTTGATACTTTTCGGTCTCACTAACACCCAGACCCGAAACAAATACTTGTGGTTCGCACAATCATTTGTCTGGTGCGGCGATCGAACCCGTGGCCTCTCGTTTCACAGTCGGCCTCTAACCGACTGCGCTTCGGAGGCTGTGGTGTAATTGCATTTATTTATTTATAAAAGTAATCAATGATAATTATAGTTATTCATTTATTCAATATAGTTCAGTTGGGTGCTACTTTAATGTTCGGTCACGTATTTTGTTTTATTTACCACGTGATTCCTCAGATATTTAGTTCTTGTTTTTAAAAATATATTACGTTATATTACCGCAAATATACGAGTAATAATATAGTAAATGTTTTATATGCTCAGTAAAGAACTAAAACTTTTAATAGTGCTCTATTAGTGTCAACATAATGTTGTAGACTTTCCAGACAAAATCCCGGTCAAACTAACAAATAAATACGACTACAGTGAATAATAAGGTTACATCACGTAAAACAAAAGTAACAAACCGTCAAAACATTACTTACGACGTTTCACATCCCAAAACATAATTTTAGCAAGTGTTGAACATTCGGGTCACGTATCGTTCCCAAATTTTCCGCGAATGCACTTAATAGTAGGCGAGATAAATTTACTATGAGTTTGTCAACATTTGAGCCAGGGCGGGCCCATGGGAAATCTCACTTTGTGTTAGCTCATATGCAATTTTCAGTTGACAACTTCTGGACTGTTAGCTTAATGATGGCGGTCAAAACGTTTCGCTGATACACATGTGAATAATGCTTTGCATTTGCAGTCAGATTTGGATGTTGTAGATAGAATAGGCGACGGATTTAATAGTGTCTAATCTGAGAAATTTGATTTGTAAATCTAGCCTTATGATACAAGGAGTTTTTAAAACTGAAATACTTGACAGAGCCAGTTAATAACACAATTGTTATACAATACCTCAATAGGTATGTTAACATTCTGGCGTGTGGTACCCGTAGGCCTCTATCTACCTTGGCTATTTAAATTGACGCTATTTCGTCTTCCATTTCACTTGTATTGTATTGTATCAGCCCTTAAACGTCCCACTGCTGGGCACGGGCCTACTCTACAATCGAGAGAATCGATTGAGAGTGGTTAGGCCATATAGTCCACCACGCTGGCCTAGTGCGGGTTGGCGGACTTACATACCGTAGAAATTCTTTAAAATCGCTACGGTATGCAGGTTTCCTCACGATGTTCTCCTTCACCGTTAAAGTGCGTGATGATTGACTATCAATACACACATAACTCTTCCCCTTCTCTTCGCAGTTTTTATCAACTCCATTACATTTAAACTCCGTTCTTTTTACCACCTTTATGCAGATGATCTCCAAATATATTCCCAGGCTCCCTTGCCCCAGTTAAATGATGCTGTCTCGGCCATCAATAAGGACATTGAGCAAATAAGCAATTGGAGTAAAGACTATGGTTTAATGATAAATCCATCCAAAACTCAAGTCATTGTTGTCGGCAGCCCCAGGATGATCTCTAGACTTAACTGGTCACTAATAACACCTGTCATTTGTAATGGGATTACTATTCCCTACAACGACAGTGTAAAAAATCTTGGAATCTATTTTGATAAATGTCTCTCCTGGGGTCCGCAGCTCCGAGAGTTGAGTAGGAAGCTATTCGCCTCGGCTGGGTCCTTGCGGAGATTACGTAATTTTCTACCCATTGCCACGAGATTATCGCTTGCTCAATCCCTTCTTCTACCCATCCTTGATTATGCGGATGCCAGTTATCTTGATATCACTGAGGAGCAACTTAATAAACTTGAGCGTCTTCAAAATTTTTGCATTAGATTTATATTTGGATTACGCAAATATGATCATGTTTCAGAGTTTCGCACCAAGCTCAAGTGGCTACCCATAAGGCTTCGCCGGAATACACACATTCTCTATCTTCTTTTTAACATACTATTTAATCCTCTCTCTCCACCATATCTCAAAAATCGGTTTGAATTCCTTCATGATTCACATTCAAAGTCTCTAAGGTCATCGGAGAACTTAAAACTGAAAATCCCTGTGCATTCCACTTCTTTTGTAGACAGATCTTTCACCGTACAAGCTGCTCGGTTGTGGAATGCTTTACCGGTAACGGTAAGAAAGGCCAAATCTCTGCCCATCTTTAAAAGGATGGTCAAAGAACATTATTTACAGGTTGACTGAGGATATTAGGGTTGTATACCTTTTCCTCTGTGTAATGTTATTTAATTATATGACCTTTATGTTTGTGTAGATATGTATGTATATTGTATATGTATATGTATGTGTATGTATATATATATATATATATATATATATTTGTATTTATATGTGTATATTGTGTAAGTATATGAATATGGAATATTTATATTATTCGTACACCTGACGCTGCCCCAACTTTCGTTCTCTTTTCTAATATCCATCATATGGTTGTCTGTCAGAAATTGCCTTGAGCGATAAGACCGCCAATTGTACTTTTTTTCTGTTTATTGTCTTCTTTTCTGTTGTGTTTCTGGTGTACAATAAAGATTTTAAATAAAATAAATAAATAAATAACTCCGAAAAGTCAGAGGTGTGCCCTGGGATTTGAACCCGCGACCACCGTCAACATGTAGGCAGCCGCGTCTGGTCCGTTACCAACAGGCCACCACGCACTCAATTAATAATTTGGTCAATTTATAATTACTAATTTTATTTGTTTTCTAGAAAGGTACAATGACTAAAAAGGCATTTCCATTTCACTTACGACTACATAATAATTTCATATTGTTCCCGTCGTTTTTGAGATTACTTACATTACGAGTATTCAATTTACGACCAAGCTATACCTCTAAGTCAGACATGTACAAATGTAGGTTATATCGATACTTCCGATCAGGTAATCTAATTCTAGTGTATTCTATAGTATGTAGTAAATAGGGAAATAATATGATGTTTGAAGAGTTGAAGACTACGTTGGAAAGCGAACTTAGTATGTAATTAGGAAAAATTAAGTACACAGTAACACGAGTTTAGTATTTAGTAACTGTTGTTTTGTCCCAGTAGAAATCCGTGAGTCGAAAACACTAACTACTAGTGTAGAGGGTAATGGCTTCTTTAGTCAAGCTGCATTAGATAAGCTCAATAAGCTAAGGCCCAAATAGTCACATATAAGGCTATCTTTAAATGTGTGGTGACGTGAAAAGATATTTGTGTAATTTGACAGTTCCATTTTAGGAGTACCTATTACGAAAAATATGTAAAACACAATCAGCCTCAATCTATCTGTAAGATACGTATTCGTTCGTTCTATGATTAAAGTTTGGAATATTATTTTCGGTTCCACATCATATGTTTTGCAAAATTGCCGATATAAAATATATATTTTCAACAAAATAATTAGACGTTACAAAATATAAAAATTATATGCTCACAAAGCGGGAAAACATAAAGCATTGTAAACGATATCTCCTCCGGATTCCACTTTGATACACCATGTCCGAGAAAATTAATCTCGGCTTAATACAACGGGAAACAAAATGTAAGCTATGCCATTTATATAATTTTTTCTTTAATTTTTCCTGTCCTTCGAGAGGAAACGGGCCCCTGTGAGTGGTGCTTTTTATTATCAAAGCTCCACTTTGTTGTTAAGTGGGAGATTTAATACAGTGTTGTTTTATTAAAAAGCTCCGATCCTTGTGCTTTCGTAACAGAGATTTTTGGAATGCCATAAAAGCCTTAAATTCTTCGGCATACTTCATATCAGAATTTTTTGTTCCTTTAATATTATTTTATTACTAAAATTTTTTTGCGATAAAATATATTAGGCCTCAACCGTACTTATTTTATATTAAGATATACGCAAATGTATATAGAAAGGTTTCATCCGTTAATGTTATCGATAATGTGTGTCTACAAATACATATAGTACACACCAATTTAGAAGAGCTTGCTTAAGATTAAGACTTCACTATTCATTCCATCCACTCTTAAAATTTCACCCACATATTTTTAACTACGTAAAAGTAAAAAAGAATCCGATTTGGGACATTAATTAAAGCTGCATGTTGTACTCAGCACTTTTTCCAACCTTTTTGTAAACATAAAACTAACTAACCACATTCACAACTCACTCACAACAGTCCGTTTTATGACGAGAACAAACGAAGCACAAAATCAAGAGATAGTAAATTCTCAGCTGAGTGCAAATTTAGCGCGTCTAGACCCAGATAGTTTGTTAGAGCGTCTAGTCTTCAGCAGCCAGTCTGAGATAATTAGTCTCGTCGAGTTAACGGGAAATTACTTAAACCATATCACGCTCAAACCCGCTATCTTACGGTGTCGCCTTTTAGCGCTCGGATCATTCGCTGACTTGATTTTGTGATTCTTGAGGGTAGATAGTGTCTAACAGTATAGTTCAGAATTGCCAAATACAATTCCAAGGCCTTTAATTACTTTAAAGACTCACTTGTTATCAACACGAGCATATTAGCCACAGAAGTTCTACTGCTTACATGGACCTCTCATAAGCATCTCCATAGAAGCTTTAATTCAGCGATTTCCTGTAACTTTTATTGTAAGAAAATTTGCATTATAGTATGACCTTCACAATATTTTCGAGTACGATTTCAACGGCATGTGTTTTTTCAATTGGGTTGAATGGCGAGACGTGGTGGACAATATCGCCTAACACCATCCACGGACCATCGATTGTAGAGTAGGCCCGTGCCCTGCAGTGGGACGTATATGGGCTGATGCTGATACTGAATGTCGAGACGAGTGTGTCGTTTGTCTGATGGTAAGCGATACGACCGGTCATAGACAGTAGCAAAACCAAAAGCACCATGAATTATAAAGCAATGCTTGGAATTCCACTGCGTTAGCCATCCTGAGATATAAGATGTAAGTCTCGTTATGTCCAGTAGTTACTCTGGCTACAATGTCTTGCAAACCGGAACAAAACAGTGCATTTACACTGTTATTTGGCGGGAGAAATAGATATCACGGTGGTACCGAGGCGGCCTCTCACATATGACCTACCACCAGTGTTAGTGTAAACACATTAAAATTTCCATGTCAGTCAACCAAAATACTCGAGAACACCTGAAAATGCATCGGGTGTGATAAAAACCGATAAAGTAAACGCAGGTTCCGTTAGCGACGCCACCGGCGCTCCGAGTGCCTTTTATTTTCCGCACACTCGATATCGCTCTGATGAAAATTCAAGCACCCGCCGACTTAGAATATTTTTTGCATAATCTATTTTGTGTGGAAATGGCCCTGCGAGAGTATGGAGATGTTATAATGGATGATTTAGTCAAGGTTAGGTTTAAGGTCACGTAAAAAGACTCATAATAAATCAGCGGTGTACTGGTATCAGTAGATACCTACCGGGTAGGTATCTACCGGGTTTGGTTTTTTGTAAAGTTCTCAATGGGCCTTAGTCTACCACTCTAAAGCATGTGTGCTGTTACTTTAAAATCTTATGGGAGTTTTATAAGATGTGGATATACCTGGACGAATACCACAAATAAATGAACCAATTAATTTACTTTATAGTCCCTTACATAATATTATCAAAAAACCCTATCAGATGCCAGTAGGATCTTTTCTATTTCATAATATTTAGTTCTATACAGGAATCGAAATCTAGTCCATAAGTTTCACACAGATCTAACTGAAATAAAGACTTACTTTTATAATATTGTAATATACTTATATTACAATGATTTTAGATGTAATCATTCAAGATTTTACGAACCTCAATCTTTTGAAAAAAGAAACTTTTTTCATCGTAATATAGAAAAAGCCAATTGCACAAAAAAAATATGTAGAGAGCTAGAAAATTAAAAGTGCAGTGCTCGCTACGTATTTATTTTGTAATCACATATTGGCGAACTGGCAAACTGCAACGTAGTATCGACCCAGTTTTTCGGCACGAACCGGCGACTCAGCGGAACGTGCCGAAAACGAATTGCGTCGTGTGCGTATCGGCTAGTGTTGCTCTCAGACCAAATGCACGGTCTAGATAGAAACGACTTATAGCTTTGTTCTTTTGCTCTTTAAGTTTTTCTAGACTTTGATAAAACAGGCAAGATACTGACATCATTATATTTAATGTAAAACCTTCTTGTCCAGATATAAAACTTCTAGACCAATAGAAGTAACTAGTTACTAACACTAGCTTAGAATTCTCAATAACATACGTAGTTAATGTAACACGTCCTCCATCCACGGACTAATTGTTAAGACTGCGATTAGTCCAGCACTGCGCAGTCTTATTTGCTATAAGTAGCATGAACTAGATTTATGAAGCTCATTAAACCTGATCTTGTAGTGTAGAGAGTACAGGGGATCAGAAATGTGGTTCACAATCTATCGAGAGCTAACATAAGCCAAGCTAAACTGAGCTAAGCTAACAAGCTAGTTTGCTCAGAGCTGTCGCAGCTTAAAGTTAATCGCGTGCTTCTAGAAAGCCGGTAAGGTACAACGAGTATCGGGTAATTTATCAAGACTTGTGTCTTAATGTTTGTGTGATGTAACGTTAAATAAAGTCTCGAGTATTAAGGGTTTTTTGTTAAAGACGAATTGCTCGTGCAAGTTTCCAACGTAGACGGTAATGTTAAAATGTATTTATTTACGCTCACATATTTATATGACGTAATAAATAAAAAAGGCTATATTATGGATATCGTTTAAAATTGCTTCTAAACGATTCCTCAACAACATAAAATAGCCCATCCTAATAAGGATGGTACCAAATGTCTCAAGACTATTCCACGGGACACTGAAACCAAGTACGCCTAATGCGCGAACGATTACAGATCATTTCCATTCCTACAGTATTAATAACTATGATATGTGTAATATTTTTAAATTTTTCAAAACCAAATTCAATCTATACACAATGAACATCTCATCCAATGAAAACCTGTCATGTAAGTTCCAAGAATCCAGTAATATCATATAAGTTTCTGAGTATTACATCTAGATATAATTTCGATTCGTTGTGCAATGATCCTGATAAGACAATAAACAAGCTGTAATATAATTTGGACCCTCAGTTCCTCTCGATACGTGATCGGACTGAAGGAACGAAATGAGAATTGAAAATGAGAATATTGCACAAGATATAATACATAAGATAAAACATGTAATGTGGAACTACGAGGATGGGAAATGAGGTAGGATTGTGTCGCATTGTGTTTGACACTAGACGCTCTTGCAACTACGTGCACTTCTGCAAATATATTAGCAAACAAAGCAAATGTGTTTGATAAGTAGATGATGGAAATAAAGACGTAGTGGATTCTTATTGATTTTCTTACAGCTGTCTTGGATTTGAATATTGTGCCGAAGCGGTGGTAGTTTTACATGAGATCCGAAAGATTTTGAGTAAGACTTTAACAAATATTAATTTGATTTCACATGGAAATATACATAGACCCTGCCTCGTACGTTTAAGATATTCATAGTTTAGACTCCATTATGATCTGGTCAAGTAGATTAACATAGACAAAATGATGTGCATGTACAGTTTTTTTATTATGCGACTTGAATATCAAGATGGTTGCTGATGAGGTTTGATCTTAGGGTAAAAAGTAGTCGCAAATTGATCATTGAGCCATCATAATCATTTTTTTCCATCAGTCTACAGTAGTTCACTGTTGGAGGAAGACTTTGATATTTGCATTATATCAAATGATCTTACAATTTCTACCCTTCTCGCCCAAGCCATAAAAGTATAAAACAAATTTTATAAATGTCGATTCGTGTGATATATTTCATAAAACTTGATTATCCCCAAAAAGTACAGCATACATATATACATACATAAACTCACGCCTTTATCCTCGAAGGGGTAGGCAGAGGCGCCACTAGGACACCCACATTTCGCCTTGCATGTTCCGTCCCATGATGTGATAGGGGGCGAGCCTATGGCCATATCGGGCACAAATTCCTGACTCCGGGCTGATAATGAACAAAAAAATCCAATATCACTTTGCCCGACCTGGGATTCGAACCCGAGACCTCAGCTTTGTAGTCGTACCGCCATACAACCACGCCACCGAGGCAGTCAAATCACTCAAAGCAAAAGTACAGCAAGCACGAAAATAATAATTCGTCAATCCCGTTTTCTCCGTACATCGCCCCAATGCAATATATCTGCATCAAATCTCCCTTAACGAATCTCCGGATCCCCTTCCAGATTGAATAAGGAATAATACTGGAATATTCCTGCGGGATAATAAAGGGGTTGTAGTCATTCAATCCTCCGCATAGACGATTTAAGTCGCAGGTTTGTGAATTGTATGCAAGGGGTAATATACACATATATTGCATAGATTAGTAAAGCCGCGAGACTTTAAAATAATACATGCAGTGTTTTACATTCGTGTCTATCTATATCTATCTATATCAGCCCATATACGTCCCACTGCAGGGCACGGGCCTACTCTACAATCGAGAGAATCGATTGAGAGTGGTTAGGCCATATAGTCCACCACGCTGGCCAAGTGCGGGTTGGCGGACCTACATACCGTAGAAATTCTTTAAAATCGCTACGGTATGCAGGTTTCCTCACGATGTTTTCCTTCACCGTTAAAGTGCGTGGTGATTGCCTATCAATACACACATAACTCCGAAAAGTCAGAGGTGTGCCCTGGGATTTGAACCCGCGACCACCGTGAACATGTAGGCAGCCGCGTCTCGTCCGTTACCAACAGGCCACCACGCACTCTTCACGCATTCGTGTATAGATGTTATATTATATCGACGCGCTCGAACAACTAAAGTGTAAAAATCAATACAATTACATACACAATTAAGCTTCTATATCAGCCCATATACGTCCCACTGCAGGGCACGGGCCTACTCTACAATCGAGAGAATTGATTGAGAGTGGTTAGGCCATATAGTCCACCACGCTGGCCTAGTGCGGGTTGGCGGACTTACATGCCGTAGAAATTCTTTAAAATCGAATACACTTAAGCTTAACACAGTATATTTTTTTTTTTTTTTTTTTATTGCAATGAATGGCGAGACGTATATCTATGAATCGCTGAATTTGTTTTTCGTTCCATGATGGGATATAGGGAGCGTATATTACAAATACTTCTCAGGGCTGGGTAAGTCGTGATATATTTTTTAGTTCAAAAAACAAGCACGAAATTAATTACGTTAAATATTTTTTTGTACTAACAGATATGGCGATAGGATCTCCTCCTACCACACTGTGGGACGTAATATACTTGGCGAAACGTGGGTGTCCTGGTTGCTACCAGGGGAACCTCTGCCTACCCCTGATGGAAAAAAAGAGTGAGTTTATGTATGTATGTTCCAACAGCCCTTACTTACGATGTGATAATAAATTAACGAAATTAGAAAAATATCCGTCATAATTACTATATCTTTATGCCTTAATATCATTTTTAATCTACTTGGTTTAAAATTCTTACCTTTGTATTCATGATCTGTCACTGGTCTGGCTGGCTTATAACGATCGACCCGCATCGACGCTCATGCAAAAAACGACTTCCATTGTTTGCAAAAATTGTATCCGTGTTCGTTACTTTTAATATTCATCGAATTTGCACGTTATGCAACGTAAATAAATTTGTTCTCTGATTAAAATATTTGCACATTCAATATGTAACAAAAGCTTAGTGGTGAAAATATTGATATAAATGTGGTGGATACGGATTCGGCTGTCTATAAAAGTTGCGGTTTTAACTTAATTGATTGACATGCCAAACTTACGAGTATACTCACGATTGAATTTATGCTCCGCTTTTGAAATAAAAATTTAATATTTGCTCTTTTTTGTATTCATTGAATTGTATTGACACGATAAGATCTTCAAGTTTATAATTCAACCAAATAGTCAGATATATTATTACTGGTGGTAGGTCTTTGATATGTAAGAGACCACTTGGGTACCTACCCAAGTGGTCTCTTACTTAGGTACCTACCTACCACCGCAATGTCTATTGCTACCGCCAAACAGCAGTGTAAATGCTCTGTTCTGTTCCGGTTTGAAGGACATTGTAGCCAGAGTGGACATAATGAGACATAACATCGTATGGCTCAGGTTGGCGAGCGCAGTGGAGTGCCAAGCATTGCTTTGTAATTTGTCGTGTTGTTTAGTTTTGTTACTATCCATGAGCGGTGGTATCGCTTATCGTCAGGCGAAAGGCAAGCTCATCTCGCCATTTATGGCGATAAAAAAAATACATAATTTTCTGTCGCACGTCAAAAGAATAGCACACTTGCCACCAGTTATTGTGTAACTATAATCTTCCTAATATTGTACAATCCTCCTTATAATCAATTGGCTGTAGTAGTAAGAGCCAAAAACGATGCCTTTCACAATTTGTACAATTCCGTACGAATCGATTATTTCGGAAACAGTCCTCTAAGTAAACGAATAAACAATTCCAAGATATACGCGGTAAATAAATAGCAATTTGCTACATACGTATACACACATATAGCAAAACTCATTAAGTACCAGCGGTATCTAACGCGAGAAACAATCGATTCAAGCGCTCGCAATTGCCGCTGCGTTTAAAATTCCATTTCGTCTACAGCGACTACCGCTGTAAGTCTCAGGCCGTGTTTCTGAATATGTGACTCATTGAGTTTCCATTCGTATTGGAATGGATATGTGAGTACAGAGGTGACAGTAAATGTAAAGTAGTATTATTATTTTTAAACTATGACAGATTTTATTGTGCAACAACTACTGCACTTAATCCACTTCGGTATCCCAAAACTGATTAGTTTCAATGAGAAGATATTCTTCACTCTGATAGATTTTAATATTCACAAAATAACTCATAATATTTTAGCTTGACTCCGGATTTCATCCCGACACAAAACCACTCCATCATAATAATATGTATTTAAACTTCTTATGCCTGAGTCCTCAAAAAGCGCTCGCAAATTTTGAAAACCGTTTGCAGACAGTAAAGACTATTTTCGGTTAGAATAATGTTAATCTAAATGCATCGTCGAAGGTTTTACATTCAAACCCGTGTTGTTTATGCGGGGGCGCGCGGTTTCGGCTATTTCGCTGCAGGAGCTTTTAAAGCTGCCTGATAACTATGTTTACAATTCCCTACCCTTTTGTGGAGTCGGCATTTGGTGTGTGCAAATCTACATTCGAGATGATGTTTCGTTCTATATCTGTTTTCTAATTAATTCAAGCGGAATATTGGAAGGTTTTGGTTAGTGTGAGAACATGGCCTGGTGCTTTTGTCTTTACACGATGCTTGGAAATTATTCAGTGAGTTCTGGTAAGCTCGGTATTTCCATACGAGTTAGCATTAAAGCAATGGTATTTGTAGAGGAAATGTCACCGACATATTCTAAGGCAGAAGAAAGTTGAAGTGGGAATGGGAGTGGCGCATAACGCGAAACCGATTCCCAGTGAGTTCTCGAGTGGTGGTGACGCACCGGTAAATGCAGTGTTAGACTTCCTCATAATGACTAAAGCAATTGATTTTAATATTCTAATGGGTAACCGCAGAATACCAACCGCGCATAACATATCGCTATGAAAATCTTTGATAATGCCTATGAATAGAAAGGTTTTCATATTCTATCTATTCATCTATAAATTAACAAATATAATAAAAATCTACCTACTGTGGTCATAGTCAACATTTAGTACGTGATGTTTTTCAATTCAGTAGCATTTGAAAAATATATCACCGTTGTTTTGTTTACCATCAATAAAATGGTTTAGTCGTCTGTTTCGTAAAGCCATCACTTTTTATACGTACCAAATAGAATTTGTTAATGTTTCTACTGGTATTTATTTAGCTCGAGTTTTAATCTGGTAGATGTTTGTGCACTGTAATGAAACTGTCCGACTTTAGGTAACTGATCTTCTCTATATTCGAAACTCTTAAAGTCTGAGTCCATCATGCTCGCCTAGATGAAGTTCGTAAACCATCAAACCGTGAAATAGTCTCAAATACGCAGGTTTCATCGCGATAATATCGAATAATTAACTATACCAATAATTTGATACGAAAACTTATACCTTTGATCTAGAGTTTTAAAATGATATCTATTCCGGTAGTAAATTTCGATTTTAAAGCAGCTACCGGTCGGTTTTATATAATGAAAATTACAAATATGACAATAAATTTAAAGAAATCTGCAGTTTTCCATCATTCAATGTTCAATATGCATTAAATATTAAAATATCTAAGTCAGTGTTCCCGTGCGGACCTAAACTGGCTATGACGTATCGCATTCCCGCCATTAGCGTTCGTTCCGTTCTGTTTACACTTATGACGTCACTTCGTACCGCTTGGCTTTGACAAGGACTCAATCGAGCGAATTCTTTCTCGTAACTGATTTGATGTTGTTATATTTTGGTCTTTAAATACTCCACCAGTAATTGCGTGTACGTTTAATAAGTCTTCCCTTACATTTCAATTACATACATCAATACATCTTACATTTTCAATACATCTTAATAATATCATAACTAGCTATAATTTGTACTAGCATATGGATGAACAACGGACCTACTGTTAAGTGTGCATAATCCATTACTGCGTCATATGAAAATTTAAAAAACCTAGTGAAAGTAGGGGTATAGGCTAGATGTTGGCTTTTAAGAATTTATTAGAAGAGAATAGTACGCGAAAATAAGGTGAACCGCAAGCTTGTCGGTTTATGATAGCAAAAATTGTTGGGCATCTACTATTTTTGTACAGTCACAATCAAAAGAAATACCGTTGTTACCTTATTAAGTTGTTTTGTATTAAGTTGCACCATTCTATTGAGTCGTTGTATTTAAGCGGTCCTTGTTAACTCAGCTGTACGACAACTAAGAGATGTCTTGATTACATAATTGCCTCAAACCAATCAAAGGCCTTCCGAATTGCCATTGTCACAAACGACCCACTTTCTAAATAGCCTTAAAACGACCTCTATAGCGTGACGACAACAATTACGTAGTGAAATTTAAAAAGCTTAATTCGTAAAACACAAAAAATATCGTATTTTCACGATCCGGGAACGATTTCCGTCACCTTTGTTTGCATCTATTATGGGAGGGATCGCCGATATCGCCCTGTAATGGATGCTATTGCGTTATAGTATTTGTAGCTAGTTCTTTAATTATAGGTTTGTTTGACGAGTATTAAAAAGTGACTGAAGCTATAAGGCGGGAGCTGTATATTGGCAAAATGGTCATGTATAACATAGTAAGAATGTATGTAGCATGTATGTAATGTATATCATTTGAAAGATTAAAATTAAGAGTAAGTACCTCACTTTTGCTGATTGATGGTATCGAGTTTAATTTGCTATTTATATTGTCCAAAAATAATGAATTATTTCTCCTCTTAGTTATATCGTTAAGAGGTTTTTGTCCAGAATTGTAAGAAAAATAAATGTTAATCAATTTGATCGATAACATTATGTTGTTTTCGCCTTTCCCTGCTGATGAAGCGGCCTAAATGATAGATTGAATTACATAAATACCAATTTATTTAAAGCTTAAAACCATCATTAACCAAAATCCATGCCGCAACGTAATATAATACACCCCAATTACGGTGCAGCAAATCCACTGAAAACAAAAAACAGTTTTACACTCACGTTGTTTATCAAAACTTTGTCCGTACGGTGAAAAAGTAGTTATTAGCTGTAGAAAAGTTCGGCTGGCCGAGGCCAAATTGTTTCTCATCCCTTCATCAGGTATTCTGTGCGACACGAATCAGGGAGCGAAATTGCTTTCTCAGACCTGAGACCTCAGCGATTCTGCTGAAGTATGTGACCAGTGGATCGATGTTTGGATAAATAAGTCAACGGTCATGCATAGAAATAGAGAGATATGGTGCGACGCAGTTTCTTGAGAGTGACGTGAAACGAATAACTAACTAGTAAGTACGTTTCATGGAAGAACACCTGAGCCATTTTGTCCTGGGGTGTACAAGAGTAAATTCTGGTTAACGAATGCTAGCGGTGAGGCAATAGAAAGATTATGAAAAATTGTATATAATATAATAAAATAATAGTTTGAGTAGAACTGAAACAGTTGAGCCGGTTATTAAATCTATGGTCCAGAATACTAAGCGTGGTTCTACTACTTAAATATCTATATCTACAAGTCTAACGCCCAAATACTGGAACGCAACTTAAATATAACTTGCGCTTAACTACGTTAATCCCGATTAAATGTACTGGCTAAGTGAGCCGTGCGCTGTTAAGAGCAACTTATTATTTGAATGTCGTTCCAGTATTCGGGCGATAGTGTTTAGATAAATTATAAATAGGTCACCGTAAACAAGAATCTTAACTCAAAATTATGGTAATCACAAAAATCTATGTGAAACTCTCGTACCCCCATCAAAATAATTTAACAACTGTAATCACGCCTTACCTGCTTGGTGACACTTCGTAAGAGAAATTATCTCATCTCAACTTAACTCCAACTTATAATTAAGTTATAGACGTTTTCACCGCCTTAACGACCTCATCGGCAACTTGCCGTCGCGGTTCACTAACGTTACAAGTTAAAATCGTTAACTGCATGCATATATCATGCGTTATGAGTTTGAGAATTATTGCTGGATGTGGTAGCAGTTTGCGGTTTGACAATATGCGCCGTGGTTGCAGCATGGACGGTTGCTTCTTGACTCACATCTGTGGTTTCGATATTCAGAGGTTATTTCTTTGTATATTTGTTGGAGCGTGAAATATTTGTAAGTTATTCCAAAGGTTTATGCTATATTCGCAGACTGGTTGAAGATAAATGGTTTGTGCAAATTGGTGTGAAATTGAGGATGTCTAGCCGTAAATTTATCAGAATTCAGATAAGAATACAAAATAATTAACATTTGGCGCTTTCATTAACAACAAATTAGAAAGACATTATAAAGTTTGTAATAATATTTCTTTAAAATCTTCATATGTTTTATCTGTTGTAATGAAATGATAATAATTTACTTTACTTCAACAATTAAATTAAAAACTGTATGAAATAAAAACTTTTAATAATACAAAGTTACTTTTTAACGAGTCGTGTATTCTGCCCGTATGATACAATTTACGCGGAGGGTAATTTTTATTTTTACGGTGCAAAAACTACAACGCAGTTAATTTTTATCCACGTTGCATTGCTTTTATTACTTTCAGTTAACGAAAATGCCGTGTTTTGAATCGCCATACTATCATTCTTGATGCTGTAGCCGGCACAAATGGGATGTTAAGACTTATTTTAAATATTTATGTTTACATATTTATATTCTCAGGAGGGTAGGTAAATGTACTACCCGTTGTTAGCCAAACAGTAAGATAAGAGCTAAGCTCGCCCTAAAATATGACTGGGGGCTTCTCGCTATTTTGTATACAAGTTCCAGTCGCAGCAGTATTTTTTTTCGAACATTAATCATCGCCCAGTGATTTCTGGCTTTGAATTTCTTTAAAGTATTGCAACTGTCCATTGACCTAGTTGCTTTTTCATTTGCTACTCCTATACCTACTCAAAAGAAATATAATTAAAAGCTTTTGCATCCACATTATAACATGCCTTATACCTATCCCAATAATATTCCAACAATCCAGTGCTGATAAATAAGGGGATTTCTCAAATTAAATTCCACACGAATAAACTCGAATACAATTAAATGAATATATAAAACTTGGTAGGTTGATCCATGGAACATCGTAAAGCCAAAACACCTGTATATGTAAATCATATTGTATCTGTTCCCAAAGTAAACAAAGTCTTAAAACTAATAACCGAGGGTGGTTTACTCAGGACTGGCTGCGGGCAGTGGAAGTTGAAAGCATGTGGCTTCGTGTGTATTATTCGTGGAAATACAATTACGTGGAATAAGCTGGTGCAGGGCGTGAAAAAATAGGTATGTTAATGATATGGTGTTGGTAAGTAGTTATGATTAAAATCAAAAGACTTTGGTCAGTTCTCCGTTCATTTTAGTAGTAATAGGATTGTTCATGTCCGTCCGGTGAAGGACTACAGTACATGACTCTACAGAATTGCGTAAAACCCGCTATCGTGATGCACGCAATTGTATGTCGTTGCAAATTTAGTTGGTTTTGAGGAGGCCTTCATCCGTACTTCATTGCACTTAACATCCCCGGTACATTATAGTTACTATGTCATGCCAATATAATATCCTATGTCAATTTTATACGGCTTTGCATAGTTTGGGTGGCAGAACCTCCTACCTTCCCTTCTTTTTTATCTTTTTTACATTTTCATCAATAACCCTCAAAAGTTCGAATCGCAAATCCGACACCAAATAAATATATCGGGTATTTAAGGACGCCATTTATAATGAGATTAGGTCGTTCATTTAATAGATTTATTTTAGTACCAACACTACCTTAAAATTATCTATGTTTTACAATATGTCGTTTTAGAAATAATAATTTGTATACGTAGGCTCTTACCCCGGTTATACAACAAGGCTCCGCTTGTATCGTTTGGCTGCCTACCAAAGCCGATCTTAGCACACACTCGACCGTATAACACATTATCGGCTGGACGGGGATATAGGATACGGCATGATATTGTAAGAAAATTGATACTTTATTTACTATAACTTAGGAGTTAAGAGCATTGGAAAATGTTGTTTACTGCTCTCGGCGTGTATTGGAAGCATCTTGAGATTTTGGTAAACACATTAAAGTGTTCAGTGTATTTGAGACTTACATTTTTATGGCAACAAAGAAAAAGCCTTGTAAGACGTAGAGTGATCACAACCACAGATGGATATCCACAATACCACGAAACCATATGTGTGAAAACTTATTACCGCTTGATATACTTAGGCTCTTACTAAATTGTGGAAGACATTCTTCTTGAAATATTGCCTACTACTGTAATATTTAGCTTTAAGTTATATGTAGTATTAATATTAATGCGAACTTTATTTACTTTTTCAGTATTTACAAGATTTGATCATATAAATTGCTCACATTTCTATTCACGTATTGAAATAGAGTAGTAATATCCAGCTGCGGCTTACTGATCACCTCATTCAAATCTATAAGAAATAATTAATGCTGTATATTTTTACTAAATATACCTTCTTTAGCAATGAAAGTAATTACTAAACTTACCTTCCGGCACAGCCAAGGAGGTGAGTAAAAAGTGGACGCACGCCGCACCCGTCCCATGTCCCATTAGTGTCACGTTAGTTGGGTCTCCGCCGAAGACTGCCACGTTCTCCTTGATCCAGTGCAACGCTGCTATCTGGTCCATTAGACCGTAGTTGGCTGGCGACCGAGGAAACTCGTCTGATCGAGGGTTCAGAAAGCCTGTGAAATAATTTTCTATGTTGTAGACTGAAATTCGGTATGACTATTATATTTATGAGTAGAGCCGGCCATGGTAAAACTTATACTGCTCCACCGAAACATATTTATAGTAATTGTTGTTTCGTTGAAACAGTTATATTGCTCAGGCTTGAAAAATCCCTAAAGACCTATTTCTTACATTTTTCCGTATCCTCTTCTAACATTCAGAAAGCCAGACAACAAACAACCATTTTATAGGGACGAGAGTAACTTGTTCGATAAATATTTCAAGTAGTTATTGTTAAAAACGACCAAAAAAGACGAATGAGATTTTCTTAAAAAATATCCATTTTTTTATTAAAAGTTTTATTAGACTTAAAAAAATAATTAAAGTTAATACGATTTGTAAACGAACAAAAATAAATTCAACTAAGTACATACATATTTTACACAGCTAATTAGCAAACATTACACAACAAAAACAGAATGATTAATCAGTTTCAATTATTTATTTTAAAAGAAAACAAATCTCGCGTTTTTATTACGTATATATTTCAAATAAACTGAAAAAATGCCCATTTACAAGTGAAAGGGAATTAAGTATAGCCATAATGGCGGCAAAAAATTGTTTGTGTTTGGTTTTTGCTTTGATATTCAAATTATTTGTTTCAGCGTTTGAAACTCTTATTTGTGGATTGTGTTTTGTTACATTACTAAGTGGTGAGATATTTTTGTTTTTATATAGGTAGTTGGTTAATGAACTTTTGGAAAGAATAATTTTGATATATTCGTGGATCTTAAAATATGTCTACCTGATATAAACTTAATTTGATATAAAAATAATAATTAATAATAATAATAATAATAATAATAATACACCCAACAGTCACATACATAGTCCTGACCCCACACTAAGATCGAGTCTTGTGTCGTGGGTATCAGAAACTACGAGAGACTTTTCGGTCTCACAAACACCCAGACCCGAAACAAATACCTGTGGATCACACAAATATTTGTTTCGGTGCGGGGATCGAACCCGCGGCCTCTCGTTTCACAGGCCGGCGTCTAACCAACTGCGCCACGGAGGCTGTCAACTAACATTCCTCCATATTAATGGCAAGTTCATAAAGCATATTTATAAAAATTTACAACAAAATATTCCTAAGTAAGCTCCACATCCTTCACATAAACAAATAAATAATATTCTGATAAAGAGAAATCCGTAATATTGCTAACTTCCATTACCCTTGACACGATTAGCTATTAGAAGTTATTACCCGGTCCTTACATGATTTAATTACTCACATAATGTAATAACCGAGTTATTCCTTTCGAGAAAATCTTCCGTACTTGAAAGTTTCACATCATTTATCGTGTTACGCTAAGTATAACGTAAGATTGATATAGAATTGTCTACTTTTAGTAAAATATTAGACGCTTACAAATGCAAATTTATCTCCGAACATCTTCATAATTAGATCCACTGTTGAACGTATTGTTACAGAGTGAGAGGGGGTCAATATTCGCCTTGCACTAAAACACTTTCTTTCTTTCTTTCTTTCTAAAAGTTTTTAATTACGGTGCCAATAGTATATAAAAAATCTCTTCAGTTGTCTTCGTATTCAAATAATACAGTATCATACGAATGTATTTTTTACGATGGCACGACGAATTACAAATAATACATTAAATAAAGTAGCCACCAGCAAGATAAGGTTGTGTCTCACCAGTCAACACAATTATTACGACGTGCCCGAAATACACAATCTGAACCAGGACGTCGAACTAATTTACGTGGGTACCGATCCAGTTGTACTGTCCCAACCACGATAATATATGTTTACAGCATAGAATTAAAATCTCATAGCTACATTATACTAATAATATTCAGTATACTATCGAAAACAAACAACATGTATTCTACTATTATACTAACATAAATACATATCATATGTTAGAAAATTGGCTTAGTTTGTTAGGGCGAAGTATTGATATCAAAACAACCCTTTGTGAGGGGTGGATGTTTGATGTTAAACATGAGCCTTAGATAATATGTTTTGCATACAAGGTCGCTGAATAAAGAGGTATTTTCGGGATTATTGTTAGTATGAAATAAATTTTGCTAACATGGTTGAGAAAACATAATTTTGTTCATAACGACGGCTATGCTAATTCAATTGTTAGGTAATTGACGGTTTAGTAACAGTGAAAGAAAAAATATCTGAGGAAAAAAAACGTTCACACTTTTTTTTTCTTTTGTTACGCTAATTTTAGTAAATAACTTATATATCTTTATAGCAGTAACTTTGTAAAGTAAACGTACTAAAACGTCTACATGTATTCTCTGTTTCGCAGAAAACATGTGCTTAACGTCGTAGGTTTTAGTAACTACAAGGGTCTTCTCGGTTCTACAGCACCCAAACCTAAAATAAATGTTAGCCGACCTCACAAATCTTTGCAGGGATCGAACATGCTTACATGCCTAGACACTTCAAGGATTTCATTAAGCCACAGAAGCGTCTAAGAAAATAAATTAATAACGAAACTATGCGTTCCTCAACCCAGTTCCAACCTTCAAAGCGATGTTTAGTTATTTTGTAATTACAACTTTAATTTCTGTCCGTTCAAAAGGCTCCCGCAGCGGCGGGCATAAAGAAATGCTTCAGATTGTCGCCAGCTATGTCAACGCTTTCAAATGGAGGGCAAGGGTGAACACTCGCAAACTATGCGCCCACCGCATTGTTCCACACTCAAAGGATTCCTTAGCGTCAACTTTATTTTATAAGCCTCAGACACAAATATTTATGTTGCGTAAACTTTTGTTTTGAGAGAATTGCTCGTGTATGAAGAATTTCGCGTATGAAAGTAAAAAGGTCAACAATCAATCATATTCACATTTCAATTGTGTGTTCTTATGTCTATTTTAAGATTCAACATCGAGAACTGGATTCGACTCAAGATTATTGCCCTTATTTTTTTGTTTGGTTGCCGGTATTTGAAAATTACTGAAGAAGGGTAAGGTAAAAAAGGTTGGAGGATCGGGATAGATAAGCCGGCAATTTGGTCGCTGAACTTTACTCGATAGCTAAGGCCTGCCGTACTTTTACGTCTATTTTTTATACAACAGTATTACTACTTTGAATAATGCTGGGATCAATAGTGGCAGAAGCGAGTTTATGTATTTCAAAAATGCGGCTACTTTTGAACTTGGATATGTCCCTCAATAATTAAATTATAACAGACATGACATGAAATGTATCACAAATTAAGCTGTAACAGAGATAGAAAGTAAAATTTATTTATTGTTTATTACAAAACCAAATAGATTTTAATTTCCTTTACATATGAACATATTACAACACATCATCGTTATCAGCTACGGAGTGGAACCTATTTTATCAATTCTTGGAAACCTATTTTCATCGTTGAAAATAGGTTCCCAAGAATTTTGATCCTCGAAGAAGCAGCCTTCATCTACCAACAAAAGAAAAGTAAATGATACTTTTAAGGTAAAATACAACATTTACATCAACATGAAAAGGAAAATTCAGAATTAACTTATAATAAAAATAAAGCACTTGTTAGCATGAGCCAGCTCGTGTACTTAGAAGATAACACTGCTTTTATCGCAACAATATTGCTTCAATTTTGTTCCTCTAATATCCTAAATAAGCTTAAGTGGCGTCTTTACTCTTTTCAATGTTCGCTACTAATATTGTTAGTAACTCAGTGATCCAAAACATTGATCGTTTATTCATGGATAAAATCTGCGCTTTCTCACGCCCACATGGGAATTGATAACAAAGAATTAGCATTATTGAAGTTTGTTTGTTGTTGTTCATGATGGGATTTTCGTTTGCGCTTGGTAAGCGACCATCTTACCTGATGGATTCATAATAATAATTTACATCGTTGAAGTTTGTTGTTTTTGGTAAAGGGATTTTCGTTTTCGCTCGGTTAGCGCCCATTTAGCATGGCGTTGGAAAATCTATCATGGTGAGGCACAAAGTGTGTCGCGTTTCGGGTCTAACTTGTCTTTGTCGGTTTCGAACAAGTGTGTCAATCGTCGGTATGTAACCATCTTCCGCTACAGCATACTTTATTTGGAACTCCATAGTCATTACTTTGTCGTGCTGATTTAATAAATTATATAAACTCTCCAATAGCTAATCCAATCGATGACTGATTTACAAAGCAAGTAGTATTCTTTCAGCTTGAAATGTTATGTGACCCTTCCACACATATATTAGTCGGATATATATATATATATATCTCTCTCTCTCTTCACACACAGAATGGCTACAGGGAGTCCACTGTCCTCCTCATTGACCTGTTGGAAGCGGCCAGCATCCAGCGACCGCCTACAATCTTAAGTCGGATATCAATGCGATCAAAAATAAATCTCAGAAAGCATAACGTGAAAAATATTAATTATTTCACTCTACTTTCCTAGTATTTTCGTCCTCCATCCTTAAAATACACATTTTTTTTGTTCATGGAAGGCCTCAAAAATTTTACATTATGTAAGCCGCTTGATTATTTCTTACTCTCGTAGAGAGAATTGGGTGTTGTTATTTTAGCAAAACTCTATTTATTCACTTAGTCAAAGGAACAAACAAACCAATCACTTTTCACAATATTACAATATCCAATTTTCATTACAGCTAACAATGAATATTAAATTTGCAAAATAGTTTCCAGAAAGTTCGCTCTCGCTTTGATGTAGTTTCTTATCGGAAAAACACATTCTTTAAATACAGGTGCAATTAGTTTGAATAGTTTTTATTTATATTTATTCCTAGAAATTATGTTTTTATTTTATTTGTAAACAGAATTTATACATTATCAGACTTATATTTGATATTTGATTATGGTATGTTGCAATCTCAATTTTAGAGACGTAATATATGTGTATATTTAGGAGTGTTAGTGCACTCACTAAGAACTGCTGAAATGCAGATTTGGCTTAGTTTTCATGGTGCGTAACTTTTGGTTTCAATCGCAGAGGAAACGGGACTAGTGGTAGAACAACATAATTATGACGATCATATTATATTCTTAGAAAACCTGTACCGTACAGGTCGACGTAAGCAAAGACACTTATACCTATAACGTGCTCAAACAATCACCTACAGTATCCCACATTCGTATGAAAATCATATTTATGCATTGATAAAATAAGAAATATTTCCCGTTAGCCAGTCGATAACCGCATGCGGGCTATGTAATAAATAAATGTTGTCAGAATGTTGCATTTCATTGCAGTATATTTAAGGCTCATTTTCGATTAAACATTTAATTCTATAAATCAATCAAAATGAATATACCCCGGAATTATTCTATATACGTCCCACTGCAGGGCACGGGCCTACTCTACAATCGAGAGAATCGATTGAGAGTGGTTAGGCCATATAGTCCACCACGCTGGCCTAGTGCGGGTTGGCGGACTTACATACCGTAGAAATTCTTTAAAATCGCTACGGTATGCAGGTTTCCTCGCGATGTTTTCCTTCACCGGAATTATTATCTCTCTGTTAAAAGTCAAGCTGAGCATATCAGGGCTGTCGCGAGCCCAATAAACAACGCAAACAAAATCAGCGAAATAATTAAAAGTAATATTGAGTAAGGCAACTACGTTTACGTGTAACGACCGGCTCGCATGCCCCGCGGCAATAACTGACATGAGGGGGATGCGGGATGATTCAGCACCACCCCTAATTATAGGTTTTTTGTAAAACGTTTGCTTGCGTTATAATGACTTGTGTCGAATATTGTGTGTGCGATAACCGGAATCGGTGTATGTGGTTTTAGCATATTATAAGGCAGTGTTATATTGTACAAATGACTATTACATGAAGTTAATTTTTAGTCTACGTTGAGTTGTAGTATAAGAGTGTAAATAATACTTCTTTCATAATAATCTAATTATATCTTATAGTTTAACATAAAGCAGGAAATATTCACGATCAGATTATTATATCCAGACATTTTTACTGAACAGAAATTATTTCCTTTACTCGAGCTAGTTCCTATGCAAAGGCGATAAAATTCAACATTTCCTCTAACACCAGCGAAATCCATTACTCAAAACACGTTTCAAAATCGACGAATGGCTAAGTTTTAGTTATAACATTTTGCTAAAGCTGCCGCCATTTATCTCAGCTCTCTCGCTCGGCCTCAATTGAATTCAGATCAGAAACGGGCCCGCGATAAAACATTTGAGTCACGAACAACCGAAGGATGAAGTATGAACCGCCATGCGTATTTCTCGCGTACATTTCATAATATTTGAAAAAAAACTTCAGTATGTGTTTTGAATTTACTGTAGAAGACTCGTTGGGCTATATTTGCATTGCCTTTATTGGCTTATAAATTACGTAAGACTGACAGACGTAAAGACCTGCCGCTTTCAGGTTATTTTATTTTCATTTATGCATCGTCATAATGGTCACTTACATTCTATACATGATAATTAAAAATATGTTACCAAATAAAGATTTCTAATTTCAATTAAATAGATTATCAAAATGTTTTAATAATTGAGATAATAAACCGGCATTCGTTTTTTACAAAACTGCTTTCTCATCCGCGGAGCATCATCAAATAATTTTCATTTAGTGAATGGATCACTTCTGACGACGAATTTCTTGACCATTTACTGTCTTAATGCTTTTTATGCCACTGACCTAGTTTTTCTACTGGTCTTCCAAAGTTCCCTTATATCAGATATGCAAAATTAAATTAAATTCCACGTACCCAATATCCCAAGCCTGTAGTTAATAGTGACGACGACGAGGCCAGCGTGGGAGGCCAGCACCGTGCCGTCGTAGGGGTTGCCGGAGCTCCACTCGTAGCTCTCTCCGTGCACAAACACCAGCACGGGGTACCTGGCCACCGCGTCGCGTACACCTGCTGGGAGAACAGTTCCTGATAAGACATACTATGACTTGAATATTTTTACGGAAGTCCACTTTGGTTTATAAAGGTAGAATGCAAGGGTAGTTTTACCGATTTGCGTGTGGTAGTGATCAATACGGAAGATAAGTTGGTGTCGTTTTGGTATCGTTGGTAACAATATCTGCGTTATCGAATATTTGGTTTTGTGTGACCTTAATAACATTAATCCTAAATAATGTCTTATTACGGGCCGTAGAACTTGCTTCTGTATTAGTTATAAATTAAAACCCATATCACTTCAGTGGTATAACGAAGACTTGTGTCAATAAATGAGTTCCGAACCCTCAAAGCAGTAACTGACATAAGAAGCTTAAAATAAATGTTCTACAACACCCACAAGGAACACTAGCTGTAATTCAAAACTTAGCGCAATCTAAAACGAATGGCGCCATCTACGGAGTTTTAACAAAAATCCTTCAATAAATCAACGCAAAATTTCACAAACAAATACATTTCGATTCCATTCAACAAAGCGTGGAAACGGCGAAACTTTTACAATAATATCAACACCATTCAAATTCAGCGTTGAAAAAACAAAAAAAGAATAGCCGACTATCGAAGGGGTATCCAGCTGAGGGCTTTGCGATAACCCCGCCTCCTCCCCTCCCTGCAACCCGCCACCCTATCCCCTCCACGTCTTATCTCAACCATGATGGATCGCAAAGAAAAGGATAAATCAAGTTTTTGTTCGAAGTTTTACGTGTGGCGTAAAACGGGAATGATAGCGGTAAAGATGTTACAATTCGACATTTTGCTATCTGAAAATACTATTAAGAAGTTGAAATACACAGAACAAATTGGGTACACGTACAATTCACTTGACGCGACGGTGAGAATAACGATATTTTCTCATTTAAATGATAGATCTCGGAACGTGACACACTTGTGTGGGTCACTACACATAATAATTGCACTTGATCACACTTCAACACGATTATGATGGTGATGAAATGATAAAAATGGGATTCGAATATCGTGGTACAAACCAAAATGAATCTTGAGTGATGCTTTCATGATTTTATAAGTATTTTATCTCAAGATATGCAATTTTTTATAGCTAGCACTAATTAAAACTCAAATGAAAAATGTGACAAAAATGAAAAATAAGAAATCATTACCTTAACTTTTAATCGAATTAATAAAATATAATGAAGCTAATGTACTATATGGTTTATTGGAATACGAATCATCGCTCAATTTACAGATAATCACTTAGTTGACAAGGTGTTTTTACCTAAAAATATTCCACAGTTGATCCTTTTTTCTACATATAATTAATCCACGCCTTTACACTTGTTACAAAAATACTTAACTTTATTATGCAACCAATCTGCCTGCTTAAATTCAGGAAATTAAGTTGCACGTGCATATTAATTATATTTAATTTAGCCTGCTCGTTACGTGCTTCAATTTGTAACTTCGAAACATCACACTATCTCGCAAGTGGAACATGAAGTTAATATTAGTTTACCCTTACACCACAGTGCGGACTTTCATAAACACTTACCGGAGACATCCGGGCTATCTCATTGCAAATCTGTTCGTTAATTACTCCGCTGAAAGAGATACGTTTGTATTATTTCGACAAATGTACGTTTATATTATTGTGGAAATTGTTGTGTTTATGGAGTGTGGTCATCAACTCAAGTTGTCGAGTGTTTCATTTGGGTGCAGTCGGGTTTGAAATGAAGTAATTTTAGGTAAATATTTTCTGGTAGTATGATTATCACTAATATAAGGGAAAAAATGAAAAAAATATGACATGAGTGCTTAACGTAATCACGTAGATGAGATTTTTAGATACTTTATGGAACTCTGTTGTCTAGTAGCCGATAAAAAAAGATTTTTGTATCATTTAATGTTTTGATGACGCAGACACATTTGTTTCATTTTTATTTGGCGTTATCTCGGTCTTTTTTTACTTATCCTGATGTTCAGAATTAATACTTTTTATTGACATGCAATTTCAACAAAACGAAATGAAAATATTAATATTTTTCATAAAATATATTAAACGCGACAATTTGGATTTCAAACCACTTTATAATCCTTTGTTAGTGACGTCAGTTACGCACATCCTAAATATGGTTTAAATATGTTTACGAGAATGCTAAACAGATTGACGGATGGATTGTTTGACTTTGTCTCCCAATATATTCAGTAATATGATGAGGTCCTGGGTCTGTCTATGCATACATTTTATTTTTATCCCAAGATATGGAATGGAGCCTATTCCCTTGCCCGAGCAATTCCCAGCAAAATCATTTGAGATTGTCTAAAGCTGCAAAACATGCTAAGTGAAATGAATTTGGAACCCCACGATTCAAAGACAATGCATGAAGGCGATACTGGTTGCACACCTGTCAAGCAGGCTTATTTCTACATAGTTGAAAGTAAATACTGATTCAATCTAACGCTTTAGATACATGCAATGTTATTAGTTACCAAATGCGTGATATTTATAGATATATATATATATAGATATAGATATAGATGAAATATTTTTAGACAAATATTGAAACATTCATTTCCATAACATAACAAGTGGACAGATGACCAATCCATTCCTCATATTCTTATGTAATAAGCTTCATACATCAGAATATTTTCTTTTCTCCTCAATAAATCCCGATATTCGGTGTCATTCGATAAATGTATTTCATATATTTCGTTGTATATTGAGTATGTTATAAACCAAATGTAATCTTGTGATACAATTTTATTGATAATATTCTCGTATTATGACTGGTTAATGTATCGTCCTTAATTAATTTATAAATTTTATTCATAGTCAATTCTAATTTAAGGAGAGAAATATCAGAAGATTATTTATATCTTTCAGGTTTCTGAATTAAGTATTAGAGCAAGGTCCGGGTTCCCTTTCAGTAAAAATGCCGAGTTGCCCTAAAAATATCGTTTTGTATCAATTTCCAACAACTTTTTTCGTATTTTAATATTTATATTTTCTGAATAGGAATATTTTTCAACTTCCAAAGCCCTAAATAGAATTCTCGAAGTAGACGTTCCATCTAATTGATTCCAATTCCTCCTCCGATGCATTCATGTTAAATATCCAGTACAAACACAAGACGGCTCTGATTTATTATATTGACATTTATTTGTATCTAAAAAGGACCCGTCTTTTATTTCCTCTCACACTTCAGACTTTTCTAGATGTTTCGTTGTGATCATAAGCATAGGGCCCCGGGGAGAACGGGTCTCGTAACCCACATATATATCGATGAATAAAGAAATATTTGTCTTGCGACACTAGCGTTTTCGTTATAGCGTTTCCTACGAATAATGCTTAGAGAAAAAATATATTTTTATTGCGTACATATTTTTTTGAGCGTCTAGCTTTTATTACCTAAATAGTGTTATAAAAATAAACTGTTTTCATCGTCATTTCTTTCATGTTTACTTTCCTGAATTATTTGTATAAATTATGTTTATTTGGGTTTGTATGATTGTTTTGAACGACTGGTAGGAATATCTATTGTTATATAAGCTTTATCGTAACTGGTTTCAAAATCTTTCAAACCAACTTCTTCAAATTCTGCGCTTATTTTTGATTCAATCGTTTTGCGTATTGCCATACAATTATTCCAAAACCATTTGGTACACCAACAATCAGATGCAATAAAAGTAAAGTTCAATTGTTTGACATCGGCCAAATCGTGTTCTTTGGGATAATGTCGCTGTGTACATGACAATATCCTTCAGTGTAACGGCTTTAATATCCTGGATAAGTATAAATGGTGACTGTTGAGCTCATTTACGTTTATTTTAGGATATTTTTACTGTTTTCCGAGCAGTTTAATTGCTGCAACATCATTAAATATAAAGTGAGTGTTTGTTAAGCAGAATTGAATTACGTTAAAGCCCTAGGACATTAGACTTTGATCTCAGATAAAATATCGCAAAAGAAAAACTTTTATAAATCCACAAAAGCGATGAACATGTAACAGTTCGGAAAATGTCGGTGCTGTCTTTTAGCCGTGTCAGCGAAACCCAATTCCCATGTCATAGCAAACGCCATGGGCAGCAAGATCCATGGCGTTGATTTACGATGTAATCCATCACGGTCGACACCGTGGATTTGTTTGCGTATTTTTATTTACGTCCACTCTTTATGTAGCCTTTGCAAACTTTATGAGCCCTGCCTACCCGTAAACAGAGAAAGATTTGATTAACGTTAGCATTCTGAAAATATGTTTTTTCGGTTTCTCCAGTGTTGTTCTATGCCTGTGCCTATCCTTGTTTAAAACTTCTTTAGTACATTAGGTATAAATATTTTTCTCTCTTTGTTCCAAACAGTGTACATGTATTTCTGTGGAATAAGGATAATGCATCATCATCATCTTCAGCCCGTTACAGTCCACTGCTGGTCATAGGTCTTTCTCAAGATACGCCACGGAGCTCGGTCTGCTGCTTTATGCATCCAGTCGCTGCCAGGATATTGCATACAGCAACAGAATAGTAAAATATTGGCTTATGTGAGCAATTTAAAATAAAATAAAGATAATAATCTCTACAATGGAAACTTGATAAACCGTAGCGATACATATTTGTCCTCATTCGACAAAGATAAGATCCGAAATAGCTCCTTCACAGGTCGCAATGCTTGATTGATTCACGGCGCTGCATCGTTCCCAAATCAGGAATAGAATTTTGTCGGCATTCGAAAGTCCGGCGCGGTCCGAATGGCTGGCGTTTGCCGTAACAATATCAACATTTCTGCACCGGCGAGGCTTTCCGAAAACTGGCGTTGTGCGAATTTCGACGGAACAATGATGATTGGATAATGAATAGCGTTGCTGCAGCTATGTGATCTCCCTTGGGTTTTGGAGTCTCGGTTATCATCGTAATGAGGAGTATGTATTATTGGATATGGACTTTAATTTAAGCTTCTTGATTACATTAAATATTATTTACATAACGTTACGTTTTTATCCTCCAAAGAGGCAGATGTGACACTATTTCCACTCACAGTTAACCCAAGTTTATTTTCGTACCAAATATAACAGGGAGGTTATCGCCGTACTGGTCATAAATTACAGTCCCGGGCATCACATAAATGAGATTAATAACTGAAAAAGGAATAACGGAAAGTGAACTGGCAAACTTAATTGAAATGGAGGAATTCACCAAACAAAGCCCATGTGCTGACCCTAAACCAACGAAACGATAACATTTTATTAAAATATTGTGAATATTAATTAACGAACTCCATGCATAAGTACATGCGGTAAACAAGCAAGCGGCTTACTTAATGGAAAGTTATCATAACTGCTCATAGCACCTGCGAAATAACAAGCTATCAGGATTTTCGAATGGAGCATCTCTTGATATTGCTCTACAAATTGACGCCTGCTGGTATCAGCCTTCCGGAAATCGCAATAAGCAATGAGAATGGGACACCACAGCTATTATTTCCCACGATTTTTAAGTCGAACCGATTTGATCAATTCGATCCATTCACTAACCATGAAAAACAGGGTGTCTTTAACTATTGGTTTCACGGTTGAGCCTACGTTACAACTTACACAATACTAGGTACAGCTATCTTTTTATTCACGTTACAACTTTCAGTCCTAAGTCAATTCTTTTCTCTCTCGACATTTACGATATATTCAACCATCTGAAATGTAATCTTGCCTCTAGTGCTTTTGATTTTTTCCGCATGACAAGAAAATACTTATGAATCCATATTTTATACATTCTAAGGTAGTTTGAAGGTACAAGGCCCGGACAATTCTACGAACAAATTGAACACGACAAGGATGGCGTGCGTGAGCTCGCGTGCGTCGCGTGTGAAACACGCTCATTGTGCTTACAGCCGTATTAAATCTATTATTCATGAATATGAAACGGAGCAGTTTATAACATGCTTGGTAACAGACTGATCTTGGCTGTACTGGTGTAATGGCAGATCGATTCCTTGGTAAAGGAACTTTAGATAGTAATAACCGTGACATAATGTAGTAGAATCTAGTCAATTCTCTAGCTGCTAGAGGGGAGATTGATAGGGAACCGAGAATTATCTGTAAACATACATACATAAACTCACGCCTTTGTCCCCGAAGGGGTAGGCAGAGGGGCCACCAGAGCACCCGCATTTCGCCTTGTATGTTCCGTCCCACGATGTGATAGGGGGCGAGCCTATCGCCATATCGGGCATAAATTCCTGATTCCGGGCTGATAATGAATAGAAAAATCCAATATCACTTTGCCCGACCCGGGACTCGAACCCGAGACCTCAGCTTTGTAACCGTACCGTAATACAACTACGCCACCGAGGCAGTCGAATTATCTGTAAAATATGAGACAAACCCGCTCCAGAAATTGGAAAAGATGCTGAGAAAAATGATTTTTTCATAAATTGATTTCATTTTAGGTTTTCTGGTTGTTATGAGCGTGTTTTCAGAATTGTTTGTTTTATTACTGACTGCTTGACGATTTTACTTATTCCATTGATGGATCTAATTTCAGGACATCAGTTGGTCTTATATAAGAGAAGAATTGTTATGAAAAATGTACAGGTTTTTTTTGTTGTATCCTATTAATTTCTCTATTATTTATAGCGCAACTTAGTCATAAAATCATTAGATGTTATATACAAAAAATACTTCCTCAGGCGTTTACTTGAAATGAAATGAAAATAACTTATTGAATCCATTAAAATGTTCAACATTGTTTAGATTCAGTCATTTTTTGAACTACTACCCGGTTCGGAAAGCGGTTTTCACTAGAGAAGAACGGGCAAGAAACTCTAGTGTTGCTCTTTTCAAAACCAGTTTACAATGTATGATTATTACAAAAATTACAAGTTGGTTTAAATCAGAGCAGTTCATTAATAACTTGTTATGATTTGTATAATACGAATAAGTTTACTTTATATTTAATATGGCTGAGAGAAACGAAACGAAGTAACCCATAACGAAGAATCAGTATACTCTGTTTTGCCAACGCAATAAATAATTAAAAAAGCGTTAAGTAATCTACTTATCAATTACAAAGTAAGCAAATCGGACAGACCAGTCCACACAAGCAGCACCCGTTCACGAGTATGACGCATGTGCCAGCCATCGGCCTCCTCAACCATGCTACAGGGAAGTGACCGACCCGGCACACGACGCCACCGCAAGCACAGACTTTTAAGCGAGCATGACTTATCCAATCGCTTACAAAGCAAAACAAAATAGTTTAAGTTGCTTAATATAAATGAAATTATACAGAGCACACTAATACCTCCGCTCCAAGATACTATATATTTAATTAATTTTATACTATACTATTCCCAAGCCTTATTATCATCTAGATATTCTGAAATTTTATAATAAGCTTTATTGCATAATTTTTGCTTGATAGTAGCTTTGAATTTTTCAATACTTAAGGCTTTAATATGAGTGGGAAATGAATGACTTGCAAAATGAAAACCCGAAATCCCTTGCTATAACGGACACAAAAATATTCGGTATGTATAATACAGGAATTTTTCGCATACACATGATCCCGCACGCGGCAGTCAATGTAACGGCAGACGATTTTGCCGAAATCCCCGCAGGCTGTCATTTACTGTTATTAAAAGGCTAGAAGAATATTTCGGAAGGGTACGGTAACCACGCCCTTGTGTTGTGCGTGGCGCGAGGCACGAGCGATTAGGTCTTATACATCTAATTATTGACTTAAAAGTCTTAGAAGTTTTATATCCTCGTAAAAAACCGTTTAAGTTTTAAGCGTTCAGTAATTTTTAACAGTAATAATGACTACTTACAAAAATATGATGGTTTATGTATGAGATATGTATCTTCCTAAGATTTTGTGAAATATAACTGTATCTCTTATACACAGATTCTACTTGGATTGTCTATGGAAGCCTTGTGCGACTATAAATTGAATATCCCTACGCATTGACTACAAATAACGATATCTATATTATTTATAGAAGTAATGACACTTATGTTTTTCGCCTCAATACAAAGCAATAAGATAAAGTAATATAAAAATGATAAAACATAAATTGCAAACGGCAGACACTTAATTATTCAAAGAAACAAATAAGAAGCAATAAAAGCAGCACTAACCTCAAAATTGTACTTATTGCAAGACCGCGCGAAGAATACATTTTCATCTGGTTTAAAACTGAATATTTCATCGCTTATTGCGGTTCGAGAAACTCTATTCAATCTGAGGCGACATCAGCATTTTTGCCGGCGTAGTCGCAATGCTGATTTCGAAATCAGGTCAAAGGAATAACCGTTGGAGTGTAAAAACGCTTCGTGCAAAATAAAAGGGGGTAAAATGGTAAATAGAGGTTTTTAATTTTCATCAACACCTGTGTAATTATACTGCCGGGTTTTATTTTAAAAGATGGATGGTTTGAGAGGGTTCATGGTTAAATATTTTGGTTCCATGGCATTGTTAGTAAGACTTAAAGATATATGATGGTAGAACTGTTTATTCTTAGTTTTCTGAGTAATTGCAGTACTGGCTAGTTAATATGTAATCAGGACATGCATATTTGGCGAATTTTACGTAAGTATTGTAAAAATATAGTGCGAGATATTCAAAAATAGGTATATATTTTGACTATAAATGGACGTTAATTCGAATACATTCTCAAAGTTTTGTGAAAAAACTATTCTTCTCTACGATTCAGTGGGACTGAACTATCTCTATTCACATAAAATTTCTACGAAGCCTCTAAATATTGGTGTTTTTTTTATCTCACTCATATAAAAACGAACATGATCCTTATTGTCAGGAGCATTACAATGCAAAGCAATCTCTCTCTTTCAAGTACTAAACAACAGCTGATCTTTATCATCCGCTACATCCCACATCTTGGGCAGTACTAAGCACAGGGTGAAAAAGTATTACGTATGCATAGTGAGGTACACACGACGAGCGACAAAAGCCAGCCGAAAACCTTGCGTCGACGTGGAAAAACGTGCTGGATTTCCACGTAATATGAGAGATTGCGGCGGCAAGTTTGGAGTCTGTTTTAATACTGCGTGGATTGTACTTATTGCCGTGTGTTTTTTTTGCTGTGTTTAACAGGAACCGTTTTGTATTTCGTGTACGGAACGGTATCTACGGGATTTAGGTTTTATCTAGCTAGTGAGAGCCAGGATGCTGGGATTAAATTTGGGTTTGGTTGTTTATTAAATTAATCTCTGTGTGGTCCTGTAACGGTTTAATTCATGTGAGAACTTTTATTTTTTATACGATCGCTCATGGACAGTGTTCCAATGCTTGGCATTCTACTGTGCTCGTCTTCCTGAGAAATAAGATGTTAAGTCTCATTATGTCCAGTGCTACTCTGGCTACAATGTCCTTCAAACCGAAATACATTCGTCGATAATCCCGATCTCACGGAGAAGGTGGAGTCGTTGGGACTGCGAAGAGACTTCGGGTCCCTCTGCGTGTTCTATCGACTCTTCCACGGGGAGTGCTCCGAGGAATTGTTTAGGATGGTACCACCGTCGCCATTCTACCATCGCACCACCCGTCACCGCAGTAGAGTTCATTCCTACCACCTGGAAAGTATCCGTTCCCGAACGGTACGTTTTCAGCGTTCTTTTTTACCACGCACATGCAAGCTCTGGAATGAACTTCCTGCTTCGGTGTTTCCTGAGCGCTATGACCTGTCCTTCTTTAAGCGAGGCTTAAAGAGAGTACTCTCCTCACGGTAGGCAGCGACTTTGTTGTGCTGGACCCCTGGCATTGCGAAGGTCCATGAGCGGCGGTGATCGCTTACCATCAGGCGAGCCGCATGCTCGTCTGCCTACGAAGGCAATAATAAAAATAATACAACAGTGCATTTACACTGCTGTTTGGCGGGAGAAACAGACATTGCTTTGGTACGCACACAGGCGACCTCTCACATATGAGAGACTTACTACCAGTAACATATTTACTTATTTTACGGCTATAATACGCACACAATAAGGCCACTTACATCAGGTTTGTATGGCTCAGTACTAGCGTACATAATAAAACGTGGGACTCGAATATAAAGAAATAAGTAATCTAAATTACCTTCACATATTTTTTCAACACGTTTTCCTGTTTAGTCTGGATGCTACTTGAATCATTCATTAAAATTCGCAATAATTAATTTTATTTCGACGAG
Organism: Deilephila elpenor; assembly: GCA_949752805.1. Taxonomy (NCBI): domain Eukaryota; kingdom Metazoa; phylum Arthropoda; class Insecta; order Lepidoptera; family Sphingidae; genus Deilephila; species Deilephila elpenor. The sequence goes on along the minus strand of OX457097.1, from coordinate 15,413,505 downwards.
CGTTTGAAAGTAAACTCGTTCTACAGAATTTCCTATGAATTCATAAAGTTGTTTTAATAATGAATTTTATTACATTTAAAACAAAAGGTGAAGAGCTCTTCACTGCCATTAATATAAAATATCGAATATAAATTGAACGTTACTTGGCGGTATTAAAAATTCACCAGAAACAAAAGTAATTTATCAATCGTATAACCATTTTATCATAATGGAAACACAAAAGTTGAAGTTGATTTAAAAGCTATCATCTGATCCCGAGTCAATAAAGGCAATTGAGATGTATTTTTGATGACGGGTATTTTAAAGGCTCTTTAAGCTCTAGCAAATCGATAATAGTCTAAACGATGAAGCAATTTCGAATCAGAATGTGTTGTGCGAGTAGAAACCAGCAAACATGCTGGTGCAAGATCTAAAATATTCCACACTGGTTAAGTTAGGTGTGTCTTTACTGAGATACTTCTAGATATATTCTACCCAGTACTGATGACCATTTCTGACCGATTGACTGTTCCTCTTGATATCATAAAAAAGATACAAAACATAATATTTAAGATCGAGTGTTGTGAAGATTAAAAGTATATTTACCTTGAGCAGGCGCGTATATGTTCAAGTATAAGCAGTCTTCTGACTGATTTGTGAGGAAAGGCAGTATCCTTTTCAAGTATTCCAGTCTTCCTTTAGAAATCCTCTTTAACACAGCGGTCTCATTCCTTATATCTGGCAGAACTTGCGGGCACACTGGACTGAACTCCTCAGCAATTTTAACACCAGACCATTGAGCTCCAGAAACTGGTGGCATGAACCTCAAAGAGCCAACTGGAGGTGAAGCATAAGGAACCCCTCGGAAAACTTCTACTGGCTCAAGGTATCTGGACTCTGGTGTGACTATGAACCCTCTAATATCTCCGTATTTAGTTCTAACTACTCTAGAGCTAATGAATGATTGTGTCTTCTCGTCCATGGTTGTCTCTCCGCTGACGACCTTCGATGTTAAGGCGGGTAGCGTGATGAAATAAACGACCAGAATTAGCATCTTTTCGTCGCCGCCGCCACCGCGCCAGGAAATCTTCGTTCGCTATAACATGACCATTTTTGGACGAACCTCTGCTCGTTGGTACCATTTACTGGTTTATCTGAAACAATAATTAACCGTTGAATAATATGTAAATTGGTAGATTGTTTGCTCGAACTTTGTTAGGAATAAATAACTGACGTTGACTCGTAAAAAGTTTCAGGAACATTTCATAATTACGATGTTGAAATTAGTTTAGGCTGCTCCGAGGCATAGTCTATTGGTATGTGTAATAACCAAAGTGAAAACGAACCTGACAAAATAAATTATGTTTGAAATAACAGAGAATTTTAGATGTAATTTCTGACTGAATAACTCCAGATATTGAATCAGTGTGCTATTTGCTTGTTATACACAGCGTCATACTGATTAACAGCAGGGTCCGCCTGCCTATTTCGTATCCTCTCCTGTACCTACTCTTTAGTATCCATAAATATTAGACTCTTATATTATTATTAACGGAAACATTCGAAAATTATGGCACGATCTTAACTTATCGATGTCTCTCAGTCAAAACAATTCGACGATAAATATAGAAACGTGCTGAAATCTATTTGCTCCAACTGTAAATATGAAGTCAAACTCAAGTCCTAAAATATATATTGCAAACAAAATCACGATGCTATAAATCAAACAACGTAACCAGATAAGTAAATTAAATTATATTAGATTGTCAATTTAGGCTGGTCCAGTTTGATTTGTTCAGTCAAAATGACTTGACTGAGCATCCAAATTGTCAAATAACAATGATAAACCACTTTGAAGATGTTAATTAAAATACTTAGGCTTTACGACCTAGTTAGCTGTGAGTGAACAAGGTTGTAATGAGAATGAACGTCACAGATTAACTAGTAATAAACGTTCTATTTTGAATTCCAATTTGAAAGGGAAGCTTATTATAGAAATAATGATGACTAAAAGGCCTGGGAATGGAATGCTTAATTGGGTATTTGACTAATTTTTTTTATTGTATTCGGCCAAAAGTATCCATATCCAAAATCTAGCAAACAAAGAATTTTGTAAATCCATTCAGATTTTAAAAAGTTAGAAACGTTTTAAATCTTGTAGTGGGGGTAGAAGAAAAGGGATGCAAAACAAAATTAGTGACGTCACTATTCTTAATATGCATTGTAGTGTGCGGGTGTGAAAGAGACAGTAAGATGTCCCCACTACGTCCCCACTCTTTTATTTAAAATACTAATATTTGCCTCATGTTACAAGCTACTTTATCACTGTTTTCACAAAAATGTTTTGTTGTAATGGCACTTTTGTTTGTCTGCAAAATAATACAAAAATTCGATGATAGTCAAATACCCAATTTCTAGTGTACTGCAGTAGTACAATACGTCGTATGAGAAACAGAATGTTCATTTTCAATATACCTAATATTTTTTGCTACTGAAAAAGTTTGTATCGCGCTCTATCATATCTTGAGATGAAAATGAGTTTGGCGAATTTTAACTGGCACACCCACCAGTCGACCTACCTAAGTTACACGGTTTTTTTTTAATTTCGGTTTTTTTTAGGTTCTGCGCAATTCGTAACATTACATTCAAAGGGCTGGCCCTAAGGCCGGATTAAAATAGAGAGAACGCCGTCATAAAGAGATATATTAAACTTAACAGGTCCCATGAGATGCCTAAATCAGACGAAACAAAATAAATAAGATTGTAACATAGAAACTTTCGTAGTCAGACACAAGATTTCGTACTAATAATGTAGATAATATATTTTCCGTCTTCTGTGCCCGTAATATATACACATATTAAGCGATCATCGGTTTGATGTCAATTTTTCTGGGAAAATATGTAATTATTTTATACAGGGTATATCAAGACCGCGACCGAAAACGAAGCCAGGAGGTAGTATTAGTGATATCAAACACAATGCAAGTAAAAATTTTACAAAAAAAAGTCGTCAATTTTTTTTTGTTATTTTTTACATATCGTCGTTTTTGAGTGATAAATACATAGTTTTTCTAAAATAATGAAGTACATCGATTTATTTTTAAACACGCAATGGTACGTAAGGGTTTAAATTACTATTTTTGCAAAAACTAGGTATTTACCCCTCAAAAACGATGATATTTAAAAAATTGTAAAATAAAATCCTTCGCTTATTTTGCAAAATTTTTAGTTGCATTGTGTCTGTAGCCGCTAAAACTACTACTTGGCTTCCTTTTCGGTCGCAGTCTTGATATACCCTGTATATTTTATATATTATATTTCAGAAAAAAAAAAAATTATACGGCAAATGAGCAATCGGCCAGCTACTCTGGTAAGTAATATCCGTCGGCCGTAGACATTTACATACGGGTCGTAGGTGCGTTGTCGGCTTTTCAAAGTGACAAAGGATAGGTCAGGCAAAGGGACAGTAGGAGGAAACGGGTATTAGGATATTTAAAACACAAATCTCACAAACAAATTCGATTCAAGGAGCTTACACTCCATAAAACATCTGCGCTACTACCAAATCAATGAGGCGATACATCGGCTGACATTTAATCCCCATAGTATAGGTACTGTTCCACGTACCATCACTAACTAAACGCTTAACCTTTTTTTTTAAATATAATTTCTAATTTCGGCTTCTTACTTCGTAAAAGGTCCTATAGATAAATCTTTACACTCATAACATAATATGCAGCACACAGGTGTTCTTACAATACATACATACATATATTCATAAACTCACGCCTATGTCCCATTGGGGTAGGCAGAGACTATTGAGCGCCAAGTGCTACGGTCCATACATACCTCTTTCGCTTCATCCACTGTCATTAATCTTTGCATACACGCTCGTCGGTTTCGAGGACTCCGTACTTACAATAGTGAGATAGAAATAATAAAACTCTTTGAAAATATATGGAGGCGACTTAAAGTAAAACCTTAAAAGATTCTATCACTCCAGATCCTGGAAAATGCATAAATAGCTCCCACATATAGACGTATTCAAGAGTTCTCGGTAACGTGCAAGTTGCCGATACTAGTTCACACATTACGTCATAACCCCTCCTCCCGTTTAACCCCACGCGTAGCTCAAGCGCATTATTACTACATGTTCAATCATAACTACACGAACAAATATACAGATGAACAGTATGACGTTATGTTATAAGACGTTATGTTATATTCATTATAGCACATGCATATCTGAACTTAATATCAAATTTTAAACAACAAAGAATGATGTTATAAAAAACTTGGTTTTATGTGATATGGACGCGAGATATAATACAAGTCCATAACATAAGGATATTTATAAGTAGCTCTAGAGGTTTCCCGAAAATATTTTAAGGGTTACCTTCGTTTTTTCTTCAGTGTGTTATCGCCTATCGGGTATATTTGTATTAGTTATATGCATGCTTAAACTACATCGGGTTTAAACATGTCTTTTCTTCAAATTTACATATTTTGTATAACTAAGTTATTGTATTGTAATCTCCTTACACCCTGGTGTCAGCATAACCCGATGATATCCGGATCACGCCCTTTGTCGGGTCTGATTTAATATTACTGTTGGTTCGTTAAGCGCGAATTAATTGCGGAGTCTGTAGTTAATTAACTATTAATTTATGTTTACATACAAAATGAGCACCATTAAATACATTTGTTGCGACAAATGTAATTAATCATATTATATGTTTCATTTAAACAAAAAGCACCCACCCAGTTTAATTTGAAAATTATAGTCACGATCATGACTTTACATTTCAAGCTAAATATTATGAAAGTTAATATACGTTTAATTTCTGAATATTGTTGACAAACTGTTTCTCGTAGCTTTGCTTTGGATATTTATAAATAAAAACAAAATATCCCAATTTATTAAGATAAATTGGGGAGAGAACTCTTACATAATAGCCTCATACATAATGCAATTACGCGATAAAAAAAGTACTCTGTGTCATGTTCGGGCTTATAAACTCTCCGTTTAAAAAGGTGTCGTTTTTTTTATTTCCTTAATTACTTATTGTATTTCTGGGAAATAGCGTAATAGTCTCATTTTCAGTAGGACAAAAAATGCGAATCCTCAAGAACTTCGATACAAATTTATTTAAATTACAATGTCAAAAGTTTCCAAACCTCAGATATTTTTGAAGTCCTACACTTTGTAAATAATTCAAAGAGTTTTGAAGCAGATAGCACTCTTCCGTTACACAACACCATGTTTACCGATGCAGTAAAACCCAAAACATATAAATGTCGATGTAAACATACGAGACTTGGCCGTAAAATATCCTTGAACTGTGCAAATGGCCGCCGGATCTTCGGCACCAATAAAATAAGACATAGTGCGCTGAATATTTATTGTTCGTGGACCGAAAGGGTTGCGGTAAAAATGTACATTTTTGAAATAAATACATGCCAAGATATCTTCTTGGTTAAACAATAAATAGCGTTTGCGGCGGTCTCTGGAGATAAATCCTCGCTTATCCCGGAGGATGCGAATGGCAACTGAGCGATTACAAGTAGCGTCTTTGCTAGACGGAAATTCATCGTATAGAGTGAAAAAGTTGTTAATCTTAGGAAATACTCTTAAGAATTAGCTCAGTGGAGTAAGACTATCTAGGGAAATATATATCTACCAACCTGCTTTAAGAGAAAATCGTGGTATGTAAGCTATAATATTCAATATCATGTGTGCTGATACAGTCCTTGATTTAGTTTCCATTTATAAAAAAAAGTATCGAATATGTATCCACAACAATATAAATATAGCATCCTTAGTTTGATATTAGAAATTATAGAGATCAAACGAAGCATTTATAGTTATTATAAAAAGATACTACTCATTTAAAAAACAATTATTGTAAGCAATACATCTGCCAGGTAGAACTAGTACAAGCATATCGATGGGAATCAAAAAATCCACAAAGAAAACAAATCCTCATCGAAATTTTCAAACTATAAATTGTGGACTCGCTTAATGACCACGAACATCGGCAAACTCATGCACAACACTACATAGAGTCGTAATTAGCATCGAACAAGGCATGTGTGGATTGATTTGCATAACATTGCCACTAATATCGCGCGAATGAACAACAACTGCCTAAACGCATAATTTGAACACATAAACAACTGGGCCGCGAATTTGCGGCTTAGTTAAGTCATTACGTTTTCATGCGAGACACTGGAAACTTCGACACGCTTTGATGGTTTGATTTTGTATTTTGTACTTACGTTGTTTTTTTGTTGGTTTGAATTTAAAATATATTTGATAGTATTTTATATTTATGAAATGTGAAAAGTAGTAAGGAAAAGAGAACATTTTTCAATAACAAAATAATTTAATTAAATATTTACCCTCGTTTTATCCATCTTATTGAACATATAGAAATGTTATATATTTTTTATTGTAGAATAACTGCTTAAGATATGTTTTAACTATCCACAAACATTTCAGGGTTATTCGCGAGTTTGTTGCTCCGCTATTAAATTGCACTCTTAAATTGTAGTATATTTTTTTACGAAATAAATTTTTAGTTCAACCTCTCATTTTTATACCTACCTGGCCATTTCTTGACCAAAACAAAGATTCCTCTACTTCGTTCAACCGTCCGAGTGTTATTTTATAATACTATGGAGACTTATATAATTTGACCACATAAAAAGTATTTTGCAAGCTTTAGCTTTTTGTATTTTTTGACTCGAAATTTTGGTTAAAAACAGAACTAATATGACCCAACCTATATTTGAAATATGGGACAGCCTTCATACTACCGAATTTCTAAAAGTGCATTATATCTTGAAAGATGGATCTATTGGACTTATCTCCCGGAGATCCCTTTTATACATGAGCGGGCACAATGCGCCCGGTTTACAGGCACAGATAAGTCACCCCATACAATACCGAGCCGAACTGGGACGCGATACCCGAGCATGCGCGAGGCTTACATGACTTCCGGCTATTCGAATCGGAGGTGTTCGGATGTCAACGGAAAAGACGGCTTGATAAATTTCACAAAGTGCTCGCTTGAGAAAACTAAGGATCTGTCGCTATAGTAATAAAATTAGTTATCTATTTAAAGAAAAAACTAATTGTTCATTCTACGAGATTACATATCTGAGCTATACAGTGTGTGATTACTAAATCAATTTTGAGATATTTTTGAGCTTGTCCGTCTAAAATAAATCTTAAGTATACCGAACATTAAAGGGCACACATCACAATTTCTTTGAACACACATCCTAAAACAACAGTATCAAGATTTATTTTTAATATTTATTTAACTCCTCGCTCTTCTTCACATAACAGCTGAAGAATTAAGAGTCTTTTAACCGTAGAAATATAATAGAAGAATATATTAAATAACAATAAGTTACATATGGTTTACAATTTATAATAGTGACGCATTGACCTTTTTTTAAATGACCTATTTGTATTCTAAGAAACACTACAAACTGTAAACATGTTAGAGTAAAAACGTAATTGCTATAATAGCAATAAAATAACACAACAGTAAACACCCTCACTTCACGTTCACTCCTTTGACCTCCTTTCGACCCTTACCTAAGCGCAAAGAATGTTGTCTCCACGATTCCGGACATTCCGGAAGTCCGGCAGCATGTGAGCCGGCCGCGTCCTAAACGGCTTTGTCGGCTAACGACATTTTGTTGTGAATCGATTGGACTCTTTGATTTCGTTTAGTTTAACGTAAACGCGTTTCGATGTCGCCTCTCACTAGGTTATGGATGTTAGGGCCGCTCATATTATATTTTGGCTTGCCTTGTGACTGTTTTTGGGGCATTTAAGCTATTTTGGATAAAGGATGGTGTACGTTAGATAAGTGATGACAGGTTCGATAAGGTTCGAGGGGTCTAAATATAAGTTTTTTATCAGTCAATATTAATTTAAAATTAAATAAATAAGAAATTCGGCTGACGCTAAATTCGGTGAAGCATAGACCTGCTGCTATCTTAGTAAGAATCTGCAAAAATATTGAATAATAAATATATAAATGTATGAGGATTATATTATGATTAATAGGATCAAATTGTTTAAAGCAATTGAACGTTTTCAGTATGACCAATTATAATCCAAAACAGCTAGATCCTATACAAATATCTATCAATCACCCCAGCTCTTAAACCAATATTGGTTCAAATCGTTTTTCTTTCACAGCTTACTTATTGTTCCACTAACGCATAGTTTGTGCCAATGTTTGTTGCAGTTCATACCCACGAGTACAAAATTAATGTTAATGTTCCAACTATTGTCAACTAGAACCAAAACACCGCTGACATTATCCAATCATATTTGCCATTAGCGAGTCCAGTGGGTTGTATGGGGCTGGCTGAATGGGAGCTCGCTGGGAAATTGCGGTCTCACGCCTGTAGCGGTGCATTCACTCGGCGACATCTACTCGACGCAGAACAAACTCTATCAGTAGAGACACGTAAAGTCACCTCTAGTGTGTACTCTACATATTTAATTAAAACTTATCTTATTAGGAGCTTTATATGATATTTCTTTTTGATCTGATTTGTCATAAAGGCTATCGAATTCCCTGCAAGTCTTAGAAAGGAATTTCATTTCATTTTCGCAAACTATTTTCAGAGCTCGGTATATACGACAAGTGTGTACTTAAAATTAAAGGATGTTAGACTTTCTTTGACTCACAAAGTACAGCTAAACCAGTTAATTTAAATCCATGAAACTTTGCACAAGATTCCATACATACCTCTTATACAAAGAAAGCATTAGCATAGTTTTAAATTTTCTGTTTTATTTTGTATTCTTTCCTAAGTTCTAAGGAAATCTAAAACGAGAAATGAAATCCTTTAGTTTTATAAACAGATTATTAAAATCAACAAGAAAAACTCTATTTTACAGCTCTGAAGCTTATCCTAAGATCCGGGAAATGCTTTGAAAGTTTTCTTATGTAATCAAGTTAGGTGTTTACCTTCTGCTAGGGTGCAACTGTGTGCAGCTCGGCTGCGACTCAGCGTTATAAATGTAGGCGGTAGCTTTATTTTTATGACTTGGTTCTATGCGTTCATATAAATTCCACCCTGGATATTTATTTTGCGTTTTTAATGTTCTTTAATGCATGTTAATTAAGTGGTTTAAGTGGTTTGTTTTAGGCGAGTATTAGCAGATTTTTTTTTCATAGAGTTTTATAATATTATACAATTACGTTTTACGAGTCTCTTTGTGGTTCACCCCAGAAAGACTTTCAGGTACATTTAAATCATAATTATTCTTCTCTATGACGAAATATATATATTATGTAGGAAAACATCCTTAAAAATCCTAAGAACTTTCTATATCATAGTTAATGGTGTGTGACCTCCGTAATTATCTTTGCAGGTAGTAGACAATAAAGCAGTGTTCGTTTTTTGACCTAACAGTAATACGTACGTGTAGACAATAATATGTCTTGAGCTCGAAGTAAGCTGCAGTGGGTGGATGTTTACTCGTGAATAATTGGTCGTATGCTATAATCACCTACGGATTGTCGGATGTAGATCCGACCTGACCATAAAGGAGTAATGTTATTCGGAATTATTAAAATAATATATAGATAAAAAAATAAAAGTATTGCTCTATCTATAATAGAACTATACAGCTCGAAAGTTAAACTCTATAATGGCATATCAATAAAGTGAGTTGCGTGTAATGCCTTTATAAATAATATTATTTCGTTGAGGAAGTTTGAACGTCAACCTCTATTAGTATTAGATCTAAATCACTTATGTCTGCCTATTGGTAATAATAGGGTTCCCATAATGTAATCATCGCTATTGATGTATTGTGTAAATTATAAGCAACTGTGTCATCCTCACCTTTGTCACAATATTTTATACAAGTATTGGAAATTCGAAAATGGTTTTGGACCTAAAACACAATACCTACCCAAAAAGAAAAGCTAAAATGTATGGCTGTTAGAAAAACATACATAAACTCACGCTCCAACCAACGTTTTCCTAAAACCTTTATTAAGTTTTCCATCCATATTACGAGTGGATGTTACCTCGGTAATTCAAATGTAAATAATTTTCAAATTGCACAACGGAATCATTGCAGGCCGCTATCCCACGCAATTGATAACCTAAACTTTTTATCGGGGGACGTACTCAGTAAATCGATGCCAATACCCCCCGCGCGGCACACTCCATTCGTATAAAGCCAATCGCTATACGGGCTTATCCGATATGAACGCGCGATACCGACTCTAAATGGAAACAGATTTTGATTTACGAGCCAGTTAATCTGAATTCGAAATCCATTAATGACCAGCGCGCTGCGGACGGATCTGGGTGTCGAGTTTTGGGGGGTGGTGATGATAAAAAAATATTAACATGGTGATAAAATACACACATTTTCACGTTAATTTATCGCTGGGCTTGTTTTTTTTTAGTACACGTAGGTACTAAGACACAAACCCCTTAGGCCTAATCATCTAACACTGATTCTTAAGTATGTATGGCAGAAACAGAGGATTGTGTTCAATGGCTTGCGACTGTAGACGTTTACTATTGAAATGATATAGGCAAATGAAAATGATGCTTAAGCATCAAGTCAACTGGATAGCAAGTAAAAAGCTGTGCAAATAAAGTGTTAGTTGGAGAAATATTAATATAAATAGTTAATATTAGTTAATATTAGTTGGAGTCATAAAATAAAATAAAATAAATATATAGGTCTACTCGAAACCAGATGTACTGAATGAAAAACTTGCGTGAAGCGATATTATATTATGTCGATTTTTACGCCATATACACATACATATTATACGGTCACCATTTAGACGCATACGAATAATATATAAGCTTAAAGAAAACAAAAGATTACTAAAAAATTAAAATATTTTTTTTTGCGCGGCTGAATGTGTGATTTATGACGGTTATTTCTTAATTCCCGCGCTATTTAAGTAATTTTGTACCGCATTAAAAGTCGCTGGGCTGTAATTACATCTCAGTAAGTGTTGTTTTAAGTAAATACATATTTAGTATTTAAAGTCACGCAATATAAGATTAGTTTTCTGTTCCTGTATTATATTTTATTGTGTACAATAAAGATTTAAATAAATAAATAAATATTTTACTCGTAAATAGAGTAGCGAACGTTGGTAAATGTAATATGCGATTATATGTATTTTATTTACATTAGCCACAAGATGTTTTCTAGGAAAATAGGGTGCCTCTAAAATATTTAGGCTTAATTTAATTATATTATTAGATAAAAAACATATTGTTGTCAACTAATTAAAAATGATATACCAATATTGCCTACTGGGGGCCGGCCCGACTTCGCCCGGGTTCAGAGGCTTTGTGACTCCAGTCCATATCAGCACCATATTATTTCGCGTACTAACAGTTTAATTTATATTTAAACTTATTTTATTAATCAATAAACTTAATGTGACTGCCATCTTCTGTACTGCATTTCCCGTCCCGTCAAGCTCTATCACGTCCTGTCCGGTCTCATTTTGTCCCATGCCTTTGAGTTTAATGAGTAACAAATAAATTTCTTGCTCATTCCACGGGATTACTATATTTTTCGGGATAATAAGTGTACGTGTTAGTTCAGGGTATCAGTGAACTCCATACCAATTGAATGGAAATTGGATACCGTAACAGAGATAAGCGCGCATAAAGGCAAAGACAAACAGACCAACGGACAGAAATTCTAAAAATAAATGTTTCGGATTCTATTATTACAGTCCCTTCATAATAATTCCATGTACAGACATCGATCAGTTACAAATGTATTATATGCATAGGTTATTATTTGCCAGCTTTCGTATTTTTAGGCGAGTTCAAAATATGAGACTTCCGGTTCGAAAACCGTATCATGTTTATGTTATCAACAAACTAACGAATTTGTCCCATGTCAATATCTCAAATCCGTCCGTGATACACACTAATAGAGTTTTAGTTCTGTTGATGGGTCACCCGATTCGACTATCGTTCACTTTATTGATTAGCATCCGTTTTGGTTTTACGATAGTACACGGAAGCGACGTATTTCATTGAGTTCTCAACGATGTTCTAGTGATACATTGCTGCTTTTTGGGAGTTAATGATAACCGTATTTTGATTTTTATTTCGTAGGATTTTATTGGGTAACAAATATTCATACGTGTCAGTATCGATTCAAAAGATTTTTCGCTTATGATTTGCACCAATTAATCTTTGAATTAAGAATTGTCGGGTCATAATAATGTTAATACGATGCAACGATTACTACAACATTACATACTTTTCCGTCTGCTCTTAATTCATACATATTTGTGTACGGTGCTAAATTATTATTCAGCCATGTTGCAAAATGAGTAGGCTGTAATTTTACTTTCGCATTAACATTTCGGGAGTGAAAGTTTAAACGTTTTGTTCATCGACAGTTTTTAAACCTACTTTTGCAATCGAATGTCTTCTCCTTTCAAACTGAATTCAAAAGTCTTTTGAAAGAAAAACATATTTGATACGTAAATTAGGTTTAAAAACAGATTATGAATAAGGCGTTTAATCTACAACGCTTACTTAATACAGTTGGTAGACTTCAGTAAACTTTCGAAATTAATGTAGCGAACTCTCAGATATAAAGGTGTCCTTACGATCTCTTTACTCGTCATTATTTTTCCCTTACAATTCCCTTGTATTATATATTAATATCCTATCTTTATCAGGCGAAACAAATCTGTCCACCTCCAGTCGTCTCCTTAATTGACAGTCCAATCAATTTATAATTCTCACGCCTAGAAAAAAGTGCCTGTCAACCCTTCCTATTTGAATACATGGTGGTGCGGTCACCGGGGATCGACGCGATGCGAACGGAACAATCAGGCGTCGGTTACATTGTGTCCGACGGGACAAAATGACCAGGTGATGTTTCTGCGGCATTTAACGTGTTAAGATTGGACTGAATTAAACAACTGTTTTTTACATGGCGTATACATTTTTAAGGATATAAGTAACCCATACGCAGCAGTGTGACGTTTATGTGCTGAAATAAATGTAAAAATACACAAAAATATGCCTTGGTAATTACAGAAGCGTCGTAGGTCAGATTATACAACGCATTTCGCAATAACATTGCGTTGAAGTGACCTGGCTTGGAATTTAGGACAGAGATTTCGTTTAGTGGCTACACCCTCGATACTAAAGCAAACGTTAAACTGTGCTAGGATTTCTGTATTATCTTAATATCCTTGACGTAATCTGTGAGGAATAAAAGGCCTTAGATTTTCGGTATAAATTTTATCTCAACATACCTTGTATTTGAACCAAGGTCGACCTACATTTGGGTGTCACAGTAAAATGTCACGTACCCAATTGAATGAATTTTATTGTAATGTCATTGGAACACAATCGTGAAATACTCAGAAAAGCTTATCAAATATACAATTGAAATAAAAGGGATTACGTTTAAGTCTTTTTGAACGTAAAAAGCAATGTTGCCAATTAAACAGTAATATGAAGACACGTGTTTAAGTTGCCGCGCGGGAATATTAAAAACAAATAACAAGCTGGATTTTATTAAATCCATTTCTGATTCGTGAGCCCCTGTTAAAATTTCATCTGTCCCGGCCGGAGTTCGCCTATCCATTATTAATGAACTGCAAAAAACCCCGAAAAGTCCAGGAATTTTGGGCGGTGTTTTAATATTTATCATCGACCGGGCAGTCGGCGGGTGCTCATTAATTTTTAGATTTAAACTGAAATTTTGACGCCCGGCTGGTTGAATTTAAAAAGTTTGCAAATGGACAAATGTATTTGTGTCTTGGGATTAGTAAACTTTTAACAAGGTTTAGCCGCCGCCCTTTTTTTGGATGAATCATGCTGCTTATTACGTCCCATTGGGCTTGGCTTTATTGAAGCCTAAGTTAATTCATTGTTAAAGTAATTTTTATGCAAATTTATTTTAATATTACATACTGTTCTGTTTTCATCTCGACTTTTAGCCTTTCATTCTTAATGGACATTCATTTAAAATATCTAATAAGTATTATTAATATTTAATTATAAGGTGAGACTGGTGTCTCACCTGGCAAATGTATGTCACTGAAAGATTTTATCATAAAGATTATAACTAATGATGGATTGTTACGGATGATTTTTATAAGCGATGAGGAAAGCAACCTAATTCAAGTATGACGATGATGCTGGCCGTTGTATTAAGAAGAATGGACTAAGGATTTGAATATGGAACGGAGTACCTAGTCAACGGCTGATGTGAAGGATGGCCGAGTCGGAATTGCGATGTAAATGTTCTAGAAGAAACGTTGTAGGCATTTCAATATGCGAGTTGTATTTTGTAGAGAGCCCTTGTATTGATTAGCATGATGTTGGAAAAGAATACAGGAAATATGATTACACAACCAGCGTATTATTTGGAGTTTTTGTAATATGGTTCATTAATTGTAATCTTTGTGATAAAATCTTTCAGTGTCATATATTTGCCAGTTTTATTTGCATGAACGTGCTGGACACTGTCTCACTTTGGAAATCGACGTGAACTAACATTTTATTTCAACGGTTCGTTTGGTGATATTCAAAATTGAAAAGATATTTTTTTTAAATATATAGTTTTGACAAAGAAAGGTCTACATTTGCATGCACAGTCCTACGTATATCAAACGTAGCCTTAAACCAGTAGTTCTTAGTTTGAAAACCAAATTGAATATGCGAAACTTTTACTCTAAAATGAAATAGGCATTAATTCATGAACATAATATGTTTGTACATTGAAAACATATTTCCTATTCACCCATTACTGCTGTCAATCCATTTATCATAATATAAAAACCTTTAACTGAATCACAGAACATATCAGATCACGTGCCATTCCAAATGCGAATATAATGACAGTGCACATGAAATAATAACTGAAGTTAATCAAAGCATTAAGGCCGAGAATTGTAGGTACACGAACTTATTTCCGACCTCGATGCACGGCTAATAACGAAATCATTCCGTGATGGAGCCAAATGATGTCCCAAATACTGCGGGTTGATTTGCGCGGTTACACCACTTATGAGAGCATTGGCGCTCGATTGACGATTATAAAAGTTTCTGTACAGTAGGAGTATAGGTATTAGCTGCGGTTAATGTTTAAAATGTAATTTAATTTGTCATAAAATTCTGAGATTCATGTTTTTTTTAATGAGGAAGAAGAATTAAAGTTTGAATAAATCTGAAATAATAAACATTTTAGATCCCCGAACTATCCCCAAAAAAAATTAAAGGTCAATTTATTTGTCTAAGTCGAATCGAACCCTCTTATTTCAGAGGCACTTTGCCTCCACCCTACAATGACGCTCAATTTATTATTTCACAGGTAGCAGTCCTTGGAACACTAGATACTCCAATATAAAAAGCATATACATATATACGTTGTACCTTGGAAACTATAGTCGGCCTTCCGAGGCCTACTGCCAACTTTTTCCAATTTTCTCCGGTTTCACCTGGTGAGATCAAAAAGATAATCCTTGCGATCAAATCTAACGCAACTGGTTTCGACAAAATCAGCCGTCGGATGATAATCGCAGTCCTTGACCATATTCTTACACCCATCTCCCATATTGTGAATTTTTCCCTAAGCAATGGCGTTTTTCCAGCTCTATGGAGAAAAGCCATTGTTATTCCCCTTCCCAAAATCCCTAATCCCTCTTTAGTCAATCACTTCCGGCCTATTTCCATTCTCCCTTTCCTTTCCAAGGTGCTGGAGGCCTGCGCACACAAGCAACTTTACAAGCACATTCACGTGAACAACTTGTTGTGCCCATTTCAATCCGGGTTCAGGCCAGGTCACAGCACCGTCTCCGCGCTCCTCAAAGTGACTGGCGATATAAGGTCAGGCATGGAAAACGGCGAAGTCACTATATTGGCTTTGATCGATTTTTCTAATGCCTTCAATACCGTCAGTCACGACATCCTTTTAGCTATCCTCTCCCATCTTTCGATCTCTCCCGTGGGACTGGATTGGTTCTCTTCCTATCTTCAGGGACGCCAGCAGTCGGTGCGTATAAACGACTCTGCATCTAACTGGTGCAATATCGAGTCTGGTGTCCCTCAAGGCGGTATACTTTCCCCATTATTATTTTCTATCTTCATAAATCTAATAACTCTAAACCTTCAATGTGCGTATCATCTGTATGCTGATGATTTGCAGTTATATTCTCGGGCTGGCGTCGACTGTGTGTCCACTGCTGTGCATAGGGTTAATAGGGATTTAGAACATATTAAACTTTGGTCAGACAGTTTTGGCCTCTCTGTTAACCCTATGAAATGCCAAGCCATAGTCATCGGCAGTCCGAGGATGATTAGCAGACTGAACTTTTTAAATATCCCACCTGTTATTTTTAATGGCTATGTCATACCCTGGAGTTCAAATGTTAAGGACCTCGGGCTACAAATCGACGCCACCCTGAGCTGGCGACCTCAGGTGACCTCCGTTAGTCAGAGAGTTATCGGCACTCTTCGTTCTCTGTATCGTCTGAAGAATTTCCTCCCGTTCAAAACCAAGACTATGCTAGTGCAAACCTTAATCCTCCCGGTTATCGACTATGGTGATGTGTGCTATTTTGATCTGAATGCAGATTTACTCAATAAGCTTGACCGTCTTCTGAATAACTGCATTCGATTCGTTTTTAATCTTCGCAAGTTTGACCACATCTCTTCTTACCGTTCGCAGCTAAAATGGCTTCCCATCCGCCAGCGCCGCTCGTTGCGTGCTCTCACGACCCTCTTCTCTATTCTTAAGTCTCCGACCCCTCCTTCTTATCTGTCTTCTGACTTCATTTACCTTAGGGATACTCATCCTAGACATCTGCGCTCGTCTAGCAATCTCCTACTAAAGTGTCCTCCTCATAGCTCTGACTTTCTTCACTCTTCTTTTGCTATCCAATCCATTCTTCTCTGGAACGCACTCCCACTCGAAGTCAGGTCGTGCACAACACGGCTGGCTTTCAAAACGAAGGTTCGGCAATTACTCCTCGCCGAAGTAGCAGACTCTCCTCCTTGATGTTGATATTTATTTATGTATGTAGTTGTTTATGTATATATTTTAAAGTATTTATTTACGTACATATTTATTTATGTAGTATTTGTAAGTACTCATATATATAATATTAGCTCTTTCCTATTTATATTTTGTTGTCATTTTTATTTTGTGTTGTATATATATTATTATTTGTTGCTGCATTTATTATTAACACCTGCTTCCGTCTCTCTGCACCACCTCAAGGTTGACTGGGAGAAAATGCCCTAAGGCATTAAGTCCGCCTGTACTATTGAAATGTACAAAGTGTTAAATAAAATAAAAATAAAATATACAATTCACTGGAACATTTTATTCCTCCATACAATACCTTGATTTTTTTTTATTTTGTCGTCAGGCTCAATAAAAATAACATTAGATATATATTTAGTAGCATCCCCAACGTGCGCCGGGACCGTCGCACGCCATCCATGACCCAAATATGTCTGGTGCCGATATTATATTTATAAAACTCACCTTTACTTCAACAGGGTGCTCCGCTGGTCTTTTTATGCTGCCAAAAGTGTATTTGATGGGTTTGGGGTGGACACCGTTGTGTGTAATAGAAAACACAATGTTTTTATACTGGGTTGGGTTAGAATACATCGGAACCTTTTCATGAGCACAGGCCGAGAGATAGAAACTCCTTTGATGTAAAGCGGGGTTGAAGCTTTAGGCTTTCTAAAAGACCACTACCTTGACAAGGTCAAAAGAGATGTGTATAAGAGACAAAAGTTACTCAATTGAGAGAAATATGTTATGAAAAGTAGACAGAGTGCAGATACTATATGAGCAATACATTTAGGATCCTGTATCTGAAAGTCATTGCGGTCCGAAAGTTATTATACTCACGGTTATTAAAGATCCTATGTTAAACGCATTGTTCTTAAATTAAATATTACTGGCAAGAGATTATTACGTCTTGCCGGTTGGTACAATAAAACATGACAATAAAGCTGTCACTTCACGTTTTCCTCCCTTCGCGGATAAAGGCGTGAGTTTATGTATGTATGTATGTATGTACTTTGCCCGACCCGGGATTCGAACCCGAGACCTCAGCTTTGTAACCGTACCGTAATACAACCACGCCACCGAGGCAGTGGTACGACCACAGAAATATATTAATTCCTGCGGTTGTGGGTACAACCATTGGTCGTGCCAGCCCATTATTTATTGTGTTATATTATTAATTAAGTAATATCCATACTTCCGGCTTGCTCCGAAAATATCCCGGCCTTGATAAAATCTTCGCTAAATGTCAGACTTGATAAAATATCAGCCGAAATGTAATACTTTTCAGATTTCTCTAATAATTATACCTCGAAAAAAGATGGACGTCCGCGTACAAAGAATTAATGTAAATTTTATACAAGATACGGTACTATGGCACCAAATACCGACAAGAAACTTGATAGCAGTTATTATGATGTAATTGCTTTAGTAATATATTATTTGTAGAAATCGACTCCCGAGGTATAAAACTTCTGCTATGGTATTTTTGTGTTAGTTCTGACGTAATTATAAAAAGACCACTTGTAAAACATAATTGCAGCCACACAGCCAACTTTGAACAATTTATTCCTAAAGTTTTTGTCATTAAATGCACCAATATTTTATAAGACGATTTTTTAAATAAAACTAATATTATCTATAATTTTCATTGGGGATACTCGTATCATGACTGAGAATGGAAACGATGACAAAATAAAACAATCAACAGATTTAAAAGAGCCAAGTGAGCACATATAACTACTGGAATGGAGGATAATCAAAGAAACGCAAAAGGTGTATAAAATTTATTGGCGTATAAAGTCCGCTAAAGGTCCTTGGACACAGGCATTGTAAATCTTTGAGGGTGGCCTAAATTCAACAGTCGAATGCTGAGGATTATTATCATGATGAATATCTGTCTGTTCCATTATGGAGGTGTCAGTAGGAGTGAACCTTATCAGACTTATGTCAACCAAATCGATGAAGGCTTGGTCAAAAATAACTTGAACCGACAAGAATATATTGATGAAAGTGTGTGGAGCTAGTGGTATGTTAGGATCAAGCAAAGTGAAAACCCATAATCTGCTCACTCGTATCAGATACAAGGGTGACATTATGTATGTACTATTGTATCTGGATTGCGTATATAAAACAATTAAAATGCCTTAAATAGCAGCATGCTGTGCCGTTGAGTTGATCCTTTCATCGTACTGCTACAAACAAATAAAACTGACGAAAAACATTCATACATTTCAACGTAGAAATGAAAACGGGAACACGGCACACACGGGACAAAATTAAAATCAATAACTGTGCCCCGGTCACAGTGCGCGGAGTCAACAGTACGCCACTCCATTATTGGGATTAAGCACTCTTGTGTTCCTTCAAGTCGGCTGCAATACTCTTAACTACTGTTTGTGCAAGTGTATTGGGATTTTAAAATGTTTTAGAGATTTCTCTAAGGCTTGTGCTCGTCTTTGTTGTACTTTTTATTGTTTAGATAGAATATACTTTACAGAAGACCACAAAATGAATACCCATACCCCATCCAATCACTTAGCTTCTTTTTTACCAGTGCATATACGTCTCACTACAGGGTACGGGCCTTCTCTACAATCGAGAATACGATTAAGAGGTATTAGGCCACCACGCAGTTTTTGTAAAAGGAAATAAAATATATTTTCTTGAACAAATATAAGTAAATAATAACATTAACATAATACTGTACATATAAAGCTATATTTAATTGTCTACATGACCAAACAAAACAAAAACATATATTTTCATTTAATTTCAAAGATCTTTTCGCTTTAGACGATCTCTTTCGTGTAGGTATTAAATACAATTTTATATAATTGAAAAAACAGGTTTGCTTTGGGTGCGTGCTCGTAGATAATTTGGAAATGCAATGAATTATAATATTGGTCTTGTTGAATGACAAGGTGTTTTACTGTTTTTTCGTATTATTTGTGTTTTCATAATTTACATACATACATAAACTCACGCCTTTATTCCAGAAGGGATAGGCAGAGGCGTCACTAGGACACCCATTTTTCGCCTTGTATGTTCCGTCCCATGATGTGATAGGGGGCGAGCCTATCCCCATATCAGGCACAAATTCCTGACTCTGGGCTGATAATGAATAGAAAAACTCAATATCACCCGAGACCTCAGCTTTTTTATCGTGCCGTAGTACAATTACGCCACCGAGGTAGTATTTAATTGCACTTAGTAAATAGATTTTAAATTAGTCCATAACAAATATCATAAAAATATAAATGCAAAAATACCATTTACAACTGTTGAAGCAAATTTTGTTGCAGACATATTTTTGAATTAAATTTTCACTGTTTCTGAAAACTGGCACATCATTTCTGTGCTATTTTTTTCTTACGGTTTATAAAATTGCAGTAACTCTAAAAATCTTAACTCTTCCTCTTCTCTTAAATCATTAAAATAATCTATTTTTTCCAGACAATGGTTCCCCAATACATCAACTATGATCCCAAAAAACATATAGGTGTATGCAGGCGCGGTAATCACTTTCCCTTAGATGACGCGTTTGCGCTTATGACAAAGAAAAATAAAACAAAACGTACAATACTGTGCATTGTGAACACTCGTACGGATGTAGGGCATGCGATGTGGATAAACTTAGTGAAGGGGAGTTTTGTAAACGAATTATTTTAACACTGGCTTTCACCTGCGGTTTCATTCGCTAACCCAGTTAGTACGGTGAAAAATACCTTTAAAATTCCGTCCGGTTTGAATCGATCGTGCGGTTAACTAACCGCCGATGTTGTTCAATTGGACGAGCGTGTGAATGCTTGTGTCAATATTTTTTCCCTTCAATAGACAGTAAAATTTTAGTTGGCCTCTTGTTTTATAATCCAAAAGAATTTTCACTTAACCAGATTTGTGTTTGATTATTGAACGCTGGGAATTTATTTCGAGAGTTTGACAAAGCATGTCACGCTCGGCAGGCGGGCTGGCGAGCGCAGGGCGTAGTTGAGCGCTGATGACGCTGCTGTCCTTCATTGGCCTAATATTTGGCTACGCCATCTCCATGATTTTTATAAATGTACACAAAGGTTGCAGGAAGTATCTGTATGTAGTTCACTTACAACAAGTGGGTTAAGAAAACCCTTGATATATCCCTATATACTGTATAGAATCCGTGGATAAAGAAAAATATTCAAAATTGATTTAGTTCCAACCTAAGATAGCAAAAGAAAGACAGTGTGGCTTACATTATGTCGTCGTGCTTTACAAAAGAAGCTACCGAGGCAACACATAATATATCTGAATAATATAAAATACAAGTAAAACAATTCGACGTTATTTTTGTTACGAAGATAATTTACAAATTGTCTTATTAAGAGTCTTGATTTTTACAAGTCAGAAGAGCTTGTCACTTAGCCGGAAAATGTACAGTAATGATTGATTAAATTTGGTTCATGAATAATTCTACATCATATTATTTTTGTAGGCTAACTTTTTTATTAGAGTCAGTATTATTGTTAAGTATGCGGAACCCGAGGAGGAAGTGAACCAAAAAGAGGACAAGGATGTCTCTGATTCTTTTGTAGATATACTTATGAGTTTTGGAACTTCCTGGTGTATAACAATTTAAATAAATAAAATGAATATATCCAACAGTCACATAAATAGTCTTGACCCCACACTAAGATCGGGTCTTGTGTCGTCGGTATTAGGAACTTCGAGAGACTTTTCGGTCTCACAAACACCCAGACCCGAAACAAATATTTGTGGTTCACACAAAAATTTGTCGCGGTGCGGGGATCTAACCCGTGGCCTCTCGTTTCACAGCCGGCATCTAACCAAATGCGCCACGGAGGCTATAATTAAAATACTTTTTTCCTTAAGCCTGCGTAATATTGAAAAGTTCTCCAGAAGAATTTCGGATTTAGGTGACTCCCACCGATCCGCAATGAGCCAGTGTAAAAGTGAACTCGTTACCTTTCATTTTACATCCAGGCTATTAGCAATTATGCCAGGACGGCTGAGAAATTATTATATAAGTTTACAAAACCCTGATCCAAGAGATATCCTTAGCAAGTTGTAACAAACTCGTCGTGTTACTGGAGCGAATACGATCAATATTTAATATCCACCCGGCGCCTAAAGAACTTATTCATTGGGCACAATATTCCGTGGGCTTCCATTGTGTAGCCATGTTCGACTTTGCGAGATTTTCCTTTTTTATTTCAATGCGCAGGGTTGATTAGAATATTAAAAAAATAAGATTAATAAAACAACACAGTAGGCCAGTTATTTCCTAAAGATACTCTCTGATAATTAATTATCATAATATCAATACTTGGTGTTCTATTACCGAAAACTAGCAGCGCACATATAACTTATCTTCAATTATAAGTGTGTCTATGAGTTGCGTTTTTTTTTATTATAACGGTTTGTACTTTATTGTTATTACGAGTATGTTTTAAAAAGGAGGTAGGTACTGTATATCACAGTTTCGAGAGTCTACCTACGACCTTAAAAGACGACACAGGTCAATACATTGCCGTAGAAAATATAAGAGATGCCTATGTTAAGCAGTGGACTTCATGTAGCTGAAACCTAAAATATACAGGCTTTACTTAAAACTTGTTTAGGTAAGTATGATAGAACTTCCACTATCACGTATGGTCTTCGCTATTGGATGACACGAATATCAGGTCATTAGCTCAATATTTCTTTAAACCTTAAGTTCAAAAAGACTTAAATCCAAAATACTACTTGATTAGATAATATCATAAATAATCATCTTTCTCTAAATAAAGATAAATCTCAGTCAAAGTATTACGCCCCTATTAAAACTGTGTCTTTGAAAATATTGAGCTACTAATTCGCAGCTAAGACGCTCAGGTAATGAGGGGTAACCATTACGTTTCATTCAAACAGCCATTCCGCGAATTATTCCGCCCCGGGATCGCGTAGTAGCATAAAACATTTCTCCTTGCAAGGGGATTATCACGCGCAAATGCTCACTATAAACACAATTATCCTACTTACGCGAAATTTTCTTTTAAATCTTGAATATTTAACAAGATATAGTTAAATATTCAAGATTTAAAAACAATATTACTGCAATTGAAAAATATCCTTGACATATACATATATTAGAATCTAAAGTTTTTATGTATAGTACTAAAAAGAAGCAAACACTAAAACTACAGCAACAAAGACTCAAATTTCTAATGCTGTAACTAGTTTGAAGGACTTCCAACAATTAGCCTTGAAACTTGTTAAACTGGTCGAAAAAAATATTTGTGCACAATTTCTTTACGCATATTCCAAGAAGAACCTATTACGCAACGAACTTCTAAGCGCAAAATGAATTTCATACAACGATATGGCCAGCGAAATGTTTCAAAATTCATCGGTACGTCTCACTACTATTCTAATTTAAATGCTCAAAATAGTTGGAGCGAGCGGCCCTTTGTTACTGTCCATTCAAACGTTTCTACAATTGTATTTGATACGAAATTTGTACTCCTCGTCTTTCTGGTTTAGTGGCAGGTTTCATGACGTAACTCAAGTCTGGGATTGGATTTTCAGACTGTGTAATCTACACTTACATATTGCAGTATTACATTTTATAGAAGTTTTTTTTATTTTATTTACACAAAACAGGTTACAATCTTAAAGCTGCTAAATAGTTACAATCATGTTTTTTATCTTTTAATATATATTTAGTTTGAAGTTATAGTTGATAATATAATGTAATCTTACCAGAGTTATAGTATAAATGCTGATTTATATACATATATATTAATTAGGCAACTATCAAAAGGTGTTTCCTGGACAGCCGGACACTTGATGGTTCTTGGAACTTGTTAGACGCATTGAAGCTGATCACTTCCAAAACTAACTCGGTACAAACTTCATAATTGCTGATCGTGTGATGCCTATGTTAGAAATATGCGGAGAGAAAATTGCAGCTTTTATAAAATGACGAGTGTGGTGGCCACCGGATCTAGATCTATAAACCGTTCTTAGTCTTCTTATCCTGTTCTCTCTCTCTTGTATATCAGTATGAACTTAATTCATATTTTAATAATTTACTGCTATAGACACATTTCCTTTTGACACCGCTGCTTTTGAGTAAAAATAATTTTATTTTTATGATTTTCATGATCTGAACATTCCAATAATCCAGCCTTCCCGAGTTCGTAAGAGTGCTGGAATATTAAGACTCTGTTGTATATACTCTATAGTATGTACAATACATAAAATGACAGAAGAGGCGCTAGTGCCACCACCCACAATTCTCCGAACTAACATGATAACAAATGTTAACAGTGTGTGTGATAGCAAATTGTGCTTCTGGTTGTTTTAAACTCCTTCGTCCAGCCGATCCATTCATGTTGTTATCTAGATTGGCTGTTATTTATAAATGCATAAAGTAATCCTTGAATGAAATTTATTCATTTAAAAGATTCTTCAAGTACAAAACACAAAGCGAGAAAAATATTAATAAAGTGCGGAAGATTTCATATTAGATCCAAATGACAGAACTCGAGATATTTGCTAAATTACACCAGCCGTCGGACGCGTAGGCACGTTGGAAATTACATTGTTGCATAATAGGATAAAAATGCAATAAAGGAACATTTACAACGGGAAATATACTACGCACAAAAATTAAAGGATATTTTGTTTGATCAATTTTTTTGGTGTTTTTTGAAAGTCTCTATCTTGGAGAAAATTGATTGTTAAGAAATTCGGAAACTAAAACTTGGAAGCTTGAAATGTCTATTTTGCAGATCTGTGCTCTATTTCTTGATTCCTCGCTAAGTTGATAAGCAATCGTAAGAAAACCAACGAGAAAAAAAAAATCCAATTTTTTTCTGGATTTCAAAACCGTGCATTTACATGGGTAGTATTTTTTTGGTGACATCATTATAAAATTCCCGTAGATAATTTAATTGCCTTTAATTTGATATACCATAAACCTCTGTGACATGATTTGGAGCTGACTTATGGTAAAGTAAAAAGTAAAAATGTAAAAAAAGTAAAGTAAAAAAGTAAAGTAAAAAAGTAAAAAAACTAAAAGTAAAAATGGCCTATCACACTTTGACATTGGATTACTCCATGAATATCAATCATGGGGAAAACAAAATCAGAATTTTAGTAACTTCAAAACATGTTCTATAAGATGGTATTAAAGTCTTATGATAATGAATAGTATTTCTAAGTAAAATTTTTGACTGAAAAAAAGGTAAAAAAACGGTTATTTATGGATATTCGGAAAACACTGCATATCTTTGGATAAAAGAAACTAACGAAGGATATCGTCGGTAACTTTTCAACCTTAAAGTATTTTAAAGACACTCTGAAAATTTCAAACTGCTCCGATTTGATTATCTTAGTGTTCGGAAGGTTTGAACTTACTGTATTCAGCAAAAATCGTCGTAAGGAGCATTTTTCGCATGCTAATGGTTTTGTAACTTGAGAATATTTTTTTTAGTGATTATCCATATTCTTTTAATCAAATCATTTTTTCTAACGTTTTCACTATTCTCCGCAATTGTAAAAAAAATACTGGCACTGTTTTACCGCCGGCATTAGCGTTACCCAAAGCGTACTACGGAGAGGTTGCGTGGTCGGATTTATAGTAAAACAGTGCCAGTATTTTTTTTACAATTGCGGAGAATAGCGAAAACGTTAGAAAAAATGATTTGATTAAAAGGATATGGATAATCACCAAAAAAAGCATTCTGAAGTGACAAAAATCGATCACATACGAAAAATGCTTATTACGACAATTTTGACGAATACAGTAAGTTCAAACGTTCCGAACACTAAGATAAACAAATCGGAGCAGTTTGAAATTTTCAGAGTGTCTTTAGAATACTTTAAGATTGAAAAGTTACCGACGATATCCTTGGTTTGTTTCTTTTATCCAAAGATATGCAGTGTTTTCCGAATATCCATAAATAACCGTTTTTTTTACCTTTTTTTCAGTCAACAATTTTACTTAGAAATACTATTCATTATCATAAGACTTTAATACCATCTTATAGAACATGTTTTGAAGTTACGAAAATTCTAATTTCGTTTTCCCCATGATTGATATTCATGGAGTAATCCAATGTCAAAGTGTGATAGGCCATTTTTACTTTGATTTACCATAAGTCAGCTCCAAATCATGTCACGGAGGTTTATGGTAATCAAATTAAAGGCAATTAAATTATCTACGGGAATTTTATAATGATGTCACCAAAAAAATACTACCCAAGTAAATGCACGGTTTTGAAATCCAGAAAAATTTTGTTTTTTTTTTTTCTCGTTGGTTTTCTTACGATTGCTTATCAACTTCGCAAGGAATCAAGTAATAGAACACAGATCTGCAAAATAGACATTTCAAGCTTCCAAGTTTTAGTTTCCGAATTTCTTAACAATCAATTTTCTCCAAGATACAGACTCTCAAAAAACACCAAAAAAAATTGATCAAAAAAAATATCCTTTAATTTTTGTGAGTAGTGTATAATAGAAGGAAACAGTAGAACCTATGAGGTCGCTGCGAATCGGCCGAGGAATCGCTCCAACAATATTTTGAGTGATCAATAAATCTATTGCTTACAGTCTGAAAGATTTGGGAATGGAGTTGCCTATTTCTGACAACAATAACATTAGCTTGTAGATATATGTGGGCTTTGTGTGAGTTATGTATGTGATTTTGTTATTTTAGATTTCCGTGGCGCAGTTGGTTAGACGCCGGCTGTGAAACGAGAGGCCGCGGGTTCGATCCCCGCACCGAAACAAATATTTGTGTGATCCACAGATATTTGTTTCGGGTCTGGGTGTTTGTGGGACCGAAAAGTCTCTCGTAGTACCTGATACCCACGACACAAGACTCGATCTTAGTGTGGGGTCAGGACTATGTATGTGACTGTTGGGTGTATTTATTTATTTATTTAGAAGTATCGAGTCATTTCAGATTATCAATAGAAGTTGGAAATTTTAAGTTTTCGAATATAAACTAACTCTAGGCCAACCTTTCTAAAAAATAATAATTAAATAACAAACCAGAGGCTAACTCAATTCGATTATCAGTGACCATACCCACCGAAATCCACGTATTTCTGGACAAAAACTTATCCGTTCTACCTCGTAACATCCTAGTAAATACTAACCCTCTCGGCATAGCCTTCACATAAATCATGACGTGCCATGGGTCGTTACCTCAAGGCAGATCGGAATTTATGGCCCCATAGCATTTTCCCCTTTGTACTACATATAGTTATTAGTAGAGCGTATCTTGACCTTTTCCTCAGAGGATAAAGGAATACTTCTAAAGAGAGACCAATTATTCATAGGTGTAACGTTTAATGGTCATGTAAGGGTCAATCATCTTAATACCTTGTATTGACACCTGTCTGAGTTATCCTGTTGGTAACGAAGCGGATGCAGTTCCCTGGACGGTGGTCGTAGTCATGATAATCTCAGTCAGCAATCACGTATTTTTACAAGAATCTCTATGGTTTGCCAAGTGTGCTAATCCGCACCAGGCCACTGTGATGGAATAAGTCTTAAGCCTTCTCAACGCGAGTGGTGGCTCGAACCCGGCAACAGGATATAAATGGCCCCAATTAGAATTACCATTTATCATTATGAATATTCTAAAGAATATTTTAATCATATTTCGTCTTTTACTCCAAAAACAGAATTGCTTGTAACTACGTATTTAGAGAATCACAGTGAACGTGGTCACAACTGCTTCAGGTTCAACGCAAACGTTTGGAAATTCCAGCTTCTGCTACACTGGTTGCAGTTTGCTGGCTTACATGTTTATTGTTTACTACTGAACACTGATTTATCTAAGTAAATAAAAAAAAAAAAAATATACCCAACAGTCACATACATAGTCCTGACCCCACACTAAGATCGAGTCTTGTGTCGTGGGTATCAGAAGCTACGAGAGACTTTTCGGTCTCACAAACACCCAGACCCGAAACAAATACCTGTGGATCACACAAATATTTGTTTCGGTGCGGGGATCGAACCCACGGCCTCTCGTTCCACAGGCGGCGTCAAAACAACTGCGCCACGGAGGCTGTCAAAGTGAAGTGAGAAGCAGCAATTCAGTCATAATAATAATTGCAGCCATTATCAAAAGACAATTGTCTCTTACTAGTTAAGTTTTACAAAAAATTTGAATAACAAATAGTAAATGTCATAAATCTTTAATGTCAACAAGACATAAGATGTTTTTCCAGTCAGCTTTTGTCGACAGGAAAATGGCACAAAGCTGTGACCGTAGTTAAAGTGTTGTTTTTTATCGCTGAATGTAAACGGATAAACGTGTAAGACAAACTTTAGGAATATAATTTTCCATTGTTCGGAGGCCACAACGCCTGACTTAGGAAATTGCGAGGGAATAGATGCCGTGAAAAACTTTCTAGGTGAAGAAATCTGTTTAGATCACTAGAATAAATGTGAGACATATTTTGCTTACGGAATAACACATATGATAGAGGATTTGGATTTATTCGAGGTTGAACTTCCCAAGTTTGGATATTAACAACTTTTAGTGTTTTGCCATGAATTTCAGTAGCTAAGAATAATGATGATGAAAATGATAGCAACAGATACATCGTGTTGTAAAATGTACTTACTTTTATAAGAAGTCATAAGGTCTTATTTATAGGTATACCTATAGGTGGGATCCTCTGTCTTATAGAAATCGGATGTGAAGTAACATCTTGACCACTGTGCTTATTCTGACAGTAAGATTTCTACACGCATATTAGACTTCTTCTTCTATAGATGGCCCTGTACTATTCTATAAGGTACTCACCAGCTACCCATTAAAGAAAGTGTATTGTCAAGTGAGCTTTTTGCTCGTTTGATCTACTACAAAAATCTTTTTTCCTCCTCCTTAGCTGGAGTTATGATAACGCTGTAAAAAAATGCCTACCGTTAAATCAACAACCCCCCCTACATTGTTTCAACAGTGTAACACAATATTTTGAACAATTTTATTCGACGATAAAAGCACGCTATAATTGCCACTTAATGTTCAGTTTCAAACACAATAAAATCACCTACTTGAACACGTTGCCGTGCTTTTAAACAAATAATGGCAGGGAGTAACTACAATGCGATCGAATTACGGTTTTGGATTCGGGGAAAAACACTCTGTATTTTTGTACATAAACCGGATTTACGAGATTGTACAATTTAACAAATAACATGCTTTTTATCTAGATAATTAGATTTTTTGTAATGGCATGACAAAGTTTAACTTCTTATAATTTATGCTTCTGATATTTAACGCTCTACAATTCAAATAGAGGAGGCTCTCTCTTGCCGGTCGGTAAAATTATGTCGGTCGCTTGGAGGTGGTAAATATACTTTACCATAGTGTATATTATAATACATCCATGTATCTAAAGAAACCGATTAAAACGTAACACATAATGTGGTTGCTACGGTAGGTGATCCCTCATAGTGTACGGTAGCCTCTACCTAGATAGATTCAGATGTCTGCTTACCAATAATATTTTTGCCAGTAGCCTGTTTCAAAAGAAAAGCATTCGGTCGATCAAACTTGATAATACGTCTTGCAAATTTTATCTTTTAGATTCATGGCTTATTAGGCAAGAAATTAAGTTAGTTTATTAATTTTAATAAATTACATTTTGTTTCAAAGCATTTTAATTTTATTTGTCTAAAAAATTTATCATTTTACCTAAAATTTTTGCTCGATGTAAAATCAATTAATTTTACAGACTTTAGCCGTTTGTTTGTATTCTAGACAGGCATTGCGTGTTGCGGCTCATAAAAAATCGAAACAAAAGACGAACAATTTAACAGTACTATAAACATTGGTAATAAACAAAAAAGTTCCCTTTATGGTGCCCAACTATTCTGCTGTAATAAATTTTAGTAGAAAAGCAATTTGCTGTGTCCGGTCACAGACCTTTATCAAGTTTCAACTGACTTAGGAAACGTAAGGACTTTTGGAGTTTGCACAATTAATAATGAATACATTCAAAATTGCTATACGCATAGAACCGATTACTAGGATATCCTGTGTTTTAAAAAAATATTTCAGCTGACTCAAAAAGTTCGAAATTTTTAATTTCCATCATAACATCAACTTGTATAATATTATAAAAGTTTCACGTCGAATTTTGAAATGAGATAGTGGTACCAGTCCAGGCGAGCCAATCCATTCCTACAGTAGTGCGAAGTGTGACTTTACAACTTGAAAGGATCCAAAATAGTTACTTTGCCGTGGTAATAAAATAAGATGCTAGTACCAATATCAAAGAATAAGTTACCAGCACAATAGCGAACTGGTCGACAAAGCCTCGCTTAAATGGTCGAGTGATTTAGTAAATGTAGAGAGTTATTGGATGCAGTGCCATGAATTTACGGATCATTGACCTTTTTGAATACTTCAATAATATGGCATTTGAATGGTCTCGTAATAAAAGTTTTATGATTTTGTATTTTTGTGAGAAAATTCAGGCAACGTATTCGTTTGTTGTAAGTGTTATTTCAACATTTCAAATAAAATTATACTTAGTTTTGTCAATAACGCTATATAAAATAGAAATATGTAATTCTCATGTGGGTGGTTTTGTTTTCTTGTATATACTATAATATAAAGATCCCTCATACATATCATAAACAAACATTCTACAAACTTCTTCAATAACTAAACGAATACTTAACAACTTGACATAACAGCTGTTATTCTCTGAACGTAAACCTAATGTCCATTTTCCCATACACCGTGTTGCCGGGAAGAATGAATACAAACACTTTTCTATTATGTGGACGAAGCGCTTGGGAGTTATTGCTTTTGTCAAATAAATTGTTTACCTTTATTGATGTCTCCATTGGATGTGACGTGCGGAAGATGCGAGCTACAGAATAAACAACTGATGGAAAATATTAACTCGGTCTTTATGGCGGCGGAAATAACTCAGACGCTGTACGGTTTCAGTCTTTGTGTGTTTTACGGTATTGAAGAGGTTTAAAAAGCAGTGCCCTACCTAATTAATTAAATGAAAATGTTATCCCGTGATGACTAACAATGGGAGAATTTTACATACAATTTAGGCGTTTAAGAATAATCCGTGATCGATAAGGTCGTCATACGTGTGCGTAGAGGCCAGAGATAATAAACTTGTTTCGTTAGTGATTCCTTTATTTGGATGGAACTGTACTTTGTCCTATCCGTGTAAAAAAATCTGAATAGAGGTTAGATGCAGATATTTACTGGAATGAAACAATAGCCTGAGATCAATCTATGCTATCCGATTCAGGTAAACTAAGTTATTTGGCTAAAAAAATACGTTCCATGTTTTCTTAACTAGGAAACGAACATAGTGTGTTTTTAGACCAAAACTATTTAATTTTTGCAATGGTCACTTTTATCTAGAATTGGATTTTATTGGCTTTCGTTTGTTTTTATATCACGGAATTAATTCTGCCAAAATTTCGCCTCGCTATGTGGTGGTATAGCGCCATTTTTCTATTTATTCCCTGTATTGTCCAAAAGTAAAGCAGGGATCCCACTAAGGCCTAATACGACTCTCTGTTTGGCGATCTTACTCTCTTATCCTGTTTTCTCTTACGAGTATAAGTAAAATTACTCAAGGATTTACAGACAACACCTTTGCGAACTATTGGCACAAGTGTTCAAATCAAGGAAATAAACAACTCCATCTGTACACAGAAGCGACGTGTGCTCCGCACGGGGATATTAATTGAATAAGGGCTTATAAACAATGGAATTATCCACTCCATTGACACAATAGATTCATTGTTGTATGCGGGCTTTATCTGGGATCAATGCGACGGGGTAATCTGTGGGACGTACTCCTCAATACATATGAATCTGTTTAGACTGAATGTTTGTATTGTTACACGTCCCATATGTTTCTTTATTACTAGCGTGGAATAGGATGTACAATTTCAGGTTTTGTTAGGTTTATTTTAATGAATGGTGGAGAATTTTTCAGTTGCTGTCTGTCTATTATTGTAGTATAACGGAAGTTGAGTACTCAAATTAAACCTTTAGATGATGTTTAAACTATTTAAGAGGCTCACTTAATCATGAATTATCCTCTTCCATGAGCTTACGTCAAGGCTCTTGAATAAAAGTGTTCATTATGCCGGTTTCTCAGAATATAGGAGGAATAGAGAGTTTTTTATTGACTTTGGCAA
The DNA here is from genome assembly GCA_949752805.1 of Deilephila elpenor. NCBI lineage: Eukaryota > Metazoa > Arthropoda > Insecta > Lepidoptera > Sphingidae > Deilephila > Deilephila elpenor. The sequence goes on along the minus strand of OX457097.1, from coordinate 15,381,239 downwards.
TATCCCAGTGCTTTTAGCTTTGATTCGATTATAGTGTTTTATTTATTTAAATATTTATTGTAGATAAATATACACAAAAAACGGTGTTTTTTGACGCTGACAGCCTCCGTGGCGCAGTTGGTTAGACGGCGCCTGTGAAACTAGAGGCCGCGGGTTCGATTCCCGCACTGAAAGAAATATTTGTGTGATCCACAGGTATCTTAGTGTGGGGTCAGGACTATGTATGTGACTGTGCCAACCCGCACTAGGGCCAACCCGCACTAGGCCAGCGTGGTGGACTATATGGCCTAACCACTCCCAATCGATTCTCTCGATCGTAGAGTAGGCCCGTGCCCTGTAGTGGGACGTGTATGGGCTGATATAGAAATGTGACTGTTGGGTGTATTTATTTATTTATTTATTTTAGTTCCAGATACATGTATAGTAAAATCAAATTTCAGAAAACCGAACTAACAGTTTTGTAAACTGGATCGGGTAAGAGGAAGTCGCTGAAGGTCACTTCCAACAGGTCGCTGTGGAGATCATGGGGGGAGGCTTATATTCAGCAGTGAACTTCCTGTAGCTAAAGAGAGAGAACTAGATAGAAATTAGATTTGTCAGATTTTCTGTCCTATACAATGCCTCAAAAGCATACATTGCAAATGAATTCTACAGCTAACATTACAGGTAACAAAACTAACTCAACATTAATAAAATGAAAGGAATACTAGAATATTCCTATCCAAACTGAAATTCAAAATGGGAGCTCATCGTGTATTCATGCGAAGTTGTTACTACTATAATACGCATAATTATCCGGTCTCTACTTTAATTTCAAAGGCACCTGAGGGCTTCATTATATTTTTTTAATTGAATTCGCCCAGCAAAGGTTTTCGTGTCAGCTTGCTTAGTAACAAGTTTTTACGGAGTATTCACTAGATGGCGCTGTATAAGAATGTAATATAAAGAAGTGTAAAGGAAAATTACATACAGCTATTTGCAACGTAATTAGCTTATTCTGACGACTTTTTGAGATACCGGCAGTTGTGAGATAAACGCTGTAAGTTCAATTCCCGCTCAGACACCAATTTTTGTACGATGTTCAAAAATTTAACATTGCTCCATTTTTTCTGACATAATACGTCATGCATTTAAGTGGTAAGTTGTGATTATGTGAATCATTGTTTAGTATATTTACCAGAATATTTTGCCAATTCGATGGAAGAACCAACACCTTACACAACAACTATGAGAACTCGTACAAAAAAAACTTACAAACTGAACTTTTTGTTTCGCCAAAAACTCAAGGATGTCTTATTTAGCAACAGCACTCTCGTAGCGTAATTGCGTATTTAAAACTAGGCTGAAAGCGGTCGAAAGCCGTCTCCACGCTGACTTTTTATCCTTAAAATGAATTACACAAGGGGTACGGAGGGACCATTAATTCAGCATCATTGTCGCCCCCTCACCCTCTGAAAAGAGGGGGGAGGTGCCGAAGTACTCAGAGCCAGAGGGTGATGAATCAATTACGGTCAAAAGTATTGGCTTGACGTGGATTGTGAATATTTTAATTCCTATAATGCTGGTTACTCTTGTTATTTAGGAGTTTGGCGTTTAAGAATATTGTATTTTTATTTCGTTATTAAATTGGATGATGCCATTCATACATAATACCACGACTAAAGGAGCTGCCACAGCTGATTGTGATATCAGATCAGATATTATATATTATATCAGATATTATGCTGGGTACAAGTACACATAAGGTTTTTCAAGCACAAAAACTCGTTTATTGCGCATTGTCCGGCATTGCAAAAACCCAGGGCTTATAATACATGATGCTACTAGACTACAATTTCAATGAAATACGTCACTCTTAAAAAGTATTCACAAAATGGCTTTCTAAAATTTAAATGAATTTGCTAACAATTTTGCTGGATAATAACTTTCTTTGATGTACAAATTGCAATTCGAGCGTAGGATAATTCGATCTTTCTCAAACCATAGTTTATTTAAATGTATACAGTTAATCCACTATGGGCTATCAAGTTCGTTTATCTCATCGCAGAAGAATAAATAACTACGTAGTTCAGGTTATTTATATTTGACGCTTTGTAGTGGTGTGACAAGATCGTATTAGTAAAACATGAGACCAGGGTTTCGATTCCCACTCTGAAAATAAGAGTAGTCAACAAACATTTTATTACGAGTAGAATATCTGCAGTAGTTTCCGATAGCCACGACACTAAGAACTTAAAAACTTGTATTTATTGGTAACCGCTACTTATAAGCAGTAAAAGAATTGCGCTAAAATTGGAAGAGCTAATAAAAAGGAGTCAAGAATATTGGTCAAAATGTTTTCCACTTAATTTCAAAATAACGACATTGTAAGAAAGATTGTAAGAAACATTCTCAAATTGTTCTGAACCAAATGAAAGACATTGAAACTACTACCATAATATGAAAAATCCGAAGACAAATTTGCCTATTTCTTTTACCATTACATATTCTTCATACGGCGAACTGCTCAAGCCAGTAAGACAGATTTCTGCATTTCGAGTAATTGGTGATTGGACATACGGTCCGCTAGTAGTTACAAAGGTACATGACGTATCCCTAACATAACAAGTATATTATTGTCTACTTCGAGATTTCTGTCAACTGGTGCATATACGTTTATTTAATTTTCCTGGCTGTTACATAAAATAATTTAGTCAAAAGTGAGATAGCCACTATACTCAAGTCACTTCAACAAAGTTGAAGTTTGAGGATTAGTACTTCGTAGTCTTATAGTAGTTTACGCTTAAGAAGGTACGGTACTTGTGAAGTTTTAATCGGGGCCTATCCTCAGGTAGCTTTTTTAAGTTTGTTTTTTCGTATATCCGGGCTTCTAACAAAGGTTCTTGAAACACTTTCATTAACACATAAAATTATGACTACCAGCCAATATGCCGTCAAAATATTGTAAGATATTTAATTTGTGAAATAATGTCTGAGTTTGTCATGTCACGCACCACGAAGAAAAAAACTCATCTTGTAGCTTTATTGAAGAGAAATCCAACGTGATGTAACATTCTTACCGACGTCTTTCATTACGTAATTATAGTTGGAGATCTTATAAAACCGATCATTCTCGCCAGTCTCTATTATGGTGCCTTGAAAGACGACAGGCAAAGTTATTCAATGTAAATGTTATGTATCAGACGAGTTGCTTGGTCATTTAACGTTGGATTGTGTTATAAAAATCCACAAAACGACGTAGTGTTTCCACTTTGATGTAAAGATTTTGTTAATTGTCTCAAACCTTATCCTCTCTGTGGTAACCTCCTATTGGAATTAGTTCTGGGTAAAATAATTTCTAATTCTCACAACCACAAGCGCCTGTTTCTAGCTTCATCTGACCTTTTCGCTTTCATACATCAATAATCCGAAAGTTACACGTGCGAACTTCTGTTACGGAATTGTTTAACTTTGTTAATTATGTTAGGATGACATTTTAGAGTTAGTACACGAGATCTGTATTTAACTTGCCATGTCATTGTTTTGCAGGTAGCACGCAGAGGCCGTCATATAATGCCCAGATTTACCACAGGTAACGAATTTACTTTATGCCACTTATCAAAATCGAGAAAATAGATATCAGCGAATTGGATGATTTTCCGTTAATAACGTATATGGTTATCCGTAACATCACAAGCCAAGCCATTTTTGAATCGAGTCAATATCTTCTTTCACCACTCATAACTAGTCCGCTTCTCATAAGTCTGTGTCATTTCACAGAATGCCTACATTGAATTACGAGTTTCTTATTGCGTTTTGTTAGATCGGTAGATAGATAGTAATCATTATCATTTCTTGATAATTGTAGTAGTAATAGTCGAGTTAAATTAATACAAAGCTCTAGGACAGTCTCAGAACGTTTTTTAATCCTTGGAAACCGGGAAAACCCAAATATAATTTCCGAATTTTTGCTTTGAGTGACATCCCAATTCTGTCAAAAGCGCACCAAAGAGAACTTGATAGTGCCAGTAGATTGGCATATCCGGTACTGCAACATACTACAGAAAGGACCTCGAAGCCTCGTTACATTTATGCCAAACTCAACTCAAAGTCTAAATCGGTTAAAAGCGTGAAGAATGCATTGGATGATGGCTGTAATTCTTCAACTGTATCTGGTACTCCACAGTAGAGCACTTATCGCGCCGTCGCCTTCTAATGGACTGTCTTATCCTGTTGGGGTTGCCAACAATAGCCCGCGATAAATCATAGGGACATTTAAATACATACGTTTTAAATTCGGTAGTTTTGCCGATGGGATTTTTAAAAATTCATTTGTATTGCGCTTTGGGAGTGGTGATATTTCATTTGTTACACAACGCAGAGATGACCGGTGTTTGTATTGCTGTATTTTATGGTACGGGAAAATGGTAAAACTTTTCAGTAGCAGACAGCCTCCGTGGCGCAGTTGGTTAGACGCCGGCTGTGAAACGAGAGGCCGCGGGTTCGATCCCCGCACTGAGACAAATGTTTGTGTGAACCACAAGTATTTGTTTCGGGTTTGGGTGTTTGTGAGACCGAAAAAGCCTGATGAGAGAGATGAAGCATGATTTGGATTATATTTTTATTTTTAAAAATATAAGCCAAATCATTCTGCAACGGGGCTGAGAAGTCTTGTCTTCGCATGGCCTGAACAGTCCGTTGGATTACTTTGATATCGAACTCGTGACAATGCACACGTCGCTTCAGCAACTTCGATGGCCAGACACAATCGCATTCGCGACTTGTAACGTGGGTGGTGCGGTCTGTCAGCCGTGACACTGACAAGGAACTAGAGATACTGATGAATTAATTGAAATATTTGGGTTCATTGCTTTAGTATTTATAAAAAACCTGCTAAGTACAAAAATTAAACATTTACATATTAAATTACACAAATTCACGTATAATAATTATGTCGACTATTACATTAATGCTTTCATGAGGCTTAACTCTGCGTCAGTAAAGGCCCACCCCAAGTATTTGTTTCACTTCTAAATAACGCTTAATATAACATGTATCCTAAAATTTTCGGCTCATAAAATATCTAGGGAATTGTAAAAAGGTAATATGAACATCGAGGATAAAAAATGAGAACAGCTGAGTTTATTGACCCTACAACATCTATTAGAAATAAAATGTTCTTTGTAACGTGCTAGGTATTTTCGTTTAATCTACTACTGAAACACGAGTATTTACTTATTTTGTTTTTTTACCTTTAACTATAAACTGTTCTTTATACCTTGTAACATCTTAGAAAAAGCTTTATTGATTCAAAGATATTTATTAGATAAGGAATTTACCGAAAAAATACACTTGTTGGGCTTGTCTAACACACAGTACATTAACGCTTGTAAATCAGAGATGTAGGCAATAGTTACATATATAAGCTAATATGCTATTATATAGTTTGTTTATAGTGATCATTATTATACAATGCACAAATAAAGTCTGGTGCCAGGAGGGCGGACAGACGTTTCGATTACAAGCTTAATCATTCAGTTACACCCAATAAGGTGACTGCTAGGATCTCAGTACACTGGTATCAAAAACTATCCCATAAATATTAAATTTTCTAAGAATCCCAACTAATAAAATTTATAGTTAAATAGCCAATCTCAAAGCAACGCCATCTCGCGCAACATAGCAGGACTAATTTGTGCATCGTATGTGTACTTTGACTTTATCTCCGCTGCAAAAGTTTCATCGATATTAACTTTTGCAATTTCATTATGCTGCTTACTTCACTATTGACAACTCATGTATATTATAGTATAAAACTATTTAATTTGCATTTTAAGATGAGGCAATTTACTTTTGAAGTTTCTTTTAATTTTGCATTACTACGTTTTGAGCGACAGTCCACAACGTCTTGGTGGTGCTCAATTATCTGTCTTTCTCTTTCTTTGTTCCACTCTCTTCACCTAGCAGAAGCTCCTTATTAAACATTGGTCATTGGCCTCCCCCAAGGATCTGCTTCCCAGGACTCCCTGCAACCTAAACTTAGTCGTTCGTCCACCATGTAGGCGGGCATCCGACAATTCGCTTGCTTGTACGTGGCCTCTCCACGAGAACCTTTCGGCCCCATCAACCATAAGTTCTATACGCTTTACGCCCTGCCCATTGCCATTTCATCTTGGTAATCCGATGTCTTATAATATTTGGGCTATGTCCATAATGTTTGTTGTACTTTTTTATAAGGCCCATAGTGAGTGGCCACGTTCCGGTACCGTATGTCAACACTGGCAACACACAACTATTAAACAAGGGGACCAATAATTATATTTGCATGAAAATATGACATCTACCTACGGAAATAATGCTGCTAGAAGTCCGGTTCGTGATTCAATCAATAAAAATGCGGCTTCATCAATTTATGACGTCAACAAGATTCCAAACTCTATTTCGCCCTTTGATAAAGCTCACGTGTGCTATGTAAAAAGAACATCAGAATCCGGGTTACTCTGGGTATTCCCACGACGCCGACAGCCTAGCCCTTACGGATGTATCCCTTTTAACGCAAACAAGCGATGCTCCGTCAAATTCGATTTGAGCCGGCGAACATTTTGCGGTGGAAAATTTACCGCGTCTATTTGCGACGTCACCGCGGATTTGCGACTTTTTTGTATTGACCTGAATGTGCTGATCATCTGTTAAAAAACGAAGGCGAGCGAGCTTGCATGTCGGAGATTTAATTGAAAATGATTCGGGCTTTTTTTATTGTCATGTAGTTTAACGGATTATCGAATTTGATTACACTTTTAATGTGGTTGAATTTACTCTCGATGATCTATGCGCGCATAATATTCAAGCACAGAGCAAGAATTAAAAAAAACTATAAACGTAATTTTACAATAATAAATTAAAACTTACGATAACTTATGAATCCGTTTAAAGTATTATAATATCTGTAATTTTAAAAATAAGGTCATTATTAACTATCAGATTATTTAGTTCGAACAATGTTAATAGGAGCCGTTAAAATTATATAGCAATGAGGTCTTAACTTAGTGTCTAATTAATTAAATTAATTGAGATGGAAATGAGGCGAATGAGCCATTGATATTGTGAGGAAGCTGATCATTACAGCGCACATTAATTACTCTTATAATAATAATTTCCAAAAATAATTATAATTATTTTTCAAAATTAATATATGTTTCTTAGATACTATTTTCGTAAGATCAGTAATAAGACGTCGTATTATGTAGATACGTAAGTATCTCTGAGGTGGTTCTAAAAAGAACCAATATCTTTCTTTAGTTATCTGGCTTTGAACATCAAATACTTATACAATTAACCATTACTCACATTTCATTTAAATAATCACCTGCTACTTAACTCATAAAAGTTAAAAAATTTGCCATCCCAACATTAAATATACACATAAATGATATAGATAAACAATTTAACTAATAAAATGAGGACTTAAACCCCTAACATGTGTATTTAACCCTTGCGCATAAAGCATTCGAGCATACATAATAACCCGAATAATCATCCACAAAATAGCCTTAATGTTATCATTTAATTTCACCCACCTCTATTTTTAGTGTAAAATTAATTAACAACTGTTTACTTTGGAGTTAACCCAGCGGAACTTGCACAACTTGTTAATATAACATAGTTTAGTTGAAATTTATTATTCGCAAAGAGATTTACATTAATGTGGTAGTCTGGGTGAATGGCCGATGGAAGCGAAATTCTGCTGGTTACTTTCTCTCGACGGAATAAATAATTTCCGAGTTTGTTTGTGTTTACTTTAGAGGTGGGTTGTGGCTAAAGTTCTATGTATTTTTTAATTTTTATTTTTATGCTGACACGAGAAAATTGCAATGCAACTCATTTAAGTGCAGTATAATTTTCAAAGCCATGTTTAAATAATGAAAACCATCTCTTGCCTGTGTATATTCTATACGAATTTTGAAAAATAATATGAAATGTACTTTATTGCACCGACGCTGATGTTTCACCTTAGAATTAATATTTAAAGATTCTTATTTATATAAGAATGTTTAAAAGTCAGTACACATTCATTAATTGAAAGATTGATTGATATAACATGTTTTGCCTGTAAAACCAAATCTATTAAGTGAAATGCAATGCATGAAAAAAACTTCAATTTAATACAGTACCTCAAATTCCTTTTGAGCCATTATAAAGGACCTCGAGCACAAACAACTGACTTTAAAGAAATGTTTCCGACCGGAAAACGCACTCGGGGCCCTTCGTTCCAGACCTCTATAGAAATAGGGTCGTCAACCTCGGCGTTGGTTTTTACAAATACCCTTTGTCAAAGTTTTGCATTTCATTGTCGTGGCTTTACAAATTGACGCAGAAATGAGGTCGAACGGGAGACTAGGAACTTGCCAGTCATCCCGGTGTCGATATATGAGTTGTTGGAGCATTATTAAATTTGTTTTGGTTTCTTTTAACCCTATTACTTACATATTATGGTGAAGATTCAACGATGCAAAATATATTTTTTTGGTTAAACTATTATCTGCAATATAGTCCGCAGTGATCCTGAACGGATTAGTGGACAAATGGATTTTATTAGACTATAATGCAACAATTTTATTTAATCCCTTAAGATGCGTGATGCTACTTAACTTTTACCATTGCTAAATGGCAACATCAAGGCTTTAAAACATTGATGTTTTTGCCACTAAATGCTATCGTTTTTATATAAACTCGCTTAACTAGTAAAATTAAATTGCAATAACATATTTCCAATTCCTATTCATTTACTTGCATCATTACAGTCTTCACAGCTAAAAGACTTCTTAGGCATTCCTAGAAACTTGTCGCGCTTCATTGCTCGGAATCATTAAAGATGCGCGGAGTTTCGATATTGCCTTACGAGAGTTGTAATGGCAGGCGTGTGAATGTTTTCAAACCTAATAAGATAACCAAAATGCCTTTTACAAGCTGAATTACAAAGCTCTTAATACCAAAACCGCCTCATTGTACAAACACTAATACCTTAAACAGACAAACTCGGTTACAGGTCCTAATATTACTATACTAAACCTTCGCGTATGGCCCTATTCATTAGTCTGGCAGATAAACCTGGAACACAAACCTATGGAAACATGCATGTCTTATGTATGTGTGTGACCTAAATAGGAATTAGGGCAGTCTGCAGTATTGAAGAACACATAACACTTAAGGATTTACCGGTTTTAAGGTCCCGTTTTATTGTGGCGTTAAAGAGAATTACTCCTTAGCTCTATAAACACGAGACGCGAAGTAATTTCCCTTCTGGTAAATGGATCTGTCAATTTTAATTTCTAGAAATTCTGGTTATTTTTATTCAAAACTTTTTTTAAAAACAAATCTAACGATTGATCCATTGTTTGACCCCAAATATAATACGAATAAATTGTCAAATGAACTAACCTTATTTAACCAAGGGTTCTTGTTTCATAATTTCTTTTGGTAACAAACACTGTCTTTAAAATAGAAAAACCGCTGTAATTTTTACATCATTTTTGGCTGTCATTATAATCGCGTCATTTAACATAATGAACCTATCCGAAGACTTATTGACGAAGCTGCTCAACAGTTTAATAGCCTATGTATATTCGTTTATGAGTCTATGTTTATGAATTTGAAAGGGAATATCTTATTTAATTGAACAACTAGAAAATTAGTGTAATTTTAAGTAAGCATATCAGGTTTAAGTATAATTAAAGTAATTGTACATAATAGTTGCGTTCTAGAGATATATTTTGTACTTTGTTTTCTTTTTGTTATTTTTGTTTACTGTTTTGTTTACTGTGTATAATATAGGATAAGTAAATAAATGAATGTATTATGGTCGTTATGTAGAAAGATTAACTGACGTTGGGGAATTAGAAATGTATCTTTAATTTTCCATCTATTTATTTTCTGTTTTAACATAAAGTATTTTTTAAAATAAGCAGTAGAGTTTGTAAGGAATTGGCCTAAAATTTGATTTACTATTTAATATAAAAGAAAACTAATATAGCACGCCATGCATTATCTAACTGAAATGTAATCCGCTCAAACAAATTTTTCCCTATTTTACCCCTCAAAGTATGAATGAATAAAAATCCTTTCTTACGGGAAGGCTTCGTTGTAAAGAAACATACAAATTGCTTATATTAAAGGTGGATAAGGATAATGCCGTGGAAAATAAAAAATATGCAATACTTTGAAAGAAATGTTTGCGTATATCGTAAATGAACTAAAAAGTATAGCCGACACATATGAGGTTCTTCATTGTAATATTCATCACTTTAAGTCCGTAAATTAATTGTTAATGAGTTTTAGTTGGGTCTTTTACTGGAGCGTGATTTTTAAACTATTATTGAATTGTTTTACTAAAAAATAATGGATATCATATCTAAGGAAGGCAGTTGCGCTATAATTACCCACTTATATTACTTTTCAAAACATAAAAATCCTGAAGTACCTGGTAATGATAATGCCAAAAATTCAAATTTTAAATCAATTCGACGTTTTGAAGTGCTCGAAAATCGACTTCAAAGATTCCTTTACATACATACACGCACACAGGCGAATCTAATAAAAGCGTGTTAATAAGGCATAGATTCACAATCCGGAATCAAAAACTTATTTGTAATAAATTAACATTGAATAGGTAGTCCCACACGCACAGCTCTGACCCCACATCGGAATAAGTCTTGTGGTTAGCAGGTATTACGAGAAACTTTCCGCTCTTACAACATCTAGATGGAACCAAATACTTAAGTTGATCACAAAACTTTGTCCCAGTGCAGGAATTGAATTTACTACCTCTTGTTTTCACAAAGGCTTTTATGTTATATTACTACATAAGGTTATGTATGTATATGCAGTTCACACCTCGTATCCTTTGGCTGACAGATTGTGATGGCGCAAACGCATCTTAATACTATGATATAGCAGGCATAAACTTATCCTCATCGAGGGTAAATAATGATTTTCCGCCTCTGTAGCGTAATGGGTTGTTAAACCACAGATAGCGTTATGCGATTTCGCAACGAAATAAATTTCATTGTGGTCAATTTTTTTCATTACTTAGAAGTTAGAACGATGAACTAGTGGACGCTTGTGTTTGATTGGCAGAAATTATCAGAGCCCATAATGAGCCAAATAGTACGGACCATTTTAAACACGGCTTTTTCGTCTAATCAATTGCCATTAACCTCTTCTTGCACACTCGTCAGTTATGAGTACGCCTTCGTTGACCTTTTCTAAGTAGGTATATATAAAGTTCTTAGAAATGGCACCATACTTTAACAATGAGTTGAAACTTCTTCTGACAATTTTCGTTTCAGAATTTAGGAAGGTCGTTGACATTTTCAGTTACGTTTCTTGGTATAAAACTAAAAATTCTGGCAAAAGTTTTAGTATACGATGTCAGAACGCTAAACAAAATGAAGGTTATCTTTAAAGTGAAATATGAAAGAGTTGGCTTCGCTAAATACAAAAATATTTTTGTTATTACTAGAGTTTAAGTTATTTTCCGTCTATAATATTATTTTTTAAATCGTTTTTTTATAGTAGGTGTTTTGTGTAGTTATGGATGAAGATCGTAAACTGATTTCTAATAGATTTAAAAACTCTTAAGAATATACTGAACATAATAATAAACAATTAGGAGGATGATAGAAAATAAATTGAACCTTGTTGGTTTTAATTCAACAATACCTTGGCTTAAAGATTAAAGAACACCTTGATTTGGTTAGAATATTCATTAATCGATAGGCGAATAATAAGCTGAAGCATAAATAAGAAAAATGCCGCTACAGCCGGCACTACAACTCCTTGAATACCAGATTATAGCAATGGCACGCATTTTAATGACGCCAAGCCCGGCGAATCTCTGGCAATGCCCAAGTGATCATATAAATAGTAAAATGAATATGTATGTATGAATGTATGTATGTTTGTATGTATGTATGTATGTATGTATGTATGTATGTATGTATGTATGTATGTATGTATGTATGTATGTATGTATGTATGTATGTATGTATGTATGTATGTATGTATGTATGTATGTATTGTATGTATGTATGTATGTATGTATGTATGTACAGATTATTAAAACAATAGAAGTACCAACGGTTTATCCTAAAATAATTTGGCTATATGATTTTATAAAAGCATAAAATATATTTATTAAGGTATCAGGTAATATATTTCTTTTATCTTATCTTTTTAAGGTTGAATCGCTGAACCAATTATTTCAAAAGTGTTCATGAAATTCATGTATGCTTTGAAGGAGAGTTTAAGAAATATTTTTCTGAATTAATGGGTTTACACAGGAAAGCCCGCACTTTAAACACTCGACAGATTTTTTTCCCTTTAGATGTACTACGGTACGATTACAACCCTGAGGCCTCGGGTTTGAATCAAATTGATATTAGATTTGTCTATTCATTATCAGCCCGGAGTCCGAAATTAGTGCCCAATATGGTTATAGGCTCGCATACCATCACATCGTGAGAAGGAAGATACAAAGTGAAACGTGAGTGTCCTGGTAGGACCTCTACCCACCCTTTCTGGCAAGAAGGCGTGAGCTTATGTATGTACAAAATTCTGTTTAATATATTTGTTGTATTAAATCACGAATAAAAACCAGTTTGAAATAAATCAATGATGTTTGGTAACAAATAATTATGCAAACACTTAAATTGATGAAATAAATGAAATTTTGCACTTATAAAATGATTATTAATTGTATGAAACCAAAAACAAAATACATTAAGCATTCATTCACGTTTTTATGCAGTAAAAAGATTTTCTAAATAATAAGCCCTATTTATATTATTATATAAGTGGTTATAAGCCACAGCTGGGCACCAACCTCCTCTATGATAAAAATAAAAATTATTATTAAATTATAATCCTCCTCTATTTAATAAAAAAAATATTATTTAGAGAATTAGCGATATTATATGTTTATAACGGCTAAGTAATTGGCTCCCTGCGTTATAAAATTACAAGTTCGATTCCTGGATGGATAAATTTGTGGATAGCCTACATAATATTCTCAAGATACGTTTTATTGCGTGAACATTTGCAAAAGCACGACAAATAAAAAGAGTCAATGAAAAGTTATTCTTATTCTGCCCACCACCCTGCTTAAGTAAGGTTGAAGATACGATTAAATATTACCCCCAAAATGCCGTATAGTCTACAATTTTGTAAATTTTTCTGCAAATTTTATACATACATAATACGGTTATAATTAAACGTCCCATTTACGAGTAGGTCTAGAAAGTTAAATTAATTGTGCTAACTTCGTAAATGTTTTTGTTTTCAGAACTCCGTGTGTGGGTTAATTATGTTTTTAGATTAGATATGGAGGAGTTAAATCGTATTTAATTATTTAATTAATTTTAATTTATTATTTATCTCCGACCGATTAAGTTTTCAATTATATTCGAATAAGACTAGGTACGTAAAAATGTATGGCCTAAAGTTCTTAAAACTTTTATCTGGGTATTTCATAATAACTTCTGAGTAAATAAATTCGAGACTATTAGTTTTTAATTTTCGCCAAAAATATTGTGAAAAATATTTTTGCAATGAACAAATATTTTTTTTTATATAAGAAAATTATAAACTAATAAAAATAGTTTTAACTAAGTTTCATTACTTGTAGTCGAGGTTTGAAAACAAACATTAAAATAGTATGTATAGGACGACCACGTTGCGTATACTTGTTTACGTACTATAATCCTCATAATTCTCTTAAAATTAAATTTGACCGGATGACACCACACTCACCATTACGGAATCTCGTGCAATCAACGTTATTAATAAGTCAATTTTTTATACACATCAACTTTAAACCTCCATGGCACTCCACAAACACACACATACACTGTTTACACTAATATTGTCGGGACAGCCGGCTTAAATAGTTTTTTTATTATAATTTAAAATCGCCATCGGTCGGTGTAAATTTAAAAAATATCAGTGGATTCAGTAATCGGATGCGGGGCGCGGTTATATCGGTGCGGCGAGGCGCGCCGCTACACTGACGGGTTTTGACGGGGCGGCTGCACTGCGCATGCTTGCCCGCGCAGCCTCGTCTGAAAAGAGATGAAAATGGCGCGTGCCGATTTACACGAGCGATGCCGAACTGTGACGAATTGTGACGAATATTCCTAACAGCCGCGAGTCGGGCCCTCGTTAACGGTTTCTCCGTAATGTCGCACGATAAATTGCAGTTAATTCCGTTATTGTGTGACGGATTTATGAATATGTCGCCCTATTTAGATTGCGTATGGCTTTATAATCGTGTGTACTCGCTTAATACCACGCGCACGTGTTTGTTATTCTAGTGTGCGGCTGTTAGTAAATTTCGCAATATTCTAACTAGTTTGTTAATTAAGTTCAAGGAAAATGTAAGAGAAAAGCCGGGAAATTTAAAGGATTCCAAATACCTTACGTTTTCCGAGTGGACCATTACCGTCTGCGCAACATTAACAAAACTCATTAGACTAAACGAAGGTGCATTTAAAAAATAAAAGCAAAATTAAATTTCTAGGAATTTGCATCCGGCATACCCTGAGACATTAAGAGGAAAATTTCATTACATTATGTTAATTTCATTACGCGCCGACCACATGCAGTGTTATGAAATCTGAATAGAAAAAAGCCTTTGCACCGAATGTGTCACGGTTCCCCACCGTTCGGCCATCTTCGGCAATCTTCGGCTACCACCGGCCAGTCGTAAACGAGACGATGTTTTTACGAGCGCACTTACACTCCTTCTGTAGCGTAGTTCTTAGGAACGCGGTAATACGGTTAAATTTAGAATGTACTTTTGTAAACTTTTTTTATTGCGAGCGTACAAAGAATCGGACCGTGATAGGCTCCTCTGAATTTTTTCCGGTTATCTCTGTTGTTGAAGGGGAACGCGTGTGCTTTACAGTTGTAAGGAGAAAATGAACGTGTTGAGGTACTTACTCGACATTTTTATTTTTCTCGGGTTTTATGCGCTTTAACAGGTCCGTCTGACACAAAAATCTAATGGAATGGTTCACACAGTAACACTTATTTATTCATGGCTCTTTCCTTACGCAAAAGAGGCATATTATACTTCTATGTCCGTTCTTAAGGATATTTATGATTTGTAATATTAGATTATCTTCTCATTTCGTGTATGTTAGAGAATTTATGTTTGACAGCCTCCAAGACGCACAGGGCGAGGTTCAAACGCTTAGAGAAAAAAATATAGGTATAAAAATATGTGTTTTGCGTCTTGATTTTGTCGGAATGAAATTTTTTATCTTTATTTCTGTTACTATTAATTAGTGAATTACTGTTGTCTTCCTAGATGTATATTAGTCGTCTCCTTATGATAATACAGTGCTTATTTGGGATTTATTCATGTATTTGTTCAAATCGAGCATCCTGTCTTGTATAACAGACAGATAGTTCTCGGCTCTCGAGTGTAGGAAAACGCAAGAATTTGCGCCAATAATAGCGATAGGCTTGTCATAAGTATATCATATCTTGGGAGGGAAATAACCATGGCGAAACGTGGCTGGCAGTAGTGGCATCTCTGCGTACCATATTGGGATATAGGCGTGAATATTTTTATTTGTATATCATCCTATTTACAGCTTTATTTAATATGTGGCTTACTGTGATGATTTTAAGTCCATGCACAAAATTTCCACACAGATCGCATGGTTGGTGTAAATTCAGTTATTAACATAAAACTGAATAATGTCCTCGGTAACAATGTACGTACATAATCGCTAGCGCATTATCATAACACAATGTCTTATTATAATTTATGCGTCTTGGCCGGGAGTGTTGCGTCTGTTGAAACAATGTTTAGAATCGTTATAGTGGACACTAATGCACTTAGCGAGACCTGGTGTAATAATATTTAGCTGATATTAATTATTAATAAGGAAAGAATATCAGTGATATGCATAAATAGGGAATATTCCTGCATGAAGGATACTGGCCGCTTCAAACAGCTCGCTATGAACATAATTGGAGGTGTTTATTCAGTATTAGGCATGAAGTGACTGAAGGTAAACATAGAGTGTGGGTTCCACATTATAACTTTGCTACAAACATATAAATTATATCGAGGTATATAAATCTATGTTTTCTACCATCGTATAAACTGATCGCTTTCCAAGCGGATACGCATATCCTAAGAATATCTTCAGGGCCCTTAGAAATCGCTGTGTTTGTAATCGAGCATGCGAATTTGGTGTCATCGATCCGGTTCCTTCCCAATTAGACTATTTATTACTTCCCCATCCTATAGTAAAATGAAAATCTCCGAAATTATGACGTGACATTTGACGTGACGTCTAATCGAGCAATAATCTAAAGTGAGTATGAAATAAATAATAATCTGTTAAATTATGTTTTTCACAATAATTTTACTAATATATCAAGGAATTGTAGACTAGTAAGCCATAGCAATTATTTCAAGCTAAATAGTCCGTAACAAAAGTTTATATTAATATAATATCTTCTTACTTATCTCTTCGTTCAATATTCTTGAATATAATAAACATCTCATTTATTTTCCCCGCGACTGTACGTATCAAGTTCATCTTTAATCGACTTATAAAAGAGGCTATCATTGTCAGCTGACAAAATGTTTTAGAATAAGCTTAAGAATTCCCCAAAGTATATATATAATATAATTATAACACAGAGGTTTTAGCTCTTTATCCTTTATTATTTCTGTTGTCACATTCGCCTAGTGAAAGCGTGTAGAAGTTGTTCTTCGTGAGATCTTACGTTCTATCTCAGGTCGATCAATTTTCTCGATCGAATTGGAAAAAATAGGCACTCACGTGCATAACCTCAGAATTAACAGCCTCTGATAGTCTGCGTTGCGCAGTTGGTTCGATGTTGCCTGTCGGCTGTAAAACGAGCCATGGCGGGTTTGATCTCCGCAATTTTTTGAATGATCCGTAAGAATTTGTTTCGACTCTGCATATTTAAGAGACCGCAAAGTCTTATGTAGTTTTTTTGTACCCACGACACAAGAATAGTTTTAATGTGTGACTGTTTTGTGTTTATCTATAAAACTTATTAGTTACTTACGTTTCACAGTTTGAACCAGTTGGATTAACGAAGTAGCTATGACCGAGACTGACAATTGTGGATTTTAGGTCCACTTCATAGTTGTGGTTCAACTTTATGAATTAGAACTTTAATAAAATGCCTTACTTACCTTCTAGGTGTATATAGTAAAACAATATAAATAGTTGAACTGTACGCCTACGCAAAGGCAACGGCGTAAGCAAATCGTTAATTTCTGAGACTCTCGACCCAGTTACACAGTCTCGCTGCCTCATAGAATTATTAGGACTGAGTGGACATTTAATTATGCCTACAGGCTTTAGCTGATAAATGATCTCTACATTATAATATATGAAAAAGCTTGATTGCTTATCATTTCTTGCCGTAGCAATGAATGACACGTGTTTTACATAGTTTGGTCAGAATTAACAGAAAGTGTTAATATGTGAATTGTGTTATGAACAATTGACAGCGATTGTGCCACGGTTGTTAAAAACTTCAAAGAATCTTTGTATTCCCGAAGTAATATATCAAATTAAAAAAAATCCGAAGGTAATGCGTAATGTGAGATGATAAGTGGAGCAGTCTAGGTACTTTACTGCATCCACATAAAAAATGATAATGTACTAAAATGTTCATTAAGTGGCTTTGTCGCTAAGCATACTGGTTGTCGAAACGTGACTTGTACGACTGAGTATTCGTCGTTTCTTCCACACAGTAACCGCTTAGCTAAGTAGTTTCTTGCTTGTAATCCGTCGGTCAACTTCTAAAACAATCACCGGATAATTGGCTGAAGGCAATTTACATTCTCAGTATATCAACCCATGACATGATCAAAAAAGTTTCTCTATTTGTTACCACAATGATTACAATTCACAACAGTTAGAAAATTACTTGATTTTGAGTGACACAAAGTGCTGTGGAATATGATCTTTAATTATATAAAAAATATATATATAATAACGTTATCATTAATTGAAACATAAAGATCCGGTTCGACCTAGGTGGTGCTATAGATCACATAGACCCCAAATAAAGTAGAAGCATTGCGGTTGTGTTTTATCCTATAATCGGAATTTCAAATAAACGCCGCCTGCCGCCTTGCTACCCTCTAGTCCTTCTTTTTTCTATTCATCCTTAAAAGTTGGCATTAATTTTACCTGTCGCTCATTCATACTGTATTAATTAATATAGACGCAGTTACGGAGGTTACGGAAAATGCTACGAAAATACTACGAGTATGCTACGCGTAGCCCTGACTACAAACAGTTTAGTTTCTGCAAATGAGTTGAGTTTTTCTGCCTATTTGCCCATCTACATTAGCATTAGCTCTTTGCACGGGAGCGCAGATTTCATGCAAGGCTTATTCATGATTAACTTTGTAAACAGTCCTGTAGCCATTCTGTCGTACATTAGTTTGTTTTGTTTCTTTATTAGCTGGCTTCTGTCACGTCGCCGTATTTATAGCCCCATAATTTTGTAGATACATTTGAAACAGTGTTTGTTTTTACTGCGGGTAAGTGATACTTTGTGGGTGCCTGTGTTGGGACTGCGATAATACTTAGTTGGAAGCGCTGTGAATAAGTGGAATTTTAATGGGAGTTTTAAACTGCGGAAATTTTGTGGATTATTTTTTAGAAAAAATGCACCTGTTACCTGCTTAGACTCTAATTCAAAGTCAGGTACTACATACGAGTACATTGTGTCTAGGTTATGTTTTTCTGTATACAAATGCGCTGGATGTATTTTTTAATTTACTGCCACGAGAAAGCGATGATCATTGGCTTTGAATTAAACCAAGCTGTGACTTCTGTATAATAACTGTATTGTTAACTTTTTTTGAAGAGACCAACGCTAGAGTTTCTTTTCTGTTCTCCGACAGCCACGTTAACCGTGTGGTAGAGAAAAAAAGGGACTGAATCTAAAATATGTATAACGTTTTAAAATTCAATAAATTATTTTCATTTTCATTCATGTTGAAACAAATTTTCAAACACTAACACAAAAAGTTCTTTGACGTATACATAGATATACGAGCGTAGTAGGACTGGATCAAATTTCTCAGAAAATAGTTTATTTAAATGTACAGTTGATCCATTATGGGTTGTCAAGTTTATCGTATCGCTGGAGAATAAATCACTACGAAGGACAGGTGATTTATATTTCGCGCTTCGTATTGGGTGTGGAGGCGGTTTCGAAACGAGATACCGTGGGTTCGGTTTTTATTCGAGACAAATGTGATTGTAATATTCATGTCTCCATAATGATTGTGCCAAATAGCGTGAGATAATCGTCTATCATATGTAGATACTCTATGTGGACGATACTGATCTCACCATCAGATGTATTAGCAGTCACTTTACTGAGCTAGAATTTTTAAAAATCGCCTTTTGGATCCGAAACTCTAAGGACCATATCAAAGTCCCCCATTTGTGATCCAGATGCGTAACTAGATTATTTTCAGATATATATTATTTAATGTGAATAAAATTGTCCAAGATCCAACGTAATTATAACAATTCCGCTCAGCTACAAATAATTGACACTTTCACGAACAATGATGTTGTAACCGCAGGAGGGAGTAATACCGCGATCCACTAACCGGTTAGAACCGGATTTAAGCAGTTTCTATTACAGTTGTCGTGTTGTTCACAGTCTGTGGCTCGCCGTAAGACAATGCATTCAATGCCATGAACAATCCACGGCTGTCCTCAAGGCTTCGCGACTGCAACCAAGTTTAAAGGACGAGCGGTTGTCTTTAAGCACCTCGTAATGATAAAGGAATTTTGATCAATTTTGGGCCCCAACTTGATACTTTCGGCTCTTGATCTTGTTCCAATGCTATCGATACTGTCGGTCATTTAAACAGTAAACATTATTTATGAATATGAAATCTGCCAACCCACACTAGGCTAGTGTGATAAACTGTATAAGATTAGTATATTTTAAATCAAGTGCATATTATCATTTTGTTTTGTAGTGATTTTTAATATTTCTTATGTGAATTTTTAACTTTATTATTTTATTGTTTCCAATTTCTCCTATTTGTTTTCCTTTCTGATAAACTTCCATTTGAGTTAAAGACAAGCTAGTGTCCCTAAGAATCACGCCAATCTCCAGAGCTCAGTGTCAATTCTTTGCGTGCCACTGTTGGCCCTGGCAAACAGTAGTTGTAGCGGTGGGTGTGTGGGCGAGAAATCCTCTGCTCGTGATTGAGATGCATTTTATCGCATCATCGCTTTAAGTCATCTCCTTGGACCACCCAGTCCAATCTCAATAGCAGGTAATGAAGTTTCAACACGGGTAAAACGCTCCAAATCCCCTTTGGTTGATTTCCTCGGCGCTGCGAGGTTTTAAAAAAAAGCGTTCTGTTTAATGTTGGGCGAAATTGTTTCATGACTTTTTCGTTTTCATAAATTTTTATGTTCCGTTTAAAACAACGGTTTCGTTTTTCCTTGATTCGCCAAGTTTTATTCTAGATGCTAAGGTTTTGAATACGTAATGCAAAACTTGACGTTTATTAAAAGAATATTGTAAATTGGATTTTGGACATTTTGTGGTAGAGGATGCCCTCAGACCAGATGGGGTGACGATATGAGTAGCAGTGTGAGCCTGGAGATAAATGAGATTAGCAGTGGGTTTTATGGTGTTTTCACTTTTTAAACATTTTAGTCATAACAGATTTTCTAGTCCAAACCCACGTTGATTGCTTAGACATACTTGTCGTATACATATTTTGCATACTATTTCATAGGTATATACGCATTACATTCAAATGTCTTGATGTCTCTGCCTAGAATAAAATTAATACATAACTTTATATAAAAGTGATACATAAAAAAGTATTATAGGCTCATCATCACTACCTGGAATCTACTGATATAAAAGTAAAACCTTAAGTTGTACCGTCACACCTTCTTGATAAAGTAAATATGTATAACACTAAGTTCATTTTATAATTAAAACAGGCGTGTAGGTTCTGTTCTCCATCTATATAACATAAACCTTTTACCATGCGTAAAATATACTTCAAATAAACATAATTTTGTCATAAGCATATACAAATATACAAATGAGAACACTGGGCACTGGCTTACTTTTGTGAATAGAATGTTATTTCGTTTTATAATCATTTCCGGGGTCCTTCACCTAAAAAGGTGCAAAACATAATGTTTATTTGAGAGATTTGATCCCAGTCGTTAAGCTTCTCAATTGTTGTTAAAGAATGATGTTGTTATTGTATCTGTATAAGTACGAATGCTGGCTCGAAATGAATATAATCGATGAAAAATATGTTATTTTTCTCCTAATTAAAGTATTAGATAGAATAATCATCATGAATTATGTGACTGTGTGTATTTATTTATTCTTGCAAGAAAAATTTCATAAACCAAAATATACATACACGTGTAACCAACAATATCCTTTATGATCGGCTACAATCCTCAACATCAGCGTCAACTAGCCACCTTAACAACTACCTATATTCATTAAATATTTCATAATGATACTGCGAACTTGGTTCTTAAAAATCTAGTAAAGTTGTGAACGTTTCAAGACCATCTGGCGTCATTCCCTGAGAGGTCCCTCCCCGGCCGCACCCTTCAGGACCCGAGAATGTGTCCCGAAAATGAATTAAACAATTAACCGGCTCTTTGTGAGCTCTTTCAGCCCAAGCAGCCCTTAAGATAAGTGTAGGTACTTAACGTCCCGCGATTGTATTTCAAATCTCTAATTCCACTTTCAATGGGCACCTGAATTGGAGATAATTATAGCGGTGATTCAAGGAATTATGTGTAGTTGGCGTTCTGTAGTTTTTTGATTTATTCGAATTCAATTCACTTATATAATGTCGCTGGATCCAGACCGCATCCAACAGATCCACGAAGGACGCCTATGTTCAGCAGTGGACTTCCTGTGGCTGAAGAGAGAGAGAGAGAGAGAGACAATTCACTTATCTAAAACTTTTATTTATGTTTAAATAGCAGTAAAGGTATTCTTAAGTTTAAAACTATTTAGTTGGGATAGTATTACGATGTCAAAGACCAACGTCAAATTAAGGATTTGGTATTACATTTGGTTCACCGAGATTATCGGAGGTACAATAATATTTATCATCTGTTCTTCATTATAATTTTCAAAGCCCAATGAGTTTCCTACTTTAGCTCAGTCGTTTTGGGTGTTTATAAAGGGCGGAAATCATTTTCCTGGATTTGCATTTTCACTTCCCAATCGCATTACCATTTGCTGTAAATAAATATCCTTGCTAATTCTATGTAGTATATTTTTATCTCAATGTTGCGGAACGACTCCACTTATGATTTTACAACCGACCACCTGCTGATGTCAAGCCTTTTGGAAAAGATCCAAGCTAGCACTCACGTTTTTTGAATTGAAAAATGTACACACGTTTTCATTCTGTCCAGCTTGCTAGTCAGTGTCAGGGTTCGTCTTCTATAACACTTCATTCGACTGTTAACCTTCTTCATATAACTTTTATCTATAAGAACATTGACACTGGTATTTTGAATGATATCAAACCGACCCTTTTGGGATGGTTGCGTCCCCACTGGTAAAAGATTAGTGATAATTTTTACATAAACAGTGTTTCTTTGAAATAAGATGAATAAACCTTAATATAGCGTGAGCGAAGCTAGATTTTAAATTAATATTAATGTATCATCGAACGAGATTAAATTGAATGAATCTCTGCATGAGGTTTTATATGTTTGACCCGAGATTGTTGTCTGGGCGGATACGAATATTCAGCTACCAGGGGAACGAATACGATAATGCTAGATGACACTGATATACGAGTTTAGCGTCAATCATGTTAGTTTAAACAGTAAATATTATTGATACGATTCGATAAAATAGATACGACGTGGCGCTGCTACGAGATGTATAGTAGGTCAGTGCAATATGTAACGCTATTTCTAGGACGTACTAAACCTTGAATGTGTTTTCCTTATAATCTATTTTCATTTTAACCTGCTCTTATTCTACCCTTACGAGCGATCTAATTAGCATCTTCTTTAACACATAATAGAAGTCTTTTTATTATAAAGTTCTTGTGATCACCTGCCCGTTTAATTTTAAACCTTTTGGAAAATGTTCTCTCTCGGGTAAACTATATTATTAAATCGAAGTACTTTTTGAGGCAGTAATTTGAGTGTGCGCTATTATTGCGAAGCTAAAAGGTCATTGTGATGTTGATAGTTACCATCAGAACAGCTGTCAGCTAGTCAATCTAAGTGGGCAATAAAAAATCTTAAAAAGTATTCCTTGCCCAACTTTGAAATCGAACTCAGAACATCATAGTTCAGCCTACACACTACTACACCGCTATAAGACGCTATCTTCACAAGTGAAAAGACTAGTTGGCACTCTCAGCCAGTTTAAATTACACTTGACACAACACTAGGAGGATTTCAACAAAAATATTTCCACATTTCCAGCTTGGAAGTCGGAAAACGCCGAACTCCCTTCAAGAACTTCCCAAGAAACACTTACGGTTGGCGTGCGCGTTTGAAAAACTGCCGCCGCGAGACATCCGCCACGGGAGACTATTAATTGTTTGTGAATCCCTCGCGAGCGCTGAGATTTTAACAACCCTTGAGTAAACATGGCTTAGGGTAAATAAAGGCGAGCTGGGGAAGGTTGGAGTGAATTTTTTAAATTTTGTTGGACAAGAAAGGGTAGGATAGAATATTTGAGATGTTTTTGTGTTTTTTAAGATTCAGCTGTGTGCATTAAAATGCTGGAGAAATGTTAACCTATTCAACACCAACAGCTTTGCTTTCATCATATTTAGCTGTTTTCTATGTTTTATTGAGAGATTAGAACTACTCGTATATCATTAACAGACTTCGTGGCTTAGTGGTTGAAAAAAAAAATGTAAAACCGAAACGAATATTTCTTAAAAAAAATCTTTTAGATCTGGTTGTAAATCTGTGGCTCTTGTTACAAGTGATACAACTCGAGTTATACCCTTTTTGAGTTTTTAATATAGAAATGATCAGAAAAAAATTAGCTATTTTTTGGTCTAACTCACGATTTTCTATCTGCTATAGTTACGGAGATAATTTTGTGTAAAGTGATACAAGTGCTGCTATTTTGGCGAAAATTGCGTGAATATTGATATATTTCGAGTTGTAACTCGTTTTTGTAATCGATTAATACGCAGTTTTTGTGGCTACTGGTATAAGTACAATTATAATTATTTTCACATATATTTTTTTCAGTGCATTTAACGTGAATTTTGATATATCAAGGGTTATATCACTTTGAACCATGTTTTTCCAATATTGACTAGGGTACAACTCGACATGTACCTACCAATTCAAATGTGAATTTTTGATTTTGATGTTACATCTCCACATATATCATTCTACAGATTTTTTTATTTTATGTGCAAACGAATACAAATCAAGTTGTATCTAAAACTCAAACAAATTATAAAAATATTTTATATCAAATGAGATGTGCTAAGTGAGACAATTGTGCGCAGCAATACATTAATACGATTTTATTGATTGAAATACAACAGAACCAATAATTCAAATGTCCAAATATATAATACTTTTGTACTATAAATATGATTTATCAATATTACTGCTACTTTACTCAAATTATCTTAGATTAAATATGGAAAGAAACTCCTTATTCTTTTCCAGCTGTTCTGGAATAGTTTTTACATGTTTTCTTATTGTAGTATTTGTATAATACTCATCTGTGTTATTTCTTAGTTTAATTAATTGCTTCGTTTTCGAACTTTTGAGTATATGACACGATACTAGTGAGATTAGAGACCTTTACCATTCATATTGTAAAAGTACGTTATAAGATTTTAATACATACATACATAAATTCACGCCTTTATTCCCGAAGGGAGAGGCAGAGGCGCCACCAGGACACCCACATTTCGCCTTGTACTATGTTCCGTCCCACGATTTGATAGGAGGCGAGCCTATTGCCATATCGAGCACAAATTCCTGATTCTGGGCTGATAATGAATAGAAAAATCCAATATCACTTTGCCCGACCCGTGACTCGAAACCGAGACTTCAGCTTTGTAACCGTACCGTAATACAACTATGCCACCGAGGTAGTCTAAGATTTTAATAATTGTGTTAAAACTGTGCCTTAAGAATTTGTAATTTAATTAAATTAGTTTTGAATTTAAATTTCATTAAAGTTGATTTATTGTAATTGTGTTTATTTTATAAGATTTTTTACAATTTTGTACATTCATATTACATTTAAAAAAATTACTTATAAAAGTATAAAACAAATAGTTAACCTTTTGATGGCGAGGCTCAAGTCCCAAGCCACCGGTGGTTAGAGATACAAAGTGAGGAACATCCTCACTATGCGTGCTATGTCCAGCAATACTGCCTTTTGGATCTGATTCTTGACCCAACGACCAACAACGGCTTTTGTTGGTTGTGGTTTTGAGATGTTGGTCTGGGCTCTTTGGTATCAGTCCATGTGCAGAAACAACAATCGGGACAATAATTGTTGAGTCTACATCCCAAATGTCAGTAACCTCGTGGTCCAAATCTTAATATTTAGACAATTTGTTTTTTTCAGCTTTAAAGAGGTTATCGTCATGCGGTATGGTAACATCAACAAGTATTGCTCGGCGCGTCAATCGATCTATTATCACAACATCAGGCTTATTGGCAGCAATAGTCCTATCCGTGATAACAGACCGATCCCAATACAGCGTTGAATGACCATTTTCAAGAACTGGTTGGGAAACATACCGGTAATATGGCACTTTAAGAGTCACAATGGTCCATATCAAAGAGCAATTTGATGATGTATGATCTTGGCTACTAGGTTGTATCTATGCAAGTACTCGCCGTTAGCAAGATACGAATAACCGGAAGTTACATGCCTGACTGACTTGCCAGGACGTTGGCATGCCCGACAAATGTCGACCGTACCGTCCTTCAGGATGTATTCAAAAAGTAGTCAAGTTACAGATGCAGGCCGGTCCACTTCAGGCCCGTGTAGGGCCCGATAGAACGGACCATGCAGCTCTTTGCTCTTCCATACTTCCTCGCGATCTTAAACGCTCATCACCAAAGGCTTCCGCCAGTTCTCATTCGCCAATGAGACCTGGGTAAATCCTTTACACACTATGACTACAACCCTATGCATATCTACGTAGTTGCGATGGAAATACTCCCTTAGATTGCACACCTCGCGATTATGCAGATCCTTAGCATTAAGAATGCCTCGGCCCTCACATCTCTGCGGGATGCACAACCTCATCACTGACGAACTTGTATGATGCATACGATGTGCATTTGGTAGAGTCCGGACCTTACGATCCAGGGTGTCCAATTCCGTCTGAGTCCATCTGAGTTTGCCAAAAGAGTAAATAAGTACAGGCATAACCCAACCGCACGAATCTTGTTCCCACCTGATAAAAAACAGTTAAGAACTTTTGTCAGGCGGCTAAAGAAACGCTCCTTAATTGATTGTTTTACCTCTGCACCTAGAGATCATATCTAGACCCTCAGGCATACCCAGATACTTGTAGGTTTCTGTCTGCGAAAGAGATCTGAGTCTTACAGTCTCTGAGACATTTATGTCATCAGAGACCGCAACCTCGTCTCGCTTGACATGGATAACCGCATCTTTATCTACACCAAACTCCATATTGATTGAGTTGCTAAATCAAGCAGTTATTTTAGACTAAAGTTAATTTATTATTATTATTTTATTCATTAACAGTTAAGGGAGTTTTATACTATCCGGTAATACATGGGAGACCCATCGTACCTTTTTTTATTATTAAAAACATCGCAACAACAAAGTTGATTATTTAATAATATGAAACTTGTATCTATTTACACATTACATATCATTTTAACGAGAGATATAACTTGACTTGTATCATTTAACACATATTTTCAATAGACTTGAATATTAGCAAACAGATACTATTCAAGTAATTTATGAAAATAGGGGGTTGCTGATTATAAAAACATAATCTTACGGATTATACCTTTATCTTTTGTTTGAGCAACATTATGGTAGAAATTCATACAAATTATTTATTACATTTTGTAAACTTTTGTATATTAGTTTACACGAAAGCACTTTAAACAAAGTATTTAGGTGCGCCGTAATATAATTACACTTATATCATTTATCACAACATTTTTGCACATGTTACTCATAAGCCGAGGTATATGTCACAGGTTTCTCGTGAATTACTTTAAAAACATAATATTTATCAAAAAAACTAAAACGCACAATGAATGAAAACATTTTTCCCTACAAAATAAGGTATTCAAGTTTAATCTAGCACATTTAGTTTACGACCGAGAATTTTTTAAATCTTGTTTTTGCTCTCCTGTAAAATCATGATTTTCGACTTGTATCACTCATCACAAGAGCCACAGAAATAGGTTTGTTCCTGAAAATCATTTAAGAATCACAATAATAGTCATTATTATCATTATTGACCTCTTTTAACCATCCTCACACTGATCAAGTCCCTTCCATGTTCCTCCACATCTATATCTAAAAACTAGAAACCTAGAACTGCTTCAATCCAAAGCTCACCCCAAAGCCATTGCGACGAAAAACGCACATCCAAGTGCTCTCGGGGCGACATGGCTAATGCGATAAGTTTTGCGCAGTCACGCACCGCGACGCCCGCTTGCATCAAACAGTCGAGCTAATATAAAATTTATAAGCTCGGCTAGGACGTCATTAACTGACACGCTTGTGACATGCAAATACAGAATTTAATGGCTGGCGTTTTGAATTACTGTTAAGAAAAGTGACATTGATGCATTCCAAAGCGTACAGCTGGTAAAGAAATCGTAGTCTACTAAAATAATCGTCTTTATTGATGTAGCTTATAAAAATAAAACGATACAGCACTATCTCATAAATACTACTTGAAATGACAGCTTCTTTGTCTCGTTGGGTAGTGAGATTGGTGATAGTTAAGGCTTTCAGCACGAGATTACAAAAAAAATTCTTTCTACCCTCTCTTCATTTTCGGACGCTGGCAAAACAGGCCTCAATAAAAAAAAAATTGTAAAGCTTTTAGTTCTCCTGATATTAATTATCGGAATTGTTCCCGGTCCAACCGGTGCTTAAATATCGTAGTTTATAAACAAAGTAATTTATAAGCAAAGCTGTGAGTTTATGTAACTTCTTTACTATTTATACAAAATTATATTTCATAAAATAAATAACAAATATCAAGTCCCAAAAGATGAATATCATTTTTACGCTTAACATCAATTTCCGATACAAAACATATATGCTAAATAATAATGATATGACAAAAGAAGCAGGGAGTAAACGAAATAAATGTAACAAAAACAATTTCCTTTAAGAAAATATGAAAATAATTTAAAAAGAAACCTGTATTGTTACTATTTGCTAATACTTTGTCGATACTGTCGGGTCGTGGGACTAGAGAACCTAAAGGTTGGTATCCATTACCCAATTTAAGATATGCTGTGCTATTTAAAACACCACTGTTATGCTATTTAAAACTATTTTAAAAGAATGGGCGCCGTAAATCTGATCAACGAAATATAAATCGTTGTTTACAATAGCCATAAAATCGACATTAACATATCGGATCGAGAATAGAGTTTTTATGACAACGCAAATAATATAATCTCTTTTACCTGCAAATAAGGTCACTATTCAGTTTTATTACTCACATTTTTAGCAATCGTATATCTCATTAAATTATTATAATTGCCTCCTTTTTAACTCATTATAATATTTTGTTTTTATTTTACTGCTATTCAGTAATTACTCGTATAGTTCCAAAGTTGGCTTTTCAGGTCAGCTACGAATGGGAATAGAATATATGTAAGAATAATCGAGCAGTTTGTTTATTTGTTTCCATATTGATCCCACAAAACGCAACATCAAAACAGTAAATTCACGTAAATTTTTCGTTACATTCCCATTTAAAGCGCGTCAATTATTAACACTGCGGTTGGAAAATAGTATAAATATGTTTTATACCACATCGCTTCATCCAATTACAGCTCACACTGGACGCTTACGTTTCGCGGCACGCCAACGACGGTCAATTGTTATGGAATTGACGCTGACATCTCCATTATAAGGTTTTCCGCGTTATTAGTCCCAGAAACGAGTTTCAGCTTTGAATAAAATAGTGTTTGATGTGTACTGTTTGTTATTTATTTATTCTGACGTCTCCTTAAGTGAAGTCCGAATTGATATTTGTTTACTAAGTAGTTAAGTGTTTTGGGAAAAGTCCCTGTAGGCGCTGACTGATTGGTTGGGATAAAGTCTGTAATGGATTGTTGATGTCTTTGACTGTCTTTTTAATAAGTTGCTTATGTGATGAAAACTGATATTAAATCTATCATGTCATTTTTGACATTAAAGCAAGTATCTAACTTACATAGATTTCATATCACTTTTCATCACATAGGCAACTTGTTGAAAAGACAAGGTTTAATAATTTTGAAAATATTAAGTCTCTGGTAGATCATTATCATCATCATCAGCCTTTTAGTGTCCACTGCTGGACCTAGGCCTCCTTCAAATTGCGCCATCACCCTGACTTCGGCTTGTCGCATCAGCATCTGCCAGCGAACTTTCGCAAATCGTCACTCTATCTAGATGGAGGGCGTCCTTTACTACGCTTGCCAAGACGCGGTCTCCACTTAAAAACAATACCCCAGCGGTTATCGGTACTTCGAAAGTAGGCTTTTACTGTCAAACTAAACCTAAAATAAAAACAATTAGTTTATTATCACTATTATATTCTATTTAATGTAAATCTTTGCAATTTCCTATTGTTTTATATTATTTATTTGTTTCTCAAATATTGTCCCACATTGCGAGTACATAATGAGTAGTTTGACAAACACGTATTCCATTAGGATAAGCACCAAAACTCTAAAAAAGCTCTAAAGGCCGTAGTGCTATTTATTCGTACTAAGTTCGGATTTCCTAAATCAGTTGAACAGCAGTATCAGCAGTCCACTGGGAGACTAAATACAGGCCTCATAATTTGACGCTAATCTGACTATTAGGCAAACTGAGTGTATGAATGCTTTGTACTCATACCGTTGGACTGGGATTATCTGAAGAGGAAACCAGCTTTCTAAACAACTACATTTAAGTACAATACCATAGTTTCTGCTTTCAGATTGAGTAAAATCAGATCTTTTATGAGTTTTAACCATAAAAGATTAAGATAAGAAAATCGTTCGAAATGCATGCGTGAAATTCAAAATAAGATTACTGCTATTATTACAAATTGAAAACATCCTTCTTAAGAGGCACGCGATCGCCAAAAGGATATTTTCCATCACCAGAAAATCAACTTTCAAGTACGGACACACGTAATTTCAATTGACACGTGTGTCGGATCAAACAGATTCAGCAGCCTTCGAAGGCTAACCAACTCCCCAATAATCATTAATCAAACACAAGTTACGTTAACACCTGTTAGCAAAACACAAGGCCAAAACAAAGGCTCATTCAAGATCGCAGCAAACCTATTATGGACGTACAATAGAGCTTAGGAACACCTAACTCCAATAAAAAGAAAGTCCTTTAGTAACACTAGTAGTCGGGGTTGCTGCCTCTACACCCGGGGAAATGATTCCCGGAATATGATTTACTTAGGAATGACGTGTTTGTTTATTCAAGTCTCGTTATCTTGGAAAGGCCTGGATAGAATGTAGTTTATTTTATTACTTACAGTGATGTGCCTACAACGACTTTATGTTAATTATCTTTTAAATTACTAAAATATATATGCAGTACGACAGCCTAGCGATGTATGTATATATTTTGATTTTAAAAAGGCTACCTACATAAGAATTTGTAAAAAGGTTATTCATTACACAATTACACGAAATATTTTACTTACTTAAAATTAAGATCAGTGACAATATTTTTATTTATTAAGATGGCGGCAATAGCGCTTCAATTTTGAAAATCCACGGTCACACTGTGTTACAATCAGTTATCAGTTAAAGGCAAGTGTAAATATTATGCTTTCGAATATATCAGCTTATTTTTGTCCCATATGTGATAAGGAAAAAGCCTGTTGCTATGCCGAGCAACCTTGTCCGGAGCTACTTGTATAAAGCATTTCAAACCAAAATCTCAAACAATTTGAAACCAACCTTACACTATACTATAACCTATAGGGCTGCTATAATCAAATATACGATGACAAAAAAATCAACAAAGAAATCTTTAAGCTAAAGCTTTCCTATCACAATTGTAAACAATAACCCAACAAAATCATATGAGATTATCCAAAATAAAAATACACAAAAAGTCCCGTAAACAATCACGATTAGCAAGCAACCCAGAGCGGCGTCCAAGCGGAAACCAAGCAATCCGTCATTGTCGCTACAAACCGTGCTAAGAAAAACTTCCTAATGACTCGCCACGGCTCCTTTTTGTCGGAGCTGGCTCAGTGTGTGGCCAGTGGGCGGGATAGACGAATGGATCCGCGCTGCGAGCGACCTTTTTGTATTCCAGGACTTTCCTCAGTTTCAGTACTGAGACTTAGGTTTCAAGTTTCGAGATGCGTTGAGGATTAATCCTTAACAAGACAAGGGTTATCAAGGATAGGGTAAAAGATTAATTTTCAAATACTGCGTAAAATATTTGTCGTGTTTGTTTCTAGTACAACTTGTAAAGGCTTGTTAACATATTCTATTTCCTTCATTAAAAGTACATGAGTATAAGCTCCATTTTTGTTTTTAAATATTCGGAATCAAATTTGTCTCCAATCTTTGCATATACCTTAAAAGCATCATTGATCCAATCAGTCTTCACTCCATAAATGTTTCCTAAATAGAAAAATACCTTCAACAACCGACATAAGAATATGCAGAGCTAAATTACAGTGGTGATCATAAAGCATTCAGAAATCTAGCTTCAATTATATCTGTAGAATAAAGCGGTGTCCCGGTAGCAGCCACGTCGCGCAATAAAACTTCTGCTCGGGACACACAGAACGCCCATCCCTCATTTTGTCGTAAAACCCACTTTAGCGGACGCTCCCAGCTCCCTGCTCCCTAAGAGCTCTCATTTTTAGATTCCTCTTAATTTGCCAGCGGGCCGTTTTAAATATTCGCCAAAATATTAAGTATGTTTATTTTTGTCAGGGATTATGTTGTTTGCAGGCTAAATTGCTTCCAGATTGCCTGTAACAATTTCGTCTAATTTAATTATGAGCCTTTTGGTATGTTGTATAGTTTCTTGGCTTAATCTTCGGCCGATAGAAAGTGTGCTTTGAATATTTTAGAGGGAAGCGATATTTGCAATTATTAAATTGTATGGAGAAATCAGATTAACGTAAATTAACGGGCTTGTTGATTAGTTATGTGTGGTATGACGAATATATGGGTGCTTTTTAAGTGTATTAAAATTAAAAAAGGATAATATAACCACGCTGCAATTTGAGATTTACCAAGATGCGATTGCCCCACATTTATTACTAAAATAAATAACATACCAACTCAAGCGCATTTAATAAACTTTTAATTAAACAAATATAAAGAAAGAATGCATTTTATTTAGATATATACGCTAAACGCGTTTCTTGAACTTAAAAGGAGTGAAGTAGGTCAAGCCTTAATAGAACAGATGAACTACTGTTGCAAGTAAAAGAAAATTTCTCTTTAGTCTATTCATCCGTATATTTCCTAAGCTCAGAGCGTTTTAATTTCACGTTTATAGTTGCGCGATACGGAATGTTTTATTTTAAATGAAATACGTTAGTTGCATCATCAGAATTAAGATGTATCTCATGATAGTACTATGTTTTACGGAAACGTGAATTTATCGTTTTGTGGGATTTGTTTGACTCAATTTGACTAAAAAATGCAGGTTATTAATATCGGTTCGAAATAAAACACGTTATTTCTATTTAGTAACAGAAAAAAGAAAAAAATATATTAAAACCGAAAAGTGATGCAAGAAAATTTTAACTTGTTGTCACATAGAAAAGTGAAAAAACTAAACTTGCTGATAAGAGTATATTGTTCAATCAATATAATTTTTGATTGGTGAATGATATACTCTCTAGCTCTATAAACTCGTATTACCTCTCAAACCTAGATACAATTATTTGAGCCTGTTGCATTGTCTTGTGTCGAAATCAATAATAAGACTACATTATAATAAAACGAAACCTTTACCGATAGCATTAATTTTATTTCATTTAATTTCTCTCAAGCTCTCTTCGGGAGAATTCAAGGAAACTACAAATACTGTATGTATAAAAATTGAAGTGAATTTCTGAACACGACTTTTCCATCGAGTTGGCAGTAACCGCCCTTCTTCATTAAACGTTTAAACGCCCACTACTAGGTTTAAAACGTCGCATTAGTGGGAATGGATGTCAATTATTTGTTTCCTTTGGTAATTCTAACCAGTGGCCTGCAGTCGCTTGGCAAGAAATTGTTTCTATTGATAAATTTGTTTACTTTCGCGTCTCATGTTCTGCCATCAAGACTTCGGTGTTTTTTTACATTCCATTAATTTTAACTTTATAGTATCTGCTATTCTATAATAAAAAAAACGATATTTGTTAAACATAATTATTACTCATTTCTCGTACCCAACCTAAATTATTAATTCAACCAAAACATACTGACAGACGCCATGTTTAACGTGTATTAAAAATACTATCTATTTGAATGTATTAACTTTTTATTTGCTGGCTTGTGCGACAATCTCATAGTGTAAGTAGTAATCTCATAGTCTAAGTAGACTCTGAGGGTATGTTTACAATGAGCTTGCGATTAAGGGGGCGTCGCTCTTGGCGTCTGTGATATTTTTTTATGCGTCTAAATGATTTATTCTTTCTTCTTTATTTATTCACATTTTAAACAGAAAATAATTTTAGATTATATAAAATCAATCTACCCGTCACTTTGCTTTGTGGAAAACTTGTGGAATATACGACAAAAGCTATATGTGAAAAGATGCCACACTCAACTGCTTTCGGTATTGACAATTTTAAATGCGTCAGAATGAAGTAATACTAAATAGCTACTCAGTATGTTAAAACTGGATCAACCCAATTGCTATATGAATTTGGGTACCAAAGTTTGAGTCAGATATTCCGTTTATTGAAATTTTAAGCTCATAAGGCAAAAGAGTATTCA
This sequence comes from Deilephila elpenor, assembly GCA_949752805.1. Lineage (NCBI taxonomy): Eukaryota > Metazoa > Arthropoda > Insecta > Lepidoptera > Sphingidae > Deilephila > Deilephila elpenor. The sequence goes on along the minus strand of OX457097.1, from coordinate 15,346,998 downwards.
AGGAGTAAAGGGGTATAGCGGTAATAAGCCTTCGCTGACCGAATAAATGCGACAACAAAATTGTGATTTCACGCCGAATTTGGTATGAAAATGGTGTAACCACGCCTGGTCATTCATGTTATAGTCTCTATTAAAATATAAACTCATTAAGTCCATATGCATTCTTCTGCCAAGATAACTGCAAACTGTTATATAAACCATATTCAGAAAAAAGCATTGGAACAGGAATTCCTCGGAATAATGTGTTGGTATTGTGCCGGGCGCATAAGGTAGGAAAATTGGAATTTTCTTTTTTCCCTTTTGTCTATAAGAGTTGGAGAAAATCTTTTGAAAAATTCAGCTCTTGAAATTCTTTTCAATTCATTGTTTGTGTAATTTTATAAATGCAATATTTTAATATAATTTCTTGTAGCGCAGCCTTAACGATTATATTATAAACCTCTAACCCACTTCGCCTATTTTATACTTTTGCTTTTGTAGGACTGTTGTTCATATTTTTTAGTATAAGTTATTCAGGGCATCGTAGCACTTTTGCAATTCTACTATGATAAAATATGCTTTTTTTACCGAAATGGTACAAATATATTGGATGGTTCAGTGCTGTTTAGATAGAGTACCTCACTCAAAAAACAAACTATGAATGATACATTAAATGGTGTAGTATTATTTAGACCCACCGAGCCAAGTCGCGAGTAAAGGAGTAAATTAAAAATATAATATTTTAAGTTCTATTATAGTTTCAAAAGTGACTGCTTTATTTAATTAAGAATCAAACGTTGTTGAAATAAAACTATGTTTAGCGAATCTTATCGCGAATTTGGTTTAATTTTTATATTTTTTAACTTCCTGTCGACGTTTCGATTCCTTTACTGGTTTTGGTACAGAGCCCCCCCCCCCCCACCTGTATTATATTCTTAGTATAAATCTCAATAGAATCCAAAAATAAAATATCATTATTAATATGGTTTTGCTATAGCATAAAATGTAACCAAATTTTTCGAACTCATGCTAATAATAAATTACCTATCCACCCAGTTAACTATCGCCCATTATTATATTAGCCTTTCCAAACCAAAGATAGAGCAGGGTTGGCACTTGGCAGTTAGGAGTGCCCAAAACTGCCGACACGGGAGAGAATTATTGGCGTGCGAAATTAAACACAATCGCACGACAAAGACGGATAGCGGCTACTGCGCGACAAATGGCGCCCGTGTTGGAAATCTTATGTCGTATTTTTGGGGGCTTTACTTCGGTTTTAAATGTTAAGTAAATACTTAAAAATCACGGACGTAGTACAGAGTTTAAAATACAAGTTTGGTGTCTCAAGACTTCTAGAATCGCAGTGTACTTGCGAATTACCTACGCAAAAAAATTGTCTTGGTGAGGAAATATAATTATGGCCTTTTGTTGTACAGGCAATATTTATCCAACTGCTCCATGGAAGCTGAGGCCAATAAGTGATGGTGTGTCGCCAATAAGTAAGCATATTTAATACACAGCACCCGAAAATTAATAGGCCCGTTTCAATATAGAAGGGAGATTGTAGTCGCAATTGTAGTGAAATAATATTTGCCTATACTTATGAAGATACAGTCAACTTAGGTATTATTATTAATTTTAAGGTTAAGTTATGGTCCGGGAGCCAGCGACAGATTTTCATGACCAAGTTCCTCTCAAGCGGTAATTAGTAAAATGCATCAGAGTATAGTATTATGAAGCCTCGTGAACGTCAGCTGGCACTCGGTTGGGGGGATGAGCGGTTGTAGCCTCCCACGCACGAAGAAAATAAAAATACATTCACTCATTTCCTCTCAGCTAAAAATTTGTCAAATTGTAGCTTATCTAATATCTCAACGAAAAAAAATAATCAACTGGTTCCAACATAGTGTATTGTACGTCAGCTGGTGTCTCGAACATGAAATTTTTATTTTTATTTTCAGTGATTTCCTCTCAAACAAAAATTTACCTGATGATAGCTTATATGTAACTGTGGATAAATATATAGGTCAGCTGGCTGTATCTTGGTGGAAAAACCGTCAGCTGATACTTTGAAAGTTATTACATAGGAGTTAGGCAGGAGTATCTACTGTCAATTTAAATGCATCAGCTGACTAGCTTATCCTCGACTTATTGCTAGCTGATTTTTTTTATTTATCGCATCAGTATATTAACAATCAGCTCACAAATTTTCATCTGGGAGGAAATGACGCATCTTTAATTATTCGACATAGCGCTGCATCAAAATGAGATTTGAGTTGAAATAAATATTCCGTATCAATGTTTTTGAAACGAATAAGTATGTAATCCAATGATATTAGATATATATAAATAATTAAATAAACAATTAGCTTAGTATAAATTAACGAGTTACTCGATAAATAATATTTATTATATAAACGTGATGAAAAATGACAATGAGAATAACAATGTGATTTATTCATTTTCGTTTTCGCTCTGGCTTGAGTCACTTTCCTCTCTTTCCGATTCAGCGTCAGAGTCGCTGTCAGAGCTGTCTGCTGTTATGTCTTCATTGTCATCATCTGAACAAAAATTTAAAAAAAATATTAGGATGCGTATTTTAGCATAATATAATCAAAATGATAAAAAAAAATTACCTTTTTCAGGCTGAATACTGATTTCATTAATCGATGATGGTAACTGACTTCCAGAAAACCAGATGAATTCATACTTGTTGTCGATTTCTGCCCAACCATAACCTACAGGATCATCAGAAGTTGGAACCTTCAGGTGTGCATGTGACCAAATTGGAGCAATGTAACATGCTCTTAAAAATTGCTGATATAGCTCTGATCTGCATGTTGGTAAAGAAGAGCCATCAATACCTTTTTTTGGTAACTTGAAAGTTTCAGTATCCAAAAATTTATATATTTTTTCAAACGACGCTACTCTTGCCTCATTGATCTTTTTTAGACGATTAAATCCATACATATGGCAAACAAACTCTTCTATCTTCTCAAAAATATTTTCTCTATTCTCTGATGGTTTTGACATTTGGATGAAACACTCGATGAAACTTTTCAATTTAGCCATTATTGAAAAAGGACGTTTTATTCCTTTTCGAAAAAAGTCCGGGTTAAAATCACACCCTGTGAACGTGTGAAATGCCGCGAGTGCTGCGCTCAAATCAGATCCTAAAGCTTCATATAATTGAGTAACATTGATAAATCTTGTTATGGTCTCTGCATTTAAATGAGCTTATATTCTTACGATCGATCGATGAAAAATATGGTTTTCTTCATTATTTGATTTTATTTTTTTAGTTAAAAATGCAATTTTATTGTTCAATGCATTTAAATTGACAGTAGATGCTCCTGCCTAACTCCTATGTAATAACTTTCAAAGTATCAGCTGACGGTTTTTCCACCAAGATACAGTCAGCTGACCTATATATTTATCCACAGTTACATATAAGCTATCATCAGGTAAATTTTTGTTTGAGAGGAAATCACTGAAAATAAAAATAAAAATTTCATGTTCGAGACACCAGCTGACGTACAATACACTATGTTGGAACCAGCTGATTATTTTTTTTCGTTGAGATATTAGATAAGCTACAATTTGACAAATTTTTAGCTGAGAGGAAATGAGTGAATGTATTTTTATTTTTTTCGTGCGTGGGAGGCTACAACCGCTCATCCCCCCAACCGAGTGCCAGCTGACGTTCACGAGGCTTCATAATACTATACTCTGATGCGTCTCACGAATTATCTCTTGAGAGGAAATAATTGACCAAATTTGCACCTGGCTCACGGACTATTACTCTCCCGTTAAAATATAATTTCAAGGTTTAACCTCAATAAATTTTACTTAAGCAGATCTGTAATTGTTCGCTATCGATTAGGACGTCTAAAAGTCACAACTAAACTTGTTAGAACTAAGTCGATTGGTGAAGTTGGGCGTAATCTTTGGCTCGCAGTTACCGTTGCCACCGTACATCTCGTTTGTGACTCGGCAATGATAGAATTCTAGTGAATATTCATGTACAAATCATGACGCGATATGTCTGGACTGAACTGTATGTGTATAATTTGATGTTTGCGTTTTAACTTCGTCCTTTCTCTGCTAATATTTTGCATTTATGTAGTAAGTGTGATGGTCGCTGACACAAGTGACCACGTGCTGAAAAGGTGACTGGGTGCTCTATAGTTTCATAATAGGCATCCTTCCTAACCCTTATTCAACAAAGATAGAAATGTTCGAACAGCATGAGATCAGGAAGCTCATTACAGAACATGTGCATGAACGGAAAGACCGCAGTAGCGCACCTTGTGGAGATTACACAATTTGTATCGATGTTATAGATATATTTGACTTATGAATTAATTGTCAGCGTACAGTTTAAAATAGTCAGTTATCGAAACAAGTACAATGTCGATATCAGTCAATACCAAGTAAGTAGCGGTAGGAAAGGAAAATATGTAGAAATGTATATTTTACTGCCAACACTCACATTCCATTTCTGACGTAACACACTAAACGATGTGAGCGAACGAACGCTCTATTCTTTTATCGCAACAAAAGCAATATTTACAGAAAAAAAATACAGTTTTAAAACGAAATTGTGGAGCCGGTTGATAGGTTTCAGGTTTTAAATTCTATCTTTTTTGTTGTACCTGTAAAGTGTTTTGGCATTCGTTTCTCCGAATTGCTGTTTCATTTTGTATATGACTGTTGAATGTTAGGTCGGACGCGATATGGCTAACTGAAATGTATTGGATGCCGTTAAAGCCGTGAACATTGTATACGTAGGGTTAAAACGGTTTTATTTTACATTTTCAACTATGATAAATCATTTTGTGAACGTATGTGTCAGTTGCTGATACTCTTTATTATGGATTGCATTTCACTGACAATCTGGTATAACACTTTGTCGCGCCAGAATAAGACGTGTTTTTATCAGTAATTCATCTTGGTTAAGTCTCTCCTAATAAGTATATGAAGTGATTATATTGCTGATGATTGAGCTTCTTCTTATAACTTTGATAGAAGCGTGGAGAAGCAATGCAGCATGCCGGCATCGCTATATAGAGCGGTGATCTGTACTGTATTCATAAAGTTCTTCACTAACCATCAGATGCAATAATTTTGCCGCACCAGCGTCAAAAACGACTATTGGATGACCGAGTTTCATACTTCCGAAAAACTATTTGAGGAAACTACCACTCTATATATGAATTATGCAAAGGATCGAAGTAAAGTAACAATAGAGTAGATTGCAATTAGAAAGCCATTGAAACCGGATTTCCACACGCGTTCCAAGAAAGTCTCAAAGCCATAATGTTGTAACGCAAAATCTAACCCATCAACAACTGCCACTCTAACACAAGCGGTTAATTTACGATCGAAACTTAACCCGCCGGTGATCAATCAAGCTCAACTCTCCACAATTAAGCCGTACGAGCCACCGGGTTGCCATGCACCCGGATAAGACCGGCGCACCCGGATTTTACACAGTTTTAACCGGTTTTGCCTTCAAACTTTCTAAATAGTGGGAGATGATTGTGACTAAGTTATACTTTTGTGGTGTGTGTTATTTTAAATTTTATTCTCATGTTTGGTTTATCGTACATTTTTATTATGTTGTATTTTTTGGCAAAATAACTAGGTTTTTAATTTTTTTAAACCGATGAGTTACGAGTATTTCGTGTATTCTAAAATTTTCCAACATAGAAAAGCCAAATTGAAATAATTTTCAACAAAATCCTGGAGTTTTCAATTCTAAGCTGGTAATCCCAGAGTAAGTAAAGATTGGTAATATACGGAGTGTCGACATCAAGGCGTGACCTTCAGAGTGCTTTTGACCCTCTCGAAAATCGACCTCCAAGGTCGGAGGGAAATTAGGATTGATGATTGCCTCCCATGACGTCGAATGGTAAATGAAAATTGGTGAGTCCACATTCAAATTTCGAGTGTAGTCACGTGCCAACGTGGCTAGAATAGCATCATTCTTATTTATTGGAAATAAGTTAATAATAGAAAAAAAATTTACGTACCTTTCACAACTTTTAATTAACTTTTTTGCTTTATCAAATATATCAAATAAGTGTAAAATAGGTAAAAGAAAAATATCGTTCCATTTTATTTCTTATTAACTGAATTAATAATTAACTTGCATATTTATGAGATCAGATTATTAAAATGGATCTGTTTAATATTAACGTGAAAAACATATTAAATTACCATAATTATTTTTTTATCCCAGTACTAGGTTTTTAATGTACGCATACCAATTATAAATGAAGATAATAAACAAATATAATAGCTATTAGATTCTCCCTCAAAATCTTTGTAAAAGGGGAAGCAAAATAAGTATAAAAAACTTGAAATAGCATGTCTGTAATAAGTTAGTATAGCTATGGTTGTATTCTCCACGTCTGTGAAATCAAAACCCAGCCATGATAGACAGCCTGAGGCGTCTAATTTTACACCTAGACCCTTGCTGGCCATCGTAGGGTTGGGAACACTGGATTTCGGCTGATCGTTCTTGGAAACTTTTTGATATACTCATTCAGTTCCGTTGTATATATATGTTTAATGGAGAATTGATGTATTAGGGAATTAGGGTGTATGGAAAATTTTATGGATCTTTAATGTCGTACTAGTCATAATTAAGATAGTGACTTAGAAAATCATCTTCTTAGATTAGGTTAGGTACTGATCTTTGGTTAAAATAAAAAAAAAATGGAGTTTATATTATTCGCTTGACCAAATGACTATATCAGACTATCTTGTTCCATCGTTTAAACCTAGGCCAAAAAAATAAAAATTTAAAATGTTGTTAATACTTTCTAATTCGATCCGCCTACCATCGATCATCAAACTATTCACCAACCAGGTTTACTTGAATCTCCCCGACGAACACATAAGACTATCGTGTCACACTCAAGAGTCAGTTCATCAAAACCTCCGACTGATTCGTTAGTTCCTCTACCCTCATAACTAACGCTTTCATATGCATTGTGTGTACTCTAGCCGCGTCGACACAAAAGGATCTTGCGGGAGCGCAATCTTGTGTTTTTAATTTTTTCCCACAGACGTTTCGTTGGTCACCCCCTGTTTATATTGTGTGCATAATTTTAAACGCCAAGACACTTTGCAAATGTAAAAAAGTTGTCTCAGTGCAAAGCATTAACATTTTAAATTCCATTTTCATCTCACCTCAGCGTGAAACTAGAAGAAACTTTTATATTGCTAAATACGTGTTAGTATATTTAATGATGTAGATGTTGAATTATAAGGGTTTTAATTGGTTAGTGTAGTGATTTATTTAATTCTAGCTTCTGTCCGTAAACTTCGTCACCGTGATTAACTTTATTTCAAATTAACTTTATTTGGAATTAAAAAAAATCATTGTTTTGGGTTCTTTTACGTTAACACATATTAGTTTTTCTCATTTATCCTCCATGCACCGACATCGCTCGGTTACTAGTTTATTTTATATATGTGTATGTGTAGAAGATAGATAGGTATGCATAATATTATGCATGTAGCATTTGCATTGATGTAAGGACCCAACCTGCGCCTTTTGATATGTATGTACGTATATCCGATTTCCCGCTACACGTGCCTCTTACACACTTTATATATTCATCTATATGCATCCTTACAACTACTAACGCCATGGTAAATAAAAGTAAAAACCTTATTACTATTTTTGAACATAGGTTTTATTATATGACGGGAATTAAAAAAATCATAACAAATCTTCAGCACGCCTCCTTTTGCATAACAAGCCCTTTGATTCCGTCAGCACCTCCGCCCAGCAGAGGCCAACATCTGTACTGGTTAACGTTTGAAACTGTTACACGTCCCGGGGGCGTTTTGTGTAAAAATAAAATAAATTGCACCACTGTAGGCCCGCTGTGATTTATGTTCTCAGCCGTAAGCGTTGATTCATCATTTTCATACGATAAAAAAACTGTTATTTTTCGCGATGTAATTCACTGTATGAGTAATGATCCTATAGGAATAACAATGGAATGTCGGGTAAGAATGTTATGGGGCAGAATGTTATGCGGTGGTGTGGTTATGGTAATAACGGGCAATGTCGCGCCTCACGACGGCGATTTGAATTGTAATTAACTATGTTTTATCGATAGTATTTTAGTGGGAAATTAGAAGTGTGTCGAGTTTCTATGTGGCTTTTGCCACATGGTAATGGTATATTTTATAACCATTACTTTATCAAGTGAATTTGGTCTTATAAAACTACGAAATACTTTCGGAGTCTACAACACTCAACAGCAAAAACAAATGATATAATGAATGGATTGATTCGGAGATTGAACCCGCAAATATTAGTTTTTCTGTTTTTCAAATTTGTTTCATTACTTTATTTCGAATTCATACAATTGTGTATACTTCTCTATAAGTGAAAAGTCACACAATGTTTCGTCATACAATAATCACTTATATTTCATTTCATAGCCTGAACCAAAAATTAGGTCACCGAATTTCAGCAATACAATAGGGTTTCCACAAACTTGAAAAGTAAACTGCTATAATTGGCATGGCCGGTGTAACGTCCACTGTTGCGCACAATCCCACGAGTAGTATAAAGATAAAAAAGTCCGCAACAAAAAGCAGCAAGACTATGCGATAACAGAGCTGGTCGTTTATTGGTGTACACCAGAGACACCTCAGCCTCCTGTGCCGATAACTACACGCCGGCATTTTAAAACTGCTAAACTTGTGTTACACGGTCACTTGGAATGGTCGTTTCCCAGACTTTTGTCATAATGACAACTGCAGCCCGAGAATTTGAGCGGTTAGTGAGTTTGAAATTTACATTACAACGCCATCTAGCGGTCCCAGGATGGCAACAATGTAGGAAATGAGCGAACGACGCACCGCTGTTTCCGGGCTGAATCATTCGCCGGATACGTGAATACTTTTGGTAATTTTTGCCGGGCTGTTTTTTGCCGACCTTGTTTTCACCTGTTGAATTTTGCTAAGTTCGAGGCTAACGAATTCTGTATTGTTGGATGTTGCCAGATAGGGGATTTTTTTTATTTTTGCCGGTTTTGTCTGTTCGAGTGCTTTTCAGATGCGGGGCTTGAATCCGTGGACTAGATTTTTAGAATGTTTCATGTCATTGTTATTTTCGCATGCAGCAAAAGGTTAATTGATATGTCACAGCAGAATGTAGAGATGGGTTAACCTTTATTTCATTTGTATAAAACAAATAATTCTATTGTAATGAAAAACAGTAGAAATGTGCTTTAAATTTACAATGACTTTTGCGCTTATTGAAATTAAAACACAGTGACGTATATATCCCACCTTCAAACTGCAATTGTTTTAGCACCGCTGGTCTCGGATATACAATATCAATCCTCTAAGGCCACAATGCACGAATCGGGTTAAAAGGATTTCCACAAGCAACGTGTTCTCAATACAAGCGCTGAAAGTCTCCATGGGGGACGATAACCGCACCATCAGTCAAGTGATTCTCAGCTGCATTTGAAAATAAATTGCATTGTTTCATTTTAACTTTCTAAACGACAAACTGGCGCTGTCATAGTGACCATTACATAGGTCACGTTTAGGGTTCAGCTTGTCTTTATTCGGTTTCGAGTTAGTCAGTACAATTTTGACAAACCATGAACGCAATATTTCACTGTTAATTAATCTTGGTTACACTGCATTTAAAATTTGAAACAATGTATCCACTTTGTCATGTTTCTATAAAATTGCTAAACCATTAGCCAAACCGTAGTCATAGCACTCAGAAGGGATTAAATAAAATTTCAATAAACATCAGAAAATTACATTGAACGTGTTAAAATCTACGAAGCACTAAGAGTGGTGTAATTCCCTTAGCACCGTCTGCTGTCGTCTCTCGTTTATTAGACACTATCTTATTTTCTCCGACTCGGCGGCGAGGCTGAATTATTGAATAAAAGCCAATCTAAGTAGTGGTCTGATTAAAAATGCATTCGCTGCGAGCCAATAATCCAGTACTGCGATATTTTCTATCTAGTCCAACTTCTTTGGGCTTCGGAAGTCTGTGTAATACTTTTCTACAAAATTGCAGTGCAACGTGCACAAAGTTTCATCGAGATTATGTAAAGCAAAAAGAACTGTATAAGATGTTCTTAAACTATTTTGGTGGAAATAAAATTTAAATGATATATCATTTAATATTGAATTTATACTAATATATAAAGCTGAAGAGTTGTTTTTTTTTTGTTTGTTTGTTCATCTCAGAAACTACTGGTCCAAATTGGAAAATATTTTTTGTTGAATAGGTCATTTATCGAAGAAGGCTATAGGCTATGTAACATCACGCTACGACCAGCAGGAGTGGAGTAGTAGTAAAAATTATTGCAAATACTATTTTATGACTACCATTTTTAGGTGCGTCTATTGCCGCCACAACCGTGGGCACTGACTATTCACTTTGGGAACGAGATTCGGGTGAGTTATCTTGACAGTATTTTACCTTTCGGCTAGATTACTATTTAGTTCGCTTCCGTGTTGCCTCTCTGTTCGTAACTTTGAATACGTCGTAGGAATACCTTTAAACAAAATAAGGGTAATGCGAAATACATTAGGTTTTGTCATAGCCAAGTAACGACATTCCATAATATGCAGGTTACTGTAATGCCATACAGATGAAGTAACAAAAATGGAAACAAACAGAAATATTTCGTTTGAAAAAATTATGCCAGTCTTATTTATAGATTTTTAAAATTACCGTAAATTAACCCGTGATTATAGTAAGGAAGGGTAATTTTGAACGGCAATATCTTCCACAGATTAATGTGTACCTACAACATGAATATGATTTAAAAATCTTTTTGAATATTAACAAACATTAATAAATTTAAAATGGGAACAATACCTATTAATGTGGCATAATATGTATATATTGTGTGTCATTGTTGTGTACAATAAAGACTAAATAAATAAATAAATAAATATGTAGTAAGTATGTATTTAATTTTTGATCTTCAATGTAAATTCACAATTCGATAACTTCATTTCAGATACTCGTGTAACGCTATCGAAAATAACCGTATTGGCGTATAATATCAGGTTTCCAAATGAGGCAGACCGTATTCAATATTGCATTATAACCAGCTCATCAAAATGTACCTCATTACCGTCACCGAGCTCAAATAATGTGAAGGAAATAACATTGTTCTGTTTGTTGATGAAATTGTATTCGATAATAATCTAGATACAATTCAATTTTCGCAATGGATAATAATAGTCACTTGTATTTCTTCGGTCTTTATCATTGTTTTAGAAGACTTTTAAAAATTATATCAAATAGGAAAAAGGACGCAATTCATTGGTTGAAAATTCGTGCTTTATATCAAAGTAGATAATATGTAGGTAGGTAAAGTAGATACTTATAGAAGGTTTTGGTTAGTTACGTAGGAAATGTAGTTATATATAAACCAGCTTTGTGTGGGCGCCAACGATTAGGTCGGTTACCATTAACCACTGCCCTTTCCGGCTTTCTGGCACCGCGTGCTTTCCTTTTAGTCACATTCATAGGTCGCGTCGTGGCGCGCAACTTTTTTTAGAATATGTTAAGAATATAATTTATTTCGAGTGTTTTGGATTTTCTTAATCCTCATGATCAGACACGAGATACCCATAGCTGAAACATAGGTCTACACATTTTCACAGATCCCTGTTAGAAGTGGTTCAACCACCTGAGTTCTCTATTAAGTGTTATGATCAACGTAGCTTGCTGATACTTGATACTTTTTGACCTCGACGTCTATGCCGCGGATGGATTAGAGCCTACATTCAGCGACTTTCTTGGGCCATCGTCGTGCTGTTCAAACTCCATTATAATAAGAATTCACACAAGCGGAGACATACGGGTGAACTAGCGCGAATAAAGTGATACGTGGCGTCATGTTTGGTAATTGCGACGGTATTCACCGCGGACAGCCGTGACGGCCCGTAAATCATCCCCGGACGGCGCCCGGCCACCGCTCGGCCAGCTTTGTTCCTATAATTAGTTAAACAGCTGTGAATGATGGGCACAGACACTGTAACGGTTTCATGTTGCGTACGGATTACTAGTTTAGAACCGTTTTAGGTTGCGACCTTTAGCGGTCTATCATTTTTTAAAATAAAAATGTTATTTTGTAAAAATAATTTAATGAATTTAGTCTAAGGTAATGGGGCCATTAAATAATAAGTTAAGGATTGTCATTAGAGGCCTCCGAAGCTACAATTTTAATGGATGGTCGAACAACTATTTTGTTTAAAAACTTAGTGAACCAAGTGGAGGGTTTTTAAATTGATATTGTATAGGTATTGGTATTAATTTTCAAAGTCTTCATTTCCTCTACCTTCTTCGTACGTTCTTATTCCGTTTCTTGAGGCTAGAAGTATATCCACGATATTAGTGCACAGTGTGCATATATTGTCATCTATAATTTTATAAAAATGATATACGAAGAGATTGATGAAAGTGGATGAAGCGAAAGTAATATGTCAGGATCGAGCAAAGTGGCGATGCATAGTCACTGCCTACCCCTTTGGGAGACTGGCACAACGATTATGTATGTATGTTCGGAGTGTTGCATTTGCCACCCTTTTTTACCATTATATACACATAAATACTAAAAACAGACAGACTTTATAATTGCGTTTTTTACATAATATATAAATATAATTATTGTCACAGTTATAAAATAGTTAGAATTATAATTATTCAATTGTGTAATTGAAGCAATCAAATTAAGCGCCGCTTAAATTCACCATCCAAAAGTCAACATTAGCTGAATATACACGTGGAATATTATTAAAGCTTGATAAAATTCAACGAGAAATGTTTGCGCTACTCCAATCCAAGCGAGATTTCACGAGAACCTGTTGTTATAAATTGTCGGGATTAAAATAATGCTAAAGTTAACTTTGGAGATATGTATGTATGTGATAGAATCTATCTGTGATAGAACCACGTTTTTACACTGTCTGTAAAAGCATGTATTGTTGCTTTGTTTTCATGGTTATCACTTTACATGTTATTTTATGACTGCCTCGGTGGCGTAGTGGTACTACGGTATGGTTACAAAGCTAAGGTCTCGGGTTCGAGTCCTGGGTCGGACAAAGTGATATTGGACTTTTCTATTCATTATCAGCCCGGAGTCAGGAATTTGTGCCCGATATGGCGATAGGCTCGCCTCCTATCACATCGTGGGACGGAACATACAAGGCGAAATGTGGGTGTCCTAGTGGCACCTCTGCCTACCCCTTCTGGGATAAAGGCGTGAGTTTATGTATGTATGTAATTTTATATCTTTTTTTTGTGAAAAACCAAATTGTCTTCAGCAAGTCTTTACTGGAAATGTAATCTTACAGGAAACAATCATGATGTAGCCATAAATGTATGCTGTTATGAGGCCGGAAAGTTCGAGATATTCTGATGCACGTATACCCGAGATTTCCAGAATACTACATGACCCGATCAAATTAGGAGCAGAATTGGTCAAATCGATATATTGGATAACCTAGTAATTAAACTTGCTGTAATTATATGAAAGTTAAGTACTTTAAAACTTAATTGGTCTAAAGACAGCATTTGTTAGCGGTGCATCTTAAAGTCCTGAGTTCGATTCTCAAGAAAATAATTTAATAGGGCTTTTTGAATTGAAAAATCGATATGCGCTCTCTATCACATTTCGGGAAATAAATTATAGCTGGCAGGGTATCACACCTGCCTTACTCTTTCAGAATTCAGGTATGAGATTTATACGCAACTAAACATTCGAAAGTACGAAAGTTCCGTATCAAACTAGCAAGAATCGGTATAATCGATCTTTTGAATAAGCAAGCAGCAATACAGTATATTGTATATTACACTAAAATATATCAGTAGCTTAATTTCCATAGGTTTGTTTGTTTGTCTCAAACTTGGTGCCGATCTGTTTACGCACAGCATCCGTTGTGCAAACAGCCAGATTTCTGATAATACAGATAAGATGCCGCGAGGGTTTGTTCTTGGTTTCTGTTAGTTTGCCAAGGACTTAATTTTGGGGGTTAAAATTTATGTTTCCAAAGTTCACCGTAAATATTTTTTAGGTTATCTAAATATGTCGTTGCGGCATGTAGAAATAATGACAAATTAAAAATATAGCAGATGAGAAGCTCTTAAAGGAAACCGAAACTTCATTTACAGATAATTTGGGTGTATTTATCATGTCTATGGGTTTCGGTGGGCCGCAAAGACGATCATAGTTCTTAGTGCGTAATTTATCATGAATCTATAGTCAGATCAGGATTTTAGGAAAGAGAAGGCAATTTTAAAACCCTTCTATTCCATTTAATACACCCGCAAATCTTATAAATCGCGGTATCTTCCTCAAATTAAAGAAGTCCCGCTCACCACAGCATCAAAGAAGTTATATTAACAAATCCTTTTGTTGGAAAAACATTTAAAAAAAAACAAAGGATTGTCGGACGCGGCGCGAGGCGTGTGCACGACAACTAACCTTTGAATACTTTGAACTGAGGCCCAGCTAAAATTACCTAATTGTTAATTATTCCGGAGTTTGCCGGGCAAACACTGTCTGCCGGCGACGTGGCTTGTGTTAAAATTTCATATAGAAATTTTAATAACGCGTTTTTGTCAACTGTTTTGGAAGCACGTACGTTAATTAAAGGAATATACAAAGGTTTGTGATTTGAAGGAAGGGAATTTTGCAGTTTTTTGTCCCTATTGTCTTGTACTACGCTAATTGTCTGTGATGTTGGTAGTGTCGTTAAGGGAATTGTAAAGGAGTTTCGTAGTTTATTTTCTGCTAGTTAGCTAGATGTTGAGATTGTTGCGGGTGAATAACTTGGCTTCTTGAATGGCGCGAGTAATTTTGAATATAAATGTAGGTATATTATTGTCTGGCTTGTAAGATTATACATTTATAAACTCACGCCTTTTTCTGAGAAGGGGTAGGGAGAGGTGCTACCATGACACCCCCGTTTTGCCTTGTATGTTCTGGCTTATCCGTGGGCCGCCGTGAAAGGCTTATCTACCATCAATTGGTGATCGTTTTTCAGAGCTACTTTATAAAAATATTTTCATCTAATATAACTACTACAACATTCATCTACAGTTAAAGTTAATGTATAATTCAAATGATGAATCCCTCGAATACCGGGTGGCGACCTACTGGTCTGATAAATTTAAATAGATGCCCAGAATCTTTGCGACCTCGACCTTAAACTTTCACAAACCGCCACAAGGTATTGTTTAACTTGAAATAATAGCCGAAACTTAAATCTCCCTCAATAACCTTATCAATCTGAGATAAGATAAATTCCAAGTCGTCGTGACTGTTCTTAATATTGAACGTTATTTAAAGCTGAATGCAAACTTTCCATTTTTAATGGAAATGGCGAATGACAGATCCTTTTATTTCAGTCGATTTTAGATGACCGGTCAGTAAAAACTTATCTTTTAAAGTCAAATAATTTAAAAAAAAATATCTCTTTTCTAAAAGAAAAAGATTTAACCTTGGTTGTATTAGTATACGTACTGGCTTTTACGTGCGACTTTGTCCGTAAATGACCTTTCATCAATTTCAAATATTACACGATAGCAATCAAGTAAAATTCTGCGATTTAAACTAATAATTTTACTTAGGTACATTTATCTACGTGAGTCAAATTCAAGACCTCATAATTCATAATGACTAGACCCCTTTCCTTAGAGTCTTATACTATCCTAGCTAATTAAATAATATGAAGCTGTCTCGAAATGTTTAATACAAATAGTTTGCCTGTACAAAAATAATACACTTAATTCTGTTTCTTAATAGTTCATCTTTTAAGTTAGAAATCGTTTAAAGTGTCACTTTAATAAAGCTATAAGTTTCTTCGTTAGCCGGTTCCAATTATTTGCCATAGTGATCTATAAAACTTGGTAATTTACTGTTTTTATACTTGAATAAACTTGGATAATTAAGTTTACGCTACAAACAACCTGTTTCCAAACCGCTTTCTTTCCACCACGTGTATAGTTCGTTAGCTTTTAATTTGCTAGTTTAATGAACAGTCCCAACATTATGTTAGCCTTCGCTACAATTTTCAGTGACTCATACTCTATGAATAATAAGGTTTATTTTTCCTTGGCATTCGGTTTTTCTTGGTCCACATCTAACGTTGTCTTTTACTGCCTTCCCACCCCGAGCCTCTCAAATTATTTAATGACGAAACTTTTTCTCTCTGCCTCCCCTAATTTGACTGGCGATCCTTATTCTTAAAATTATAATGAGATTATATCTTCTTGGGATTTGAGTTAATTAAGATTTTTGGTTAGATTATTGTGTCTTATCTTTTTGGAGTTTCGCTTTATTTGTGAGATTAGTAATCGTGTGGTACCTCTGGGAGGCTACATTGAGATTTTTGTTTTAACACAAAGATTTTTAACTTGCCTTTGATCTTGTTTTTGGTTGAGATGATATCGTGCTTAGAAATTTGTTTTCATTGTCATTTTGTTTTATAAACAAAAAAACCACTTCAATTGGACTACTACTGAATGATTCCATTCGGGGCTGATAGCTTAACTGGCTTTTTACAGCAACAAGGCTCTAAGGCTAGTCTAGTTTCTACCACCAAACATAGAGCCTCCGCAAACTAGATCCCGAGTTCCAACCGTTCATTGCTGCGCAATGTGATAAAAATGAGTCCTGCGAAATAAACTACGAACACATTAGTATTCGTATAGGTACCTACAGATATATTGTTTTAAATTTATCACTCTGAGATTATTTGAACTCAGACTTTGTTCAACGACTATTACCAATTAGTAACAACAGACTGACTGATAAATGCACATTTAGATGCACAAATAGACTCAAAATGTAGTCAGAGTTCGCTCCACAGGGGATTAATAAATGCATGGAACTAGAACTTATTGGTTGCTGATTTTGCGTGATATCGACTGACCAATGGGCTTCATTGGTCATTTAAATGGAAGAATATTATTATATTCATTTCATGAATAGTTTATAAGGTTAAGCAGAACCGCAACTATAACTCGGTAAGGAGAAGACAAGATGGTCGAATTGATAATATCATAGTTTCGAAGTGCGCGGTGGCCTGTTGGTAACGGACCAGACGTGGCTGCCAACATGTTCACGGTGGTCGCGGGTTCAAATCCCAGGGCACACCTCTGACTTTTCGGAGTTATGTGTGTAGTGATAGTCAATCACCACTTTAACGGTGAAGGAAAACATCGTGAGGAAACCTGCATACTGTAGCGATTTTGAAAGAATTTCTACGGTATGTAAGTCCGCCAACCCGCAATATCAATACTGAGGGCATCATTATTTCAAGTAGAAAATATATCCTCACATTAAAGGATTAAATATTAACTCTTCAATTACTTAACCGACATTATCTGGTTCAGAAAGCGGCGTGAAATGTGTAACATCGAGTGTCAAGTTAGGGACTTACTTAATTCGGGTTACCTTGCTCGAATCATGTGAGGATTTAGTTATTTCTCTGTCACATGACTTTGCTTGGAATTATTTGCTAAATTATATTATTGTATTTTACAAAATGTGTTCTGTCATCTCATTGATGAAGCGATAAAATACAAACTATATTGTATGATCTTGTATTAAACCCACAATTATGATAATTCATTTTCTAGATTTTCGTAACACAATCATAATTTTTCTGAGGTTACAATTTTCCCCTAAATGTATTTTTAGGGTATGTGGGTACTTTTTTATTGTAGGTTTTTATTGTAACCTGGTAACCTTTTGTTACACGGCTTCCTTTTCAATCTTATGTGTTATATTTCACAGGAAAATAACATAAAATACAATTTGTGTGGCTTTCTCTTTGGAAATTCTCATATGAGTTGCCAAGGGCTCGGCTAAGTTCCCGGTATTATAAAATTAAATGAAATAGTCAATGTATAATAACCGAATGATTAATGTTACATGGTTTAATGTTTGGCCCTGCCTGAGAAGACCCGGCGAAACAAACTCAGTATGCTTACCTTAACACTGGAACTACGACGCGACCCAGTTCTGAGTATATCTAGCGAATAAGACCCAGTGGGCTTGTTTTGGGTCCGACTGATTAAATTGCGACCGTGAGTTTTCTTATTTCTCAAACCGCGAACATTGCAGTACTAAGTTTACCTGAAAGTTTCTCTATTTGAGGACCCCATTGCAATTCTTTATCTTAAGCAATCTCTAAGAAAATTGTAGAATTAAATAAATCTAGTATTGCCGAATTTAGTTTGATACGCGAGTTTACGCTTGCCACGTAATGTAAAACGGAAACATTTCGTCTTTCCATCATTTAATAGATGAAGAATATAATATGACGATTAGACTCTCCTGCTGTGACAGGATGTTGTGACAGGATATGTCCTGGAAGAAAATCAGGCTATGTAAAATGTGGGTGTCATAGTTGCGAGTTGGTGAACTTCATTTAACCTTGAAATTCATATAGATAAAACTTTGGTATGCGGTTTAATTCATAATGTTTGCATCAATGTTAGAACTGAGACTATTGTTATGAAAAATATTCCCATTAATGTGCACATAAACAGGCAAAAACATTCTGTTCTTCATAAAAGCAATCCGATATCAACATGCTTAATGCATTTAATGGTAATGGGATTCCCGTGACGTATGGAACTGTGATTTAGATGACGTAATATGATTGATTCGTTTGGTCTATCTAAAACCTTTGATAATTAATTTTGTAACAGCGTCATATCGAATGATGTGCTTTATATTTGGTAGATTCTATAGCATCTTTAACGTCAGAGTCAGACGATAGTAAAATCAAAACGATATACAGTATGACAAAAAATCTCTGTCCGATCCAAGTTGAGCATTTTAGTATCTCAATTGCTGTATTATAAAAATACGAAAAAAATATATTATACAAAAGTGTATAATAACACAATAAAACATATCTTTTTCGCTTTCTATGTAGAGAATGAAAGAACGCAACTTATGCTCATTCGGTCTTCGGTTACCCCCTAGCATCCAAAAAGAAAAATCAGCAACTATGAATTGTGTCAGAAAACACTAAAAATGCGGACAAACGAACATTTTGTATAGGTAAAGATTTTCTTATATAAGTTAGGTGATATTACCATTCTAAATATGAGATGCGTATATCAAGAAAGTATAATTTATTCAAGGGTGTTTTAATAAACGGCCCTTATTAGGTGCCGTCGTTTCACTCGCGAAGCTGTGGGGGGTGATTAGAAGAGTTACGTATAAATACATCGTATTGAAATTGAGTACTTATATCCAATTTAGATGAAGTGGGGTGAGCGAGGTCGTGCTGGTCAATAACTTGATTTAATTTAAGTTATGTAGTTCGATGGGGGTTGACCTCAATATGTGAAATATAGTCTTAATTTTTTTTTATTTAGTGTAGAGTTAATCTTAATAAAATTTTGCGAAATCAACACCATGGAATAACATCACTGCTGTGGAATATTGTTAAAATTTCCTAACCATTTTTTAAGACGTGTAATTCTATGGCTTACTATAACTATAGACTATCCTTTTGTGATATTCGATGTGATGATACTAAAAAAATGCTGTTATTAAAAAATATTACATAAATTAACAGAAATAACAAAAAAATAAAAGCGAAATAAGTTACATCGACATAAAAACCAAAAGACCTCATAAAAATCCCGACTTTGTTCTAAAAAAACAACGACAATTTTCGCTGCACAAAATCCTATCTTCGTTAAAAACAAAGTGACTTTAAGCAGCACGAAAGCATGCTCTCTAAATAGCATTCCATCTGAAATCTTGCGCAAAAAAGTGCTGTTAAAAATAGCAAAACGTAGACTCGTATATCATAAACGCAGACAGCGGATCGCGCCGAGCGAAGGTTTTATTTCACTTCGCTATGAATTTATCGTTTCCCACTTCCCGTGCAATATTTGTGAAGGTACCCCGGCGTAGTTCAATGTGTGTAGTGGGGCAAGTTAGGAATTAGACTTGTTATCAGCCTATTTTCTTTAATTTAAATTTTCTAAAATAGGTTAATGCTTCTAATTTCTTAATATTGTGTATATCCTGGACTTTTTTAGTTTATAGTCTGACAGTAATGGTTTTTTTTATGCTTACCTACACATAGGGCCTATTGCTATTTTTATTCACCTCATTGTTCTCGTGGTAGCTATTATTATTGTGAACCGTGGAGCTTATGTATTTTGAATTATAAAAAGGCACGGTTTAAAACGCACTCTAGCATGCCGGATAAAATTTAAATGTTTAGTCACGTGACCATTGCAATCAAATTGGCCTCAATTACTTTCTAAACGCCGTGGTTCCTTTGCTTTAACAATTTTAAATATCTTTAAGCTCTGGTTCAAAAAAAATTAAAAGTCTACATTTAGCTGAAATGAGCAGTAATCAAAGAGAACTAATCGGCTGATGTACTATCTTCTGAAAAATTATTCGTTCCAAGAAGATTTAAGATTTAAGCAGATTCAATAAAAATATACTGTGGAATAAAAAATAGAAATCACAAGTTTCAGATTGTTAATAGCAAAAAGACAGTCTAAATTGATTCAATATGGAAAGTACTATGATAATAAAGCTCTGAAGGTTTTATGCGAATTATGATCCACTGAATAGGCTCAATAACTTTCAATATTCGATTTGCACTACCTTTATGAAAATATCTGTGATTAATGCCCAATAAAAGTGATTAATCATGTATAACCCTGAAGGCAATATTAACAAAAGACTTATATTTCTGGTTACACTTTTACTGTGAATCTAATATCTATGGTTGTGTTCAGTGATGTCTATCGGCAGGAACGTTGGAACGACCTGCCCATTGAACATCGAAACTGCGAGTTTAAACGCCGTGCGATTCTTGGAGACGCACGTGTAGGCGTTTGTGAGAGTCGGTGGAGCCTGGCTTTTATCCAGATCACCCAATTTCCATTGTTTCGGATTTTTGTTTTTATCAATATAGGGAAATTTTGTGTATTTTCATTATGACTTCTATATAGTTCATTGCGATTTGTCAGTTTAATTTTAAAGTAAGCAAGCTGTGAACAACGTAGTCTTGGTTTCAGTTTCAGGGAAGGTTTGTTCACACCTTTGTTAGTAAGCACCAATCGAGTATGCACGAAACAGAAATACTAGTTGAAACCTATTCGATGCGCATACAGCCTGAACAAGAAATAATGCACTTGTGTAGGATACGTTGACCAGTTTTCCACCATAATGTCACTGGTCACATTTTAGATCGATACGACAACGGAGAATACAATAATATAAGAGTTTAAAACATGATAGAGCTAATATTCATTTTATATGAACATGAAGAAAATTGAAGAACGAATACAATAGTAAAATTATTTCCTGTGTTCACCACAATAAAGGCTCACCACACAGCATACCAACAAAACCATACTGTATTTAGTTTACGGCAGTCCAAATACCAGTAGGTACTTTGGAATGTCCTTGTTTCCTTACTCAAGCGTAGTAATTAAATTATTGGGAGTTAATAGGGAGGCAATTTGCTTAAGTGCATCTTCGGACATTCGCCAGTGACCGTATTAGGTGTAACACGTAATATACTACACATGCCAAAGTCTCAGGAGACATCGCATTAAGTTCGATAGTTTGGTGATAAATCGATAGAATTAAGTGTATTGTGCTTCCGATTATAATCCAAGTCGTTAATGACCGACATCAATTTTGAGGGACTTGATTATTCAACCCTTAGGAATTCTGTATGTGTAATTTGTAATGTAAAGCTTCAACATGGGAAGATTAAACTATAATATGTTTGATTCAGCTCGATTGTAATACCGTGTCCCAGAAAACTAAGAAGTAACAGCTTTGCTATCGCGTTTCATTCAGCCAATAGGAATGCTGAGACCCAATAATTACTTTTCCTCTTCCATCTTACAGGCCGGCAACGTGCTAGCGTTTCATTAAACGTTGTAAGTAGTCCCTACCAAGTGTTAATTTGACTAATCCTGTTTTAATAATTATGTTAGATTCTACTTTTATTAGATCTTCATTATCGGCGGGGAAATCAGGAAACATCGTGGGGAAACCTGCTCACCATAAAGATCAATAAGAATGTCTATGGCATTTAAAGTTCGCCAAAACGCTTTCAGCTAGGATATTGTGGACTACAGTGACTATAATGCTCAGCAGTAGGCGATTTACAGGCTGACACAGACCTCCATACTAAAAATAGTCAGAAATAAACTGTAGCCAGAATTTCCGAGCGCTGCGCCGCTCTTAAAATGAAACTCCGAGTCCGTTACGTAAGACAAGCACACTCACTATTTATTTGACTAATTCACGCATCCACGTACCGTTTGAGATGAAAACAAAATATTGTTTCAGGCGCCGCTCGGCTGGGATTTTGCGAAAACATTTAGTTGTTTCGTTCAGTGTAAATACGTGCGCTGTTTCTACTATAGCGTTTAGCGTTTGAAACCTAAGTTAGGTGTTTGCTTTGCGAATTGTGGCTTAATGGTTTCCTTACTTGGGGTTATGTTTTTAATTAATGTTTTAGTGTCACTTGACAAACTTGATCGCAGTTCGTAGAATTGAGGTTATACAAGGAATAATTAGGCATGTGGAGGTAATGTAGGAGGTAAATTTCACTGTACTTTAGCGAACTGGATTACATTTAAGCTTTCATGACGTTCACAAGTGATTAATGATAACATGCCGAGTTTATAAAAAAATAATGGCGAATAAGAACTTAATTTAAAGGGGAGAAAGTATTCTTATTAGGATTAATAATAAGCTTACTTTTCAAACATAATATGTTAATATCTAATTAAGTCTACAAGTTTCTTAACATGATTATTATTTGTAATTACGAAACAACTCTTAGTAAACAGTGATTTGACCTTAGAAACAATCGTCCTATAAACCGTAATAACCGTCATAAATCGACCTAACATCCCAACTCAAGAAAGACCTCATTCAAATATAAAAAGAGAAAAGAAAAATGGATATTGAATACACAAAGAGCAGGTGAACCGTATCGCATCGAGATGTAGAAAGGCAAACAATACGCACATACTGATTATGGCGTATCGGCGTATCGGCTGTTACCTTCGTAACGGCATAGTGGAGCCAATCAGGCCGCGTATTCTTCGCCATCGAGCCTTGCAAATAGAGCTCGAAATGCTCCCGGTGCATGCGAGTCGATTTTATAACGTTATAGTTTCGATATTACCATTTCCATATAAAATTTAAACAATATACTTATTTATTTTTAAAGCGGTATGGGTTGTTTTGAGGATTTAGATAAAAGGTTTCTCCCATCAGAGAGAGATAATTGACGATTGAATTTACTAGTTTCGGCAATCTCACTATCCCAACAATATGACAGTTTAAGAACTATTTTACGTTGGTTTATATTAGGATAAAGCCGGCTTATTTTTGCTACATTGAAGACTGGGTGTAGTAGGCACATTTCTACTTAATGACCTTAATAGACCAAATAAATTATTGTAAGCTATTATTGTACCGTCTATGGATATTGCCAAGATCCGGTTTTCCTCAACAGATTGTAAGACTATTGGTTTCCACTTTCCTTAACGACACACGTACTTAACTAACACGTCATTAAATATACTAATAGTACTTGAAAAGTCTTGCTAAGTTTCAAAATCATAGCGTTTCGCAACAATACCAAAGTTAGCTCACACGTCGAACAAAGTGAAAACAGGGTAATTGGAATCTAACGTGACTGCCATTTTCAATTAATTGCCAACTTTCAACACACATTCAACAACGTAAATTATGACGGAATGAATCCATTACACACGTGGTTTTATTTTTGATTAATATGACTTGTGTGACGTTAATTTCAAAGTAAGCGTAATATTATATTTTAATGTTATATTTTTTTTTTGTACGTGGACGAGAAAGTTGCAACGGATGGTAAGAGCAGCACAGTTCAGTAAGTGTATCCACTGACGCGAAATGGCTATCTACCGCCGGCCGACACAATTATCCCGGTCTGGCAGCATCCACCTTTTGGCCCCAAAAAATTAACACTTCCTCCTCGACATTCCAAGTCACAATATTTAACAAAATACAGATGTGAAAAATTTAAACGACGATATCTACGAAACGGCATCTAAGATACCTCTTGAATCCTCGGTCTTAATCAAGTAAATTTCTTTTAATTTCTTCCAATCTCTTATTAACCAAAAAACCACATCGCAAAAATTACGAAAGATTCCATTGTCGATATTACTTCATTCTTTTATCCGACCTCGAAATACGGCCAAGCCATTCCACACGGATCGCAGCAGGAGAAAAATTGCAGATAGTAAGCCCACGGTTGTTCGCAATACGATACCCGATGTGGTTCGCACGGCCCAAGCCACTGGCGGCGGAACGTGCCCCAACGGAACCCGGATCGCATGAAGCGCCATTTCCTGTCATTAATTTTTCAAGGAAAAAAATACTGAAATCTCAATTGTTTGAAATAAATTCCTCGCGAAGATACTTTTTCCTTCTAATGCTGTGATGGGAGTTAATGAAAAATTGTAAGCTTTTTTGAGATTAATCTTGCGGTCGGTTTAAGGGGCGAGTGTGTTTTAGGCAGATGGTGAACTAAAGGTGTCAAGTTTGATTTCCGTTACTTCTTTGTATTTTCCCCTTTGTAGTTGAAAATATTTTCAAAAGGTTTTGAAATTCTTATAAAACATTGACGACAGCGAAAGCATAAACATGAAAAGTGATTACGAGTTTCTTGAAACTAGCCCTAAATTATATAAGTAGGAATTATGGATGCTGTGCATTTCGGTGTAGGTTTATTTCAAAAAAAACAATTTCTTCATTCTTGCCGTTTCCGGATACACTTAGATAAAAAATGGCTTATTAATATAATGCATCAGATACTTTGTATAATATTTACCGAAATACTGTTCACCTCAAAGCCTTCCTAACACATTTGCAAAATAATTTTGACACACAAAAGAATCTTGCAAGCAGAAAGATTTCTCAAAGATGGCCGGGCCACAGTTTTGAGAATATTTTAATTTCCGGTCCGGCTATCTCGGCATCGCGAAATATTGCCTTTCGATCCGGGATGAGAAGGTTCGGGCGAGCCGCGGCTCCTGTAACCTTTTATGCATACGGGGTTATTGTTCACTCGAGAATAAGGCGACATCGAGCAGCAATGTTTGTAGGTTTCTTATTTATATGGTTTTTGTTTCTCGTAAGTTCATATTTATCATTTTCATACTTGTTATTTGACCTTTTGTAGGGGTAATAAGACAAAAGGTAACCTAAAATGTCAAGTTTTAAATAAATGGGTAAGGTCGTCGTAGGATATACAAATTTATAAATTCCTTGACTATGACGTTGCTTTTCAAATCTTACCCTAGCTAAAAAACATCGTTGAAATTGAAAAAAAAGGACTTAAACCGATTATGTGGCTTAAAAGTCACGATTTCACAAAGAGACATTCACAAACGCCCACGAAGTATAAAAATAATCCAAATCAAAAATAGTACAACGTAATCAAAGTCACGTAATGGTTGCTCAAACAAAACAAATGTAAAAAAAATACGGATTTAGATCAGAATCGCCATGTTTACTTACAAATGTGACGTCACGGGGACTCGACGTAACAGCGAGGTTTGGAACACGCGATCCTATTTGAAATATTGAGCTCAAGCATGTAAGAAACACTAGGACTAAGAAATAGTACATGAATAATGTTTTCTATAAATAGTTTACTATTACATTTTTAACACCCAATGAGTTTGCTGGTAATACGTTAATTCTCACCAATAATGATATTGGTAAGAATTAACTAGTTTCTTGGTCGTAACAAACTTAACATCCTATTGTATGGTATGTTTAGTCTTGAGCGATCATACTTACCAACAGGCGAATGGCCATTTATCGCAATAATAAAAGACAATATCTACAAAGTCCATATTATACGCAATTATAACATTGAACGTCTTTTAAATATCCCTGTGTAAATAATAAAAAAGGGAAAACACACTGCTTAGAAAAATGAAGAAGCCAAGATGTTGGTGTGTAGCCAATAAGTTGGTGGACCAAAATATTACTCAGAGTGTTAGATTGTGTATTGTATCAGCCCATATACGTCCCACTGCTGGGCACGGCCGTACTCTACAATCGAGAGAATCGATTGAGAGTGGTTAGGTCATATAGTCCACCACGCTCTTAGATTGATTAAAGAGTTAATTATTGAAGTGGTTATAGTCATTGTACGTAATAAAGATTTATTTTAGTTACTTTTTTTAGTTACTTTAAAATGCTCTTTGAATAAGTGTCATGAAAAGAATCATGGGATCATGGGACGACTAAAGTTACTAAACTTATTTCAGCAAAGGACACATACAATTTGAAACAGTTCTACGAAATTGTTTTAATATAAAATAAGCTTTGTACGTTATTAGGATGTGAATTAAGCAAGATTTCACTACAGTAACACGAAAGAATTTCTAATTTCAAGGCTTGACGTCCCATTTTGGGACACACTCGCTTAGCGTTCGCGAGTGCCGCGCATTCTTTCAACTGCTCCACCGAATTAGTTTTAACTCTTGTTACAATCCACGATTATTGGGATAGTGATGTCTGTCTCTTGTCAATGTTGAAATTACATGCTAGATTTTAACAGTACAAAGTTTTTTATTTAACAATACGATATCGATATCAATATGATATGGCGAATGCTCTGAGGAATTGTTCAATTTAATCCCCTCCTCTCCTTTCCTTAACAGAACCACGCGTGCTGGCTTGCGGAGCTTGACTGTTTAATCCATTTCGGCGCGAACCAAAAGGTTCTCTAATTCTTTTTTCTGCCGTACAGTCAAGCTGTGGAACGGTTTGCCATCGCACGTGTTCCCTCCTTCCTATAATCCTGGGTCCTTCCGCCGTAGCGTGAAGAGGCATCTCAGCGGGCCGGCATGATTGTGTCGAATTGTATGAGACTACCGTTTGATACCATTCGATACTCTATCTGGACGGCATTAGCACTTACCATCAGGTGCAATGCAGTCACTATGCCGTGCCAGTTTAAAATATATATATCGAGGATTTGATAAAATAACGAAATAGAAAAAAAAGTAGGGCTTTGCAAGTTGCAACCTATCTTTATATTATACTATTTCTTTTACTTACCAAATCATAAGAAGTCGAGAATGTTAAATGTACCGATGGTGCTAGGTGCAAGTCATGATCCACCTCAATAGTTTCTCCACTCTTTAGATGGAAGAGTACCATTTCCAGTGTAGAAGCTGCAAAAATACATTAATACTGAGCCATCATTTACTGTTTAAATAATTAAAGTAACTTTGTTAATCACGTTTCGGTACCGAACAGTGACGCATACACCAGTCACAAATCACCATTGAAAACCATTATCCCAACTCGGAAAACATGCGAAAATACACACTACATCGGAGTTTTCATAAACATACAAATAACGCAGCGACATTAATAACGTTCAATGTAACCATAAATCTCGTAATCTCCATCGGAATCGCACTTTTTTTGCAGTCCATTACTGCGCGACACATAGAAAAAGCAATAACAATTATTATGGAGCAAAAATATAAATGAATCGTTATTATTACATCGCGTGACTGGTGCTAACTACGCGGAATGGGGATTGTGGAATTTACTTATTAAACATTATGGTGTAATTTTTACAGTTGGGGGCTTAGGGGTGCTTTAATTAAAGACATACGGAAGTATAGTGAAATCGCCTTGGTTATGGCAAAGTAAGAAATATTTTGAATGTTTTGGGTGTTAAAAACTTTTCGTTTAATTTCAGTTTATTGTCTATATCTATATCTATATCAGCCCATATACGTCCCACTGCAGGGCACGGGCCTACTCTACAATCGAGAGAATCGATTGAGAGTGGTTAGGCCATATAGTCCACCACGCTGGCCTAGTGCGGGTTGGCGGACTTACATACTTAATATTTAGTTTATTTACAATAAACTAAATATTTCTACGGATAGTACGAAGTACTATCCGTAGAAAGTTCTAGTACGAATTCTCAGTTTATTGTAAAAGCTATAAAGTTTTCTTTAATTTCTAGGAATAGTCCTTTTCTGAATCGACTATATTGGTTGGTAATTAGTTACCTACATGCAATATAAATCACATTTTAATGTGACATAAGATATTGGCACCTACTTAAAATTATATTCTTATCGAAACGAATTTGTAACTCTTATTTTATATTTTAACCCCTTTTTATCAAATGAAATAAATCGCATATAAAACAAATAATAAGTTAGTTACAAATAGTGCTAATGAAATACAAAGCAACTTAGTATTGAATACTTTTAATTAAATTTATCTATGAAATATTTTTGTCAAAAAATATTGTTACAACATTAGACTGTATATTATAATGTTATATTACCGTAGAACATATTTAATAATCCTATTCTTAGAGGATTTCAACCAAGGAGGCGGAACATCGCGTGATCACGTGACGCAGCGAGTAAAAAGGACGACGTGACACTCGGTCTCTTGCACTCGTGTGCTCGGATGCGACGGATAATTATTGCTGTGCTCTTGATTTTTAAATGTTGTTATTTGATATAATTCTATTAATGATTAAATAGTTGATAATTAGATTACAATTATCCTTTTCTCTGTTTAAAATATTAAATGAGCTTCTGATCCTTAAGATCAGAAGTGGGATCGTTTAAAAACACGCGACTCTGATCGTTCGCCATCTCTCCAGCTGCAAATTATACTTTTTCCCGCCTGTTTTTTTTTGTTTGTTATTTTGTTCGCGTTGTAAACAAATACGTGTTAATTAATTCTTTACTTCTTAGCCCGTGATTACTTCCTTTGTTTGTGTTTAAGTATTAAACGTGTTGATTTTGTGTGAATTTTAACAAATTACTTTGGATAGCTTGTTTCTTCGCATCCTTGCACTGGACACGAAACGCTAGCATCGGCCTCAGCAACTACCGAGGCTCCTGCTACCAGCATACCAGGGCACGTGCCCCGGATGAGGCTGTGTCTGTTGAGGCGTCGCGTGAGGTCGACGCTGCGGACAGGATTGTTGGTGCACTTTCTACGTTATTTCAAGTAAGATCTAAGCATTACTACATATCTATGTTCGAATCCAGTTTACACGACTTTGACGTGTGGTGTGCTTGGGTAGATCGGGCGCGTGATCTAAATCTTTGGGATGATTGGGAATGCCTGGGACGCATTGACGGTTGTTTACGTGGTGATGCTAAGTCATGGCTCAATGAGTGGGTGACCAATGACCGATAATGGACGAGCTTTAAATCTGAATTCCGATCATTGTGTCCGCGCGAAGTTAACATGGTTACCGTACTATAGGACATCATAAATACTAATTCTAATAAGTTCTGCACGTACGCAAAATATGCAAGAAGGTCCCTGTTGCGATTGAACATCGTTAGGGGGCTTTCGGACGAGTTGAAAACCGCTATTCTAATCCGTGGCATTTCTGATCCTCAAGTCAAAGCCGCAACCGCTAACGCCAGGTTTGCAGTCAAAAGATCTAATAGAATTTTTCTCAGTTTACGTTAAGCCTAAAAATGCACCTGCCGCTACCAGCAATCCTGCTCGCACGTCAGACACAATTAACCCTGACCTACGGAAATGAAAAACTCCTGGGCAGTATGATCGATTGGTCTGGAGACTACGTGAGGTTCTAAAAACATTAGCTGACGCGGGATCTTCAATTAACCTTAAAAATTGTACGTTTTTGGACACTAAACTTGAATACCTGGGCAGACTTATTGGACATGGTCAGGTTAGGCCGAGTCCAGGTAAGACTGAAACTTTGGTTAGGTCTTCAAAAACTTCTAATGTAAGAGAGGTTCGTCTGTTTCTGGGATTAGCCGGCTATTTTCGAAGGTAAATTGCAGGATATGCCTGTAAAACTGCTTGTATTGCTAAGCTCCTCAGAAAAGGCGAGCCTTTCGTGTGGAGCGCCGAACAGGACGCCGTACGGGATTGCATAATTAAGAGCCTGACTGAGGAACCATTATGGCAATTTTTTACCCTAGTCTTTCCTCTAAACTTCATACCGATGCTAGTGCAATCGGTTATGGTGCAATTTTAATGCAGGACATCAAAGTAAGCAGAAGCGAGTTGTCGGCTATTTTAGTAAATCCACACAAGATGCTTACGTTAACGAGCGACGGCGACAATCGCGTACATTTCCGATTGACAGTTTTGTGTTCGTCAGCAAGGGTTCCCAAAGCACCGGAAAGCTGGACTCCGGTATGCGCAGCTCCTACAAGGTTGTCCGGGCACTACCACACGACCAATATGAACTGGAATTGCTGGCCGGTTCGTACGGGAAGAAGACACAAATCGCTGCAGGTGGTTATGGTTAACATATGGTTCAGTGGCGCGGTAAGTGGACACTGGAGACTTGCGACGCGTTCTTCAGTAGTGGTGTTTAGTAGCCCCGACATTGTGGCTATCTCGTACCCCGACATTGTGATACTCACACCCCGACATTGTGGTGTTCATGGCCCCGACATTGTGGCTATCTCGTACCCCGACATTGTGGTACTCACACCCCGACATTGTGGTGTTCGCGGCACCGACATTGTGGCTCTCTCGTACCCCGACATTGTGGTACTCACACCCCGACATTGTGGTGTTCGCGGCCCCAACATTGTGGCTATCTCGTACCCCGACATTGTGGTACTCACACCCCGACATTGTGGTGTTCGCGGCCCCGACATTGTGGCTATCTCGTACCCCGACATTGTGGTACTCACACCCCGACATTGTGGTGTTCGTGGCCCCGACATTGTGGCTGTTTCGCACCCCGACATTGTGGTGCTCACGGCCCCGACATTGTGGCTGTCTCGCACCCCGACATTGTGGTGCTCGCGGCCCCGACATTGTGGCTGTCTCGCATCCCGACATTGTGGTGCTCGAGGCCCCGACATTGTGGCTGTCTCGCACCCCGACATTGTGGTGCTCGAGGCCCCGACATTGTGGCTGTCTCGCACCCCGACATTGTGGTGCTCGAGGCCCCGACATTGTGGCTGTCTCGCACCCCGACATTGTGGTGCTCGAGGCCTCGACATTGTGGCTGTCTCGCACCCCGACATTGTGGTGCTCGTGGCTCGACATTAGGTTACACGTTGCCTTTGCATTGCGGCAGTCCATTTTGTTTTTTTAGAGTTGCCTTTTGGTTGCTCTTTATAGCTTGGGTAGTGGTTGCCAGATATTTTATTGTTTTAATAATGACTGAGGTTTAGAACTCATACATTGGTGATACAACTTGCAAATTGTTGCTTGTTTTAAAGCGATCGCAAACAAATTGCTCTTGAGATTATTACAATGGGGAGATTAAGACTTAACGGACATTATGTTCCAGGTGATGCTCTAACCAAACAGGTCCAGGGACATGGCGAATCTTCTGTAGAGGACCAATCAAGCGAAGATCGGACAAGCCGTAAAGCTGACGGGGACGTTCAGCTGTCAGGAACGGCCGTCTTAGAGGATTTCAACCAAGGAGGCGGAACATCGCGTGATCACGTGACGCAGCGAGTAAAAAGGACGACGTGACACTCGGTCTCTTGCACTCGTGTGCTCGGATGCGACGGATAATTATTGCTGTGCTCTTGATTTTTAAATGTTGTTATTTGATATAATTCTATTAATGATTAAATAGTTGATAATTAGATTACAATTATCCTTTTCTCTGTTTAAAATATTAAATGAGCTTCTGATCCTTAAGACTATATTAATACATGAAATTATAATTTTACGTTTTTAGGGTCTATTTGTTTTATATAGCTTTGTTATTGTATAGTGGGCTTCCTATGGTTGAATAGAGAGAACGAGAGAGAGAGAGAGAGAGAGAGAAAGAGCATTGGTATTCTCACTACCATTGAATAAGCTGCTTAGTCCTTCCATCGCCCTATGGTGTACACATTTACTATTCTAGATTCCGTTTGTAAAAACAAACGTAATAGAAATATCTTGTGCCTACGTTTCTATATGCCAGTACAAGCGCATGCCAATTGGATTTACGTTTTAAATTCAAATGAGTTAAAAGAAACAAAGTTATCTCTTATATTTAATATCGGCTTGAGAGTTCCGCCGGGCAATAGCAAAAATGATATTTCATATTGAAAAGGTTTTAATGCGTCGGTGTGGGCGTCGACCTTTCGCTGGTTTTACGTAACGGCAACCGTGGGCGGACGGATCAGTTATTCAAGATGTCCCTATTAATATTTCTTATTCAGATTTTTACGGTGATTTTTATTTGTCACTTATTTATTCAAACTTTTTTAAGCATCTGTAGGCCAATTCACGTAATTAAATAAGTTCAGTTGCAGTGCAGTTGCAGTTAAGTTTCGATCAAAACAGCCCGTTTTGTATTCTCGTAATTTAGAATAACCGCTGTCAGATACGCTCGCGTCAAGTTCGCGTCACGTGATCGCTTTAGCGTATTCTACGGCTGCGCGTTTTATACATGCATGATTCAGATCGCAACCTGATTGGTAAATTACCTATTCATTTGACGTCTCCAATGACAGTTTAGTCCCACCAACGTGCAGCACATGCGCAGTTTATGCATATCTTACGCGCAGCTAAACAATTACAAGAATACCATTTTGACGTACGTACGATTAAGACGTAAACCTAATCGAAATTGCATCGAAACTTGATCGGCGCGTCAATAAATTACGTGAATTAGCCTACTGATCACATAACCCACACTTACGTCACTATGACGGCTCGTTATCCACTATATACGGTTGCTCTTGGTTATCTTTATTGGTTTCTTTTGTAGGGCACACCGAATCGTAGCTTAAGGAGCTTTCTTCCCGTGAAAAGAAAACTAAGTAGGTAAATCTCCTGCTTATTTACCGGTTCTTTCGTTTAAAAAATATGCTCCGTGGCAAGCCTAAGCTAATTTATAGCCGACCCGGAGAATTCGGTCCGCGTTAATGTTAATACCGTGCTTTGCAATTAAGAACTTGTTGATTTGGAGTTAGTGGGCCGTTAATTGTCGCATTATTTTGGGGTATATTTCGGAATATTTATATGACCGTATCGCTGGAACTGACGTCGTAATATTTTACTTGTAATGAGTGTACTTTATATTTTTTCCTTATTTTATGATAGACTGACTTAGGCGGCAATACCACTTTTAATATTTCACTACACTTGTACTATACAGATTGTTACACACAAGAAATTTATTACTCTACGAGCTAGAGTAATTTGTATATTTGATAACATAATTACCATAATATTATCCACCGGCATGGCATAATAACTAAAATGAAAGTTATCCCGACATTGAATCAATTGCAGATCATATAATTTCGGTAGCTTGTCCTAAAAACAATATAATAATTAGTTCGGTGTAATAAGAAAAAACATTCTGCGGATTGAACAACACCTCCGTTTATTTAATAAATAATAATATTTTATATTATGTATTTCTGTAATTTTCATTTTCTGTGTATTTTATTTTGGTATATTTATGAAAGTAAATCTTTCGCCTTCTTTGTTTTTAATGGCTACATACAATTTTCTACTTTGATTAATTTCAATGCATCCATAGGTTTGATATAAATAACCGACATCCATATAATCATATTTTATAGTCATGGCTTTGTTACTTCATACATTTTGTTGTACTCCAAAATAAATTACAACAAATAAATAACCCCACAGTATAATTTAGTACAAAATAAAATAATTCAAAAACTACTGCAGTTTTCCATATATTTTTCTTCGCCGTCACCCTGCCATAGTTTAGCGCCTCGTGTGACTGTTAACACGCGATCGGAATGAATGCGAGCACTCGGTAGAACCAGGTTTGCGGTCGAATTTATCAGGTCCCTAACTAGTTTTTACTTCATACGGCTCGCAGAGGTTTTGTTAATGATTGTGTGGTTTCCTTGCCAAATGAGGATTCATTGCTATTGTCTGAGCGACTTAGTTGAATACGTATATTTTTAGTTCCATAGCACTGTTTTTGAATGTTGGTCGTGTTCTTTATTAAGGAGCGATATCCTTGTGGCTGATGATGATTATGGTGACATAGTTTAATGCAGGATGCAGGTTGCTTCCAATAAGTCCTTATATGTGAAAATCCTTGCAAGAGTCTTATATTCCGCCGTAGGATCTTAGTTGATGAAGATGATGCAAGAACTTTGTGAATTATGCAAACGTGTAAATTGAAAATAAATAGTTTTAAGGAACATATGTATTCAATCAATAGTAAAGAACCGTTTATTGGCATATATAGATAGTAAAGGCTATCATTAAATGGTAAAATCACATGCTAAATGTTTAAGCGTATGTTAATTAAAAGAAAAATAGTTCCTCTCAAATTATCAATGCATTGAATACAAGTAAAGTATAGCAAAGACACTTGATGACAGGTCTTCTTGATGACATGCTTAATTTGTCGGCCTGAATCCAAGAAACTTATGGATAAGTACGAGATCATAGACTTAAACAGACTTGAAGCTATGATGAGAACTTTCCTCTTGGCTTTGATCCAAGAAATATTGAATGCCTCAGATTGAGGCAGTACCTGTTAGGCACGTTTACATTTTTTGTAAGTAAATTATACTTAATTAGTTAGTAAAAAATCAACTTCTTATACCAAACCTCATTTACGTACTGACACGACCAACTAAAACGCAATGTTTACTATCCAAATGAAGTATTGTTTCATAGTAATGCTATTTTATACTGACATGTGTATTGGTACGCATGCTGAATCCTTACATTCTAGTCCCTAAGACTGGTTTTCTTTCATCATATAATATGATAGTTGCAATTCAGCGGATACATAATACCCTACCATCACTTAAAATTGACGATCAAGTTCCAGTGCTGGATTCCATCTTGTTTTTAAGTGATTTTGTTAAGTTAAGAATGTGGAACACTCGGATACTCCTTACAAATTTGACACAAATCTACGTCACAAATTTATTCTTTTTACTTTGTTCTACTATGATAAGAATTTCGAATTCTCTCTAGTAACAATTCAAATCATTTACCAAGTGTCACAGAAAAATATGGTCTTTTATAGAAGCCATAAGTAACCGATTTAAAGCTGAAAATATAAATTCAGATTTCGCGATGATCGCTGCAGTATATAAAAGATTTATCGGTATTCAAGTCTATATACGTTCGGTACTTCGTTGCATCTGCAGATTTTCATCTAGCTTGTTACTTTATATATTTTTATATCATATTGCTCTATCTGATTTTTCGCACAGGTATGGTGTGTCATGTGTGGCGTTGATAGCTTGTTATGGAATAAACAACAGCTTGTTTGTTGGAATTATTACATATAAAAAAACAAAATGAAAATAAGTATAATATTTGTTTGTTTACAAATGAAGTCTGCTTATCTATCTTTTATAATACGAAATGCTCATATCCAATTTTCAATTATGTAGTTGCACTGGTTCTGTATTAACAAGTGCTTAGTACGTATATTCGGCAAAGCACTCGAATTTTAAAGGCATAAAGCGAGGATTAGCCGATGAAAAACCGTTGCCGATCCCGAACTAAGACCAGCCATCGTTATGAATTCAGGTTTTTCGAAACACGTCTGCGGGCTTTGCCACTGTCCAAAATATGGATTAGGTACCATTTTCATACACAAATAAAATGCCCGCTCACATAGCAAACATGTCCGTTTTTCCCTTTTTCGAAACGTGTCGTGAAATGAAAATCTTGTTTGTGAATTTGGCGATTTTCTGCTGCCTTGTATTGATGTCAGAGAGGCTGAACATGTATGTAATGATATTATCTCAACAAGTTAATACAGTGGCAACTAGTGATATATTACATTAGGATGTGATGTTATACCGAGCTTAGCACTGTGTGGAGCATGGATCATGGGCTAAAACGCTTATTAATTGAAACGTAACCATATTGATTATATTACGTATAATCTTCGGTCCGTTAAGTTATGCGTATACTAGTAAGTACATCTTATAATTATAAACGAGATTACATGACCGGATTACCATCATTAATTCATAAGAAACTGTTTTAAGAACAACATAGCAAAAATAATGTTGTTTTTGTCCAAGTCACCTTATTCATAGTTAGTTTTAAAACCTATTTTAGCTATCGAATGTTTTGTCTTCTTCGCTCAAACTGAATTCAAAAGTCGTTTGAAAGGAATAAAACATTCGATAACTAAACTATGTTTCATTTTTAAACTTAATAGCAGTATCAGTACAATTGTCTATTTTAATTTTCTTTCCTGAACATCTCATTCTTGTTCGCCATATTACACAAGCCTTGGTTCACAGGGGAGCGAGCTCGTACGATATCATCCGGTTCCGAGAAGCTTGTATTTAATAATTTTCATTCATATCATCTTTTCACTTCTCATTGTGTTACCGCACCAGATTGCAAACAACGGCGGGCGAGTGTCGCGACTTAGTATACAATATACAAACTTACAGTACAACTTGGTGTAGTAACACAGACCGAAACATCTTGTTTTGCTCAGTTGCTGGGAGTTCCTTCAGTTTCTACTTAAGAACATGTTCCGAAGTGAGGGT
This sequence comes from Deilephila elpenor, assembly GCA_949752805.1. Lineage (NCBI taxonomy): Eukaryota > Metazoa > Arthropoda > Insecta > Lepidoptera > Sphingidae > Deilephila > Deilephila elpenor. The sequence goes on along the minus strand of OX457097.1, from coordinate 15,310,430 downwards.
ATTACCCGAGGACTTAAGAGAACGTAATAATAAATATTGTGATTTTGGAAATTCAGGTCATAAAAAAATCTACACAGTTAATACACCCTGACGACTACCAGCGCCACATGAGTAATTATAGTCTTATTACTAGCTTTTGATAAGGAGGATGAATGAGGATAATATTGAAATTATAAGACTGCCGTATATGGTAGAGCACATTTTTATATTAATTTATATCCAGTCTAGATATTCTTTATTCAAATAATTATCCATTAAATATTTTGAATCTCAAAGTAATAACTTGGTACCGCCGTTCGGAAACGTTTCCGATTTGTTGTATTGAATAATAATTGTTGCGTATGATTTGTTGTTTCTCATTAATCAGTATGGTTTATGTATCAAACCTTTCTTTAATGTGCGTATTTACTCTGTTAGGCAACTCTATTTAGCTATTAAAATTATGTAGGCACATATAAAAAGATGTCCGTCGAAATTTTTTACTTTTTGAATAATAACTTTTCTTTAATATTTGTCCTAGTGCGTGGATTTATCTCAGTCAAAGCTGCAAGCCTACCCCACCACAGAGGCAGCAAAACAAACATTTCATTTCAATCTGTACACATGTACATAGAAAAATACTAAAGTAAAACCTCGTGAGCGGAGTTGCACTGCCGCACCGTGAACTAGGCAACTGTTCACTCCATATTTGGCGCAGCTCCAAAACCATTATAAAAGTTTCTGCGCAGCTAAGTAGGGCAGTAATAAAATATTAAATAGAACCGAATGAGCGTTGCGTTGAGGAGATTTTTGGACCAGAATCTTAAAACAGAACGGCGATGACGTTGCGTTAAATCACGCTGCATTTTTTGACACGGGTGACGGGTAGTTTTTAACTGGTAAAGCAAAATACGCTCAATATTCCCACATAGAGAAATGTTTAACTTACCAAACGTCTTGTGTAATCGGTATAAGAAGCTTCAAGACACTTTATGATCGTAAAACATCCAGATCTAAAACAAATATTTTCCGATCACACAATTTGTCAAAAAGTTTGTGTAGCGTATCAAACCCGAAGCTTTTCACAACCATCTTCATAAACAATTGGGGCACGGAGAATATCACTAGTGTAATTTTAAATATTTTTGTCGTCAATATTATTCCGTTCCTGTATACACGAATGTTCAATAAACGATTAACTACATTCTAAATACATTCTATAGTCTAGTCTACCTACATTCCGAATAGTACAATTGTCTCAAATTTACCTATTTGCTTTGATATCCAGTCCAATGCCGTCAGTAAGATTGGAGGATTGTTAAATCTCAAAGGACGGCTTGCACTTACATTCCCTTTGCATGTTCATGGACAGCAATTCGATTACTAGGGGTTGATTACATACAATGAGCTAAGACGACAGATACCAGTATCTATATCTGTCGTCTTAGCTCATTGTACTGCTCAGATGTATAAAAGACTTATTTAGCTTACATACTATTTAATTCACGTTATCTAGTTGGAAGCTTAACGGACCATTAAAACCAATATATTCCTAATCTAAGTAACGGTTTACAAGATCTTTTGATTAGTTGATAATACTGCCGCTATGCTACTACCGCTAATAGTACTAAAACATATGTCTCATATTCAATAATAGGACACTCATCTCTGGTTTTTATGTCGCCACGCCACGTTTCACCTGAGAGAAATCTTATTGGAAACATATGCATACTTGAGAATAGTCCACAAGATTTTAGAAGGTAAGAGTTTCCTAGTATAGGAATATTCGTAACCGCCCGGATCACCGTACTCAATAGTGAAAACTTGTCATAACTAGATACATACATACGCAGACGTTGCGTTAGGCGTTCAGCTTGTTTGTTGGACAGGGAGAGAAACATCTCTCGAAACTGGATACTTAATTTAGATTGTATTACAGTTATTATTAAATGTGAAGTGATGAAAGTGAAAAAAACAAGCCGCAATGCGCTCGTACGATTGACTATTGCGACTATTGAAGTGTAACCATTAGTCAGAATTAATTTAATAACTCGTCCCATATTACCACTAAACTTCGAACTCCGATATGATTTTAATAAATTACATATGGAACTAGCTCTATTCTTCTTCCTTTATATACCTCGTATATTCCATTGTTTTAACTATCTACAACTCATCGGAACGTGCGGCTTTCTGAGCTGCCTTTCCTTGTTTTAGTTGTTGAAGTATAATATTAACAGTTTATATCCAGACAGGAAAATGCATTCCTTAACTTTACTAACATTTTCGTTGAGTTCTGGAGGTGTTATTATAAGTCGTTCTGAGACCGTGTTTGATGGTTGAAGTTTGTTAGATGGGTACTGTGTGTGTTTGAGTATAGTTATATACCTACTATAACTGACCATTAGAGCGTATTCTGGAGTGGAAACTCAGTTTTATGCAAAGTCATTCGGACCGCCTTTAGTTTACTTTTTTATTTCAATGAATCGCGAGACGGGCATGCAATTCGCCTGATGGTAAGCCATACGACAGTAGCAAAACCAAACAACACCGTGAATTACTAAGCAGTACTTTTCGTTTCACTGCGCTCACCATCCTGAGACATAAGCTGATGTTAAGTCTTAGTATGTCCAGTAGTTACTCGGGCTACAATGTCCTTCAAACCGGAACACAATAGTACTACCTGTCCAGGCGGCCTGTCACATATGAGAATCCTACCACCAGGAACACATAATATGAGAGAACTACCACCAGTAGGCTGTAAAGTGTCTAATTTTAGAATTTTTATAAATTTGCTTATTATTAATTTAGATACGTTTCCTTAAACTTGAATGTTCATAAATTTGCTTAATTTGAATTTTCATAAATTTACTTATTATGAATTTTGATAAGTTACCTTATTTAAGAATTTTCACAAATCGGCTTATTATGAATTTTTATATATTAGCTTAGTATGAATTTTGCTGTTTTCTTATTTTTTAATTTTGTTCAATTTTGATAAAATTGGTTGAATTTGAAATTTGATGCTCCTTTTTTTTGGAATATTGATATTTTGCTAATTTTTGAATGTTGATTAATTTGCTTAATTTTGACAGTTCACAAAATTCCCAAATATTTATTTTAAATACTTACGAGTACCTTAGGTTACTTTCAAACATTCAAATGGCGCCTACAAGCACGTTCGCAGTGCAAATCCCTTACTAAGTATTATGTAGCAAATCGAATGTCCATTAAATTAAACAGTGGAAATCAATTAGGAGATGCGTCGGGCTCCGTCCGGGCCGGTCTACAGCTGTGTTACCTAAATCTACCTTCGTATCGGCTGTTTGCATTCAATTGATTCCGATAATCTTGATTATATTGCTGGTTTATATTAAATTTTGTGTGATTTAGGTGATGTTTTTAATTGTTGAAGTTTGTGAGTGTATTGATGTGAATTTGCGAGTTATGGATCATGTTGGTGGCAGTATTAGAAATCCTGGAGGTCTGATTTTCTTACACTAGACTTAAGTTCAAAAATATCTATTTGTCTACCAACTTGACTATCCCTTTGAGTTTAGTTACCATACTAATGTAAAGCAACTCCAGTGCCAAATAGTTAGAAGTATGTAGTGTTATAGGCCACCGTAGTTTAAGATATAATGAAACGGATCCACAAATATGCAGTAAGGCTTTAAAGACTTCATTATCGATTGTCCGTAAACATAACTATGCCAGGCTTTATACAGGCTGATCTTGGAACGTGACATTCTTGCTAGGGTGGCTATGACTAGTTTTCAAATTAATCAACAGCAGTCGCTGTGCGAATAATATTTAAAAAGCATATAATAATAAATCTGACGCTAAACTTACCTCTCTTCAATAAAATATGCAGAAAAATAATGGCTTAGAAATTATGCAGCCAAAGTAGAGAAGCGAATATTTTTTATTTTGATTGTATGATGTAATTTTTCTAAAACTTAGTTATAAGTTTTCTTCGAGAATATACAAGCTTTCTAAAGCAAGCTTTATAAATGTGAATGTGGTATATTGTATTTTTTGGAGATTTTTCACAATAAAATTTATTTATTATTTATTTATTTCATGAAAGCGTCTTTGAACATGAATCTTTACGAAAATTTAGCTAAGTAACTTCTGAGATTATAGAAAAACGGAATAAATGAAATAAAGTTCCCTAAACGGAATATATTACAAGAAGTTAAAGTCGTCTGAGATCGACGTAAGTGAAGTTACATGCTTAAAAGATTTTTATCGATGAGTATAAGTTACCGAATGGAAGCCTGGATTTGACTTCAAGTGGATAGTTTCTATGCGAAAGCTAGCTGTCCGATCGATTATAGCATTTTAAAATAGAGAAAGTCATATTCTACCACAATATTTAATTAAAATTCAGTTAAGGTTTGGTTGCAATCGTTGCAACTCTGTCTTTACTTTAAGTATAATACCGTGTATAAAAATAATATGTATATAACCACAACTTAAATTTAGAATGTATTCGTCTAATATCTTAGACCAATTGTGACATGTGATAAACTCTGTCGTCACCCTGAATAATATACAAACGCCCAAACACTTTCGAACTGTTACAAAAAAATACATTTCTCGTCAAAACTATGTTTTATAGCAACAAGCAATATCAGCATGACCTACTTAAAACTATACAGAACCAATAAAATAACACAATATTATCGAAGAAGCAAAAACAATATAATAGAGCTAAGAAAGGAAGCTGTTATCGTGCAAACAAATTCTAACAATATTGCATTGTTGCAGTAATAATAAGATGCAAAGTTTACGCTCCGCCGTTTGCAAAAACAGGATCATTCGGAGGCGTGTGCAGTGAGCAAGCCAGCCTATTTGGCGCCTAACAGTTTGGAGCTTGGAAGAAACGTCTTTGACAAACGAATCTAGACCTTATGTGGTTTACCTACAGATTATTTAATTCGTTTCCTCAATCTAGTCAATTGTATTGAATAAATGCATTTAAGTTTAGTTTTAAAAGAAGGCGATACTGACTTTGATATTTGCTTTTAGAAAAATGGCTTCAAATATTTATTAATGCTGCACATTTTCAATCTCATGGTGCGTTTATTGCGCAAAGCTGGTTCAGAATTCACTCATCTTAGGAGAGAGTTAGAACTATTTTGCTGCCAATACAGCGAGATGACTCTAACTGTATAGTGTACAGTCGTACTATATTATTCGTAGTTATAATAATATATCCAGCATCGGTTCCGCGCGAAAAAAACTTGATAAAATCCAAAGTAATCGTTACCGAGGTTTCATAATGACAACTTCTCTTCATTGGTGGAAAGGTCCAGGCATTGTTACAATTCATAAGATACATAACTGACTATTAAAAACATTTCAAGAACAGCAAATATTCAAAAGCTTGCACAACAATGAAAAAAATATAAATTCATTCCGAAAATTGTTACTGCATATTTTTCGAGAGCGTTCATAGCCTTAAAAAAAAGCGATGCTGCAAAACATAGACACGTTATTGTACTACAGAATTCAGCATATAGTTGGATACAATTTATTCGTACAATGAGTTTAACAAGGACATTCACATCTGCGGCGTTAGTTAAATCTTTTTTGATCCTGTACGGCGCGAGTTTTTCTAATTGCTTACAGTTAAAAGTTGCGAGTAGTTTCAAACGGACACATTTCAAGTTAAATGAAGCTTTCACGGTTGAATTTGTTAGTATTTTACTCTTTCGTGTGATTTTACGTTCGCTGTTTCGAATTGCGGAATTTGGTTTTTAGTTGCAGATATGGGATTTAATGTCTTTAGGGTGTTATAATACTTTATTGTGTATAAATCGCAGCCTTTCTGGGGAAGGATGGAAGATGAACTTTGTTACACTAGCATTCAGTTTTATGTTACTTAATAATAGTTCAAACCTTCCCATCGATCAATTAATATAAATGAAAAATTCAACAGTGTCAAAAAAAATCTCAAAGACAGTCTTGATCCTTTTCTAAGACGGCTGTTCATCAGAAATTGCGAAACACTGTTCAGACGTTTATTTAATCTTCGACACTTTCACAAATTATAAATTAGAAAAAGTAGAATTCGAAGTAAACAGTGACGTACGAAAAACGAACTGGCCAAATAAAGCGAATCGACAAGAAGTAATAAAGTTTTACGAGTCGCCAAAAGAAACTAATGAAAAAGTGTTAATGTACCGTGTACTGTAACTTCAACTATTGGAGATCTGTCACAACCATTATTAACTTCACAAGGCCGCCTTTGAATATAAATGAACTGTGGCTTTCACTCTGCTTCACAAGATCTTGCTTTAGTTCTCTATGACGTCTTATAACCAGGTCATATAAATAGTATTGCAGTTGGAACTATCAACTTATCAAGGTAGATACTTCAATCGGAATATATTTAGATCAGACAGTCCCTATGTTCCTACATTAAAAGCTAAGTGCTACGGCAAAAAAAAACGTTTTGGGTCAAACTCAAACATTACATGTTATGGGTAGTAACAATTTAATCATGAGGAACAATCATAAATTTAGAGCAACATAATGTATATCATTTGGCCACTAGAATGGCTTGATATGCAAATGTAGCCTTTTATTTACTTAAATACGAAACGAAACTACAGTAAGAATACTAAGTTATTTAAATTAATTAAACTTTCAACTTCATTTGGCGAAGTTTCAAATCAAGATGTTTACAAGTTGGCTTTATTAAGTGTACCTTCTCTGCTTTGACCATTAGCTTAATAAATGTAGTTTTAAAAATTCTCATGAATAACTGAAGTTGTAATAGGGTCAAGAAAATAAAATAAACTGTTATGTTTTACAATAAAAAACATACATACATACATACATAAACTCACGCCTTTATGCCAGAAAGGGTAGGCAGAGGTGCAACCAAGACACCCACATTTTGCCTTGTATGTTCCGTCCCATGATATGACAGGGGGCGAGCCTTTCGCCATATCAGGCATAAATTCCTGACTGATAATGAATAGAAAAACCCAATTTTACTTTGCCCAGCCCGGGATTCGGACCCGAGACCTCAGCTTGTTAGTAGCAGTTGTTGTTTGGTTTTGCTACTATAAATGAGCGGTCGTTTCGTTTACTATCAGGCGAATAGCAAGCTCGAATCACGATTCATCGCAATAAAAAAAAAACAAAAGTAAGTTACACCAAATTCATCAATTTTGTCACAAAAAACTACTTGCTACGGATAGAAAAAAATATATTCATCTGATATTAGAACTCATATGGAATACATGAGCTTAAAGCAATAAACTTATATTGAGCCATATAATTGTGAATGATGCAGACGTTAGAAGCAACTTGGTGTAAACACATTCGTGCAGTTTTACGTATGACGTTTGAACATTCGAACTTCGTTTCGGATCATAGAGTAAACTCCCTATATCGAATGACGAAGGTAACATGTTGACAGTTGACAGTATTTGAACAGCGTAGCATTTACCGAGTCACTTTTCGAGTCATAATAAATCTTTGACTTTCTCGAAATTAATTAAATATAGTACATTTCAAAACTGTAGTGAATCCGAACAGAAACTCTCGAAAGACAATCGACGCTGATTGCCGATGAGTATGCCACTGACAGTGCCGCGATCAATCTCTTTCAGATTGCCGCCGTATTTAACAACTCAGCCGATAATGGAAGTGGAGATTTCTTTGTTTTCTTTCTATGTTTACGACGCGACGGTGGGAAGGGTAAGCAGATGTTTTGATACATAACTAGCAAAATTCCATACATCTGCTTTGAGTTAAGCTGTTTATGACTTATAGTTTGACTAATTATTGTAATTAAGGGCATCTTATTATTTCTACTGTGCACAATTGTTTTAAAACAAGAGCAAATTTTAAATTGTATAGACGAAAAAATACTAAGATAGGTAATTATAATTAGTATTCAAGAAAAAATCAATTTACTATAAAGATAAAAGTAAAAAACATTTAGTCAATAATTCAATTTTCCATCTATCCATCAGCCAAAGGAAGTCCACTGCTGAACATAATATGTAGCTCTCCTCATTCCTGATTCCATCTCGTAGGGAAACCCTGAGCATAGCCCTCTCCATAGCTCATACAATTTTACCGTCATAATATCAAAATAGCATTATACATTCTAAATATTAGACAATTTCCGAGAGTTTTAAACAAATACGTGCTTTTATTTGCATTCAAAAGGTTATTTGCAAGAATTCTAGGAATTCATAGTTTGAATTGCGATTGCGTTTACCGATACTCTACGCTATTGTCCCTTACTAGGAAATAAAAAATCAGAGCAGCTCAGTGTGCATATTTGTATCTGGAGCGTCAATAATAACAAATAGACGCATTTAATATTGTTATGAGATTTTTACAATGTGATATTAATTTCACTGTTTCGTAGAAAATCGACGGTAATGTCTTTCCCCTCATTTTACGAAATCCAATTGCAACATTCCCTCATTTGCTTTTGTAAAGCTCTGCAATATATTAATCAACATTTGTTGTAGATGACCACTACAATAGAGCTCCTTAGTTTGTAAACAGAGATAAACATTAAATAAACACTAAAAATATGTAAAAAAAAAACACAATTGAATTCTCTCAGCTCCGCCTAAAAGTTTAAATTCTATTATTTTACCTTAACTTAAATATACCTTACCTTGCCTTAAATATACAATCAAAGGAATAGACACGTATACAAGCACTGTAATTAACCCGAACTCAATCTGTTTACCCAAAACTGAGATACTAAGTACAAACTAAGGTTGCTTCAAAGCGATTTATGTATTTCTCAAAGTAAATATCGTTAGGATCAATAGCTTTTGTCGAAACCGGCTAAGTGTTGCGGCTTTGTGAACTTTCTGTGGAATTTAAGAGACCCTTCGAGACTATTGGATTGTGTTGTCTCTCGGAATATTTAAGTGAATCCATTTTGGAAATCTATCCTCTTGTAGTTACTCTTGCGGGTTATTTGATGTAACGGTAATTGAGCGTTGTTAAGATTATTTCGGGGTTTATCTTCCTTTATTAACGACTGTAGTAATCATTTCCATTTTATTCTGTGTTTAATGCCAATTTAGGCACAAATATTTTTTTTATTTTATAAATTAATTAGATAAATACTGTAAATATAATTATAAACAAATTCAGATTATTGAAAACAATTGAAAACAATTATAAACAAATTCAAATCGCGATAAAATCCGTATAAAATAGTTTTATTTCAATGTGTAACATTCGCGTAAATCTAAGAAACCAAATTCAGATTAATTCAGTAAATATCTATAAGTACTGTATATGCTTTATAGCAAATGTTAGATAACTACAAGAATAGTTAGCATATAAAGAAATATTAATCGAAATAAAGACAAAAAAGGTTTTGTTTTCAAACGAACGACTCAAAACGTTCCTTGTTAGAGCGATCCTAACTTGAGTCATACAATGTCCCATCACAAATATTTAGTTATATATGTATGTATATAAAATTATTATTATTCTCATATTTACACAATTTCTCAAGAGTGAAGATAAAAAACTATTTATTGTAGATAATATGCTGCCCATGGAATTATTAAAAGGCGAGAGGGATATAATGGAGTATATTGCAATAGGTATTTTGGTAAGTCCCAAAAATTCAACGGCAAACTATCCAGATAAGTGTTCTTTTTAACTATAAAACTTTTAATTTTGATACAACTTGTCAACTAATCCTCCTTTACGAAAACTTTGTTCAAAGAAAACTTTCCAGATTAGTTTCTCGTGAATATACAGTGATTATGTTGCAAAAAACGTACGTTCGTGATTAAATTCAATGTCAAAACATAAACGACGGCGAAGGACATCGCGTGTACGACCCAGAATTGTACCACTAGGCGTTACACGTCGCGTTACTCCTTTTTTTTATAATCTAGATTTATTTGATCAATACACCAACAATTAGATCAAAGGCTCGACTAGGTATAAAATCATAAAAACTAACACGACGAAGGAAAACATCGGCGAAAATTTAATGGAATTCCTGAAGTAATTTCGATGGTATGTAATTTTTTTACTTTAAGCTTTTAAGCTAGTATTGTGAATTAATGACAAACCAATTTTCATAAAGCAGCCATATTTAAAATTACTATTTAAATCAAGCGGAGATGAGAATTGATTGATGATATTTTATCATTCTTTATATATTAATTTCTTCTGATGTCATTAAGCTTACATTACGATGCGTCTTAATAATTAAATTAAAATTATACTCTGCCTTATTAACACTACTTATACTCAATAATGTAGACAGCCTCCATGGCGTATTTGGTAAGACGCCGCCTGTGAAACTATAGGCCGCGGGTTCGATCCCCGCACCGAAACCAATATTTGTATGATCCACTGGTATTTGTTTCGAGTCTGGGTGTTTGAGAAACCGAAAATTCTCTTCTAGTTTTTGATACCCACGATAAAAGACTCGGACGTAGTGTGAGGTCAGGATTATGTTTGTGACTGTTGGGTATACTTATTTATGTAGTAACTTGGCTACACCAGTATATAAAAAAAGCAGACAAACAAACAATCCCACAATCTAATCATAAACACAGTATTATGAATAAAAAACCCGGTCCGTGACCGCAGTCGTTTCGTTTAACTATGCAGACGATCTGTGTGTCACGTCATAATTTATCGTTAACATATTTTAACATGTTATTTTACTAACTCGTTATTTATTTGTCAGTTATATTATATCAACTAATCTTTGGCGCTTCGCCCGGCTTTTTATTTTTTGCTGGCGTAGTAAGGACAGCACAAGTATTGTCTTTTTAGTTGGCTTGGGACACGTTTTAATTTGAAGCTCTGCGCGCAGCATGTTTATTAATTTAAAATATGTTATAACATCATCGTACTAAAATTGCGTAAAATTAAGTGAATTTTAAAATTACTTGTCTTGAAACTTACGTCATCATATTAAAATGTCTGTGTATGTAAAGTTAGAATAATATTAGGGTATACGAATGTATAAAAATGGTGGAAATCCGTCATAATGTCTTACACGAGTGTGCCAAGTTTCGGGTTCAGTCCGTGTAATCTGGTTTTAAGGAGGCCGGTATAATTATGTCGACTAAACATTCGATTTAGACTTTACTGCACGTAACACTAGTCATTGTTGTGACATTCTTGTTTCAACATACAGAAATGATTTATAGTTCAAAACTGAGGATTTGTACACAGAAACTTGTAATTTTTTCATCGAAATGACTTAAAACTCTCTTCGATATCATGTATTTTAACAGTAAGTTAATCGTTTCGGGCAACATTTTGTAACAATTTTCGAACAATGAAACCCTTGAACTACACATATATTTTTCTAATATTTTCTCACAGATATTCCCCAAATAAGGGAACAAAAACAGTCTTAAAGAGTTCACTTACAACCACCAATCACGGCTACACATCTCAGTTCCAGTCACTCGGCTCCTTAATGCCAGTTTTATCTCCATCCACTTTAATTTGCCCCGTCCATTTTAAACGTATAAAAATGATGCCATCCCTCTTTTTGGAAAAACTACGCCACTGACCACCGCAATCCATTCGTCCTGGCACATCCCGCCCTGACCCGGGACTCGGGATTCATCGAGCTATTTCCCGGGAAAACCCGCTGTTTCATTTTATTGGTAGTTGGTAGATTCGCGGGAAACTTTGCATCATAAAGAGGAATGATTTTTGCAAGTGTAACGTTTGTTGACTTGCACAAGAGGGCCGGCAGCGACTGGATGCGTAAAGCAGCAGACCGGGCTCTGTGGCGTACCTTGGGAGAGGCCTATGTACAGCAGTGGACTGCAACGGGCTGATGTTGATGATGATTATGATAATGATGATGATGAACGTCTGTGGCATTCTATTCTGAGAAATGAAGATGTTAGGTTTATTTTTTTAGTATTTGCTTATATAAGTTATTTAGTATTAGTTCAAATGGAAGCATCGGAGGATTTTTTGGAGTGTTTCACAAGTATTTATTTATAATTTGTCACAAATTATAAATAAATACTTGTGAAACGTGTCAAGTGTGTGTGTAAAATGTCTGTCAGTTCCTAATATTTTACTAAACTTACAATAAAGCCTAGATATACCACAACTCAATTACGAATCACTATGCGATCTATTTACATCTAAAAAAACATACCACACACAAGAATACGGCCATTAAAACGATAATTGAAAGAAAATATTTCTATTTCATACACATAAACCTTTTCACTATCAGAGATTCTAAGAAAACCAAATATAATTTCAATTTGTCCGTTCATTCAATCAGGCTGCGATGAGGCGACACCCCCCCTCCGCGGCACTCAGGTCGTCGCGGGGGGTACGCCCCTCCCAGTCGCATTACTTAGAAAAGTACTCATTGTTTGACGACCCGGGCAAACACAAAAATAAATTTTGTCCCCAAACATACTTGGGTTTATTACGACTGCCGATATTGCGGTATGGTTTGGGTTAGGTTTTATAAGTATATATTCTATGAAATTGTCAGGATAGATAATTTTATTTTAAGTAAGAAAATTCAATCAGTATTTGAATTTGCCTTTCAAATTAATTTCAGCGATTATTTAAAAGACCTTCAAGATCACTATAATTAGACACAAAAGGTCCACTGCTGCAGATAATGCCCTTCATAGATTTCCACTGCCAACGGTAAGCTTGCATCCGGAAACTTGCTACTACATTAGGGCTTTGATCAAGGACTTGTTTTGAGATATTTAATTGGACCTGATCCCACTGAGTAGCCCGAACATGTTTTTTTATGCTTTGTAGATTCCTATAAACATAGTGAAATAACCTAGGTAAAGCAACATTTCAAGAGCAATCAACTATATTGCCGATCCCAGCTCTTGGGTTAATAAAGTCTATACAAAGAAAGTTATACATACATCTTATCATTTTTACCACCGTCAGATTGACTTTCTTGTCACTTAAATACTGGCCAAGAAAAATAATCTAACCTCGCATATAATTATCGTTTTAATACCATCTCGTGGTTGTATCAGCAATCAAAATAACCACCACAATCTGGAGCGTAGTGAAAATAGCCGTAGTAACAATACATGCAAACAATATTACAAACTTGAGAGGCAAAAATAGCAGTCCCAACTCTTACGGCGAACCGCGGCTCGGATGCATAAAATGATTGTTAAACTCATATTATGTTCAGTAAATACGCCGCGTTTAGAGTCACTTCTGGTTGGGAGTTCCTCCTTGTACGAGTATATGTGTCCAATAATGTAATACAATATGTAATTGTGAATAGTGAAGCCTCGCTGCAGACAAGTTAAATTGTTCTTTGAATTTAAACTTATCCGAGATACTATTCATTTTGAGAGCTTTTGTGGCGCTGTAGGTAAGTCGTTGGCTGCGAAACAAAACACTGTGTGTTTGATTCCGGCACCAAGACAAAATATGTTTTCGTGATCAGCATGTATTAGTTTTAGGTTTGGGTGTTTGTATAAAAGTATGGTTTCGTGTTTTCTGACACCAGTCCACCCCTTATACAGGCGTTGGTATATACATATAATGCATTTTTATTATGAATCAGGTAAATTATACACTATAAATGCGGAACCCGCCAAAACCGCAACCGTACCAATCGCATATAACTCCAGTGTTCCAGAAAGTTGTTCAAACAAGAAGTTACATTTCTAAAAATGTTTGCCATACTCCACAGCATAAGTTTTACATTTGGGTTAAATGATGAGGAAATCTGCTAAAGTGCTCCCGTAACTCAGCAGGAATGAAACTCATATCGCGTAATAGCTCGGACTGTTTTTATTACCCCTTGAATAGTTTACTTGAAATAACTGCATTTGTTTCTTCATCACAATTGCGTTTTCCGTCTGATTAAACATTGTAGCTTTGGATTTAATGATGGAATTGAAGATTTAATGTTAAATAAATTATTACAATGCTGACAGCAACCAGGTGGAGGGACGATATTCGTGGGGTGACTGGTAGCGGTTGGCGACGATGGGCTGAAGATCGAGTCCAGTGGCGTGCTATGGGAGAGGCCTATGTCCAGCAGTGGACGCAGAAGGGCTGATGATGATGATGATGATGACAGCAATAATTCCGGAATTGAACTAATCTTATATACTTGCTAATTCATTACTGGTATCTCATTTAAGGGTGTTACGGAGACATTTTTGAGCAGCCGAGGCCTTAACTGTTGCCATTTATGATTCTCACTCTCTCTCTCTCCTTTCAGCTATAGGAAGTCCACTGCGGAACATATATCTCAACAAGGACCTCCCCATTGACCTGCTGGAAGTGGCCTGCATCCAGGACATTTATGATTGATAGGTTAAAAATTCAGAGACATTAAGCACTCACGAAGTTGCATACAAACAAATGCTTCCGTGAAAATATAGATTTCATAGTCTTTAGCCGTTTTCTTCTTCAATAGTTTAAGAGTGCCCGGCATTTTGTGTGTGAGCAATATGAAACATCTGTATAAAAATACATTTATATCAGAACAAAGTCTCCGAAAACTCTATAGTTTAACCGACACTTACATAGCTTGCTCATTCCATTTCCAAAGAGAGTAAAGCAGTAATCTGTTAGTATTATAGGAATAAAATTGGGTAGCATGGTTGCTTTACATTTAATTTTATTATGGTATCAAATAATACGTTGCTATAAAGGAAAAACGGTTTCTATATGGAAATTGCTTCAACACTGCTGTAAGCTTTATACATATACCACGAACACCTATGATACGTTAATAAAGCAAAGGCGATTTTATAATATTTTTGTCAGATTTTGTAAATATTTGAAAATATGGACAGTAATCTTCAGACTAAGGACGAAGGTGGGTTATATTTGGGCATGAAAAATGCGATATCTGCTTATTTTTGTGAAAGCATTATCAGCTTTTAAAAAGGATTTGTAAATAAACGTATGAATATTTGGTAAACGTATTTTCCATCAGTGTTTAATAAAACATTGGTATCACTGTGATCGACCCGCCTTATTTTTATTGTTTATACCTCTATCATTTATGGATAATGTATTGTGTATAGAAAAAGGTACCTTTTGCAATAAGTTAATAACAGCTGAAATCGCTGCAGCTTGCGTTCATCACAATGGTATGAAGGTAAAACTAGATTCCCCCGTAGACACGTGCATTATAAATGTTTTGCGGATATCGCAATTCGCGATACATCCGAATTCCACCGCTATTTCATTTCCCCGCGCATGAATACAGGATTATATCGTTTTTTGTTATTCATACTCGCCTATCTACATTTTTATGTGTAATTTGAATTATCATAAACATATTATGATTGTAGTGTATTCATGAATATTTTTAAGGCTATTTTACAATATTTTTTTTGTAGTAGAATATTAGTGTCCGCCGAGATTGCAATCATAAGGTCCGTCAACGTGTCATTTAATGGTTAAATAGGGCAGTTATTTATTACAGACATATTTTGTAATTATCACCATCGACAATATTTACAGTCATGCTGCAATCTGCCGTAGTAAATTAAAATATTCTTTATTCATACAGTTCATGAATCGCGTTATTACTGTATCGTTTCAATGTATTGACTTATGTTAATCTTTATCCAAAACTTACGATACGTTGTGTTATGCGTATATGAAGTTTTATTTTTTATAAAACACGTGTCCAGTCACGTAGCCATTGTATTTCCAATCTGACAGTTCAGCGTTGACCCATAAACACAGCACTACAAAAATACTATAATGTTGCTATTACAACACGTAGAAGAAGATGACCTGTTTCCTAAGCTCGATGTAGTATAACTATTGAGATATTGGTATCCCGGATAGCGAACACTGTACGCAGCGGTTACGATCCCATAATGGTGACCACGGAAATATATTTAGATATTTCTGTGATGGTGACCCAAACTGTGTCACGTTTCGAGCTCATGCTGTACATTCGGTTACAATTAGGCGAGTCCATTAGTGTCAATCAGGCGTATTACAGTCATTTTGTTGTGCTCGTATAAAAAATAAGATGACTATAACTACACTACGAAAAGTGTTAATCCCACGGCCAATTTAGGAAAGAATCTACCCACAAAGCCGATAATGTAATCAGGAAAGTAATTTATACTTTTGTACATATCAAAGCGGTACTACAGAGCCATTCAGTGGTTCTGTATATTGCGCTTTTCCCCTTTATACAAGCCATTTTCTATTAGGATATAACTTCCTACCATTCAGAGCAGCACATTTATATGAAATTCGAGGCCCGTTGCACGTCGGCGGGTAGTTCAGTTAGCTAAATGTTCACTTAGCAAATGGTTTGGGTTTAAATCGGAGATATTATGCGGTTATGTGGTGGTGAAGATATTCTCCGTTCGATTCATGATTTTTGAATTTACACCAAAGAACAGAATCGTGCGATAGACTTTCTTGATGACAAGTTAAACCTGCATCACTAAAGGATCTAAGAGATTGGTTACAGCTGCTTTAGGTTTAAAATCATATTAGTAAATTCGTGTAGCGACAGTTTCTAAATAATATAGTTTTTTTCGTTTTAGTAATAATTTTATCGTAAATATATTTAAGAGGAAGGTAGTTTGTGGCTTGCCTGTCTCTAGAATTTTGTATTGTGTCTCGCGCTTCGTAAGGTATGTGACGAATTCATACTCGTATCGTAGACTATCTAGTGCAAAGCTGTGTTTGTTGCGTCTATAACCACTACCATCGTTGGCGCCGACCATCCAGCATCGGCAATGGACTCCGGTGAGTTAGCTTGACGTATTTTACCTTTCGCCTGGATTATTATTTATTTCGCTTTTATATTTATCTATATATCTCTATCTCTATATCAGCCCATATACGTCCCACTGCAGGGCACGGGCCTACTCTACAATCGAGAGAATCGATTGAGAGTGGTTAGGCCATATAGTCCACCACGCTGGCCTAGTGCGGGTTGGCGGACTTACATACCGTAGAAATTCTTTTTTTAAAATCGCTACGGTATGCAGGTTTCCTCACGATGTTTTCCTTCACCGTTAAAGTGCGTGGTGATTGACTATCAATACACACATAACTCCGAAAAGTCAGAGGTGTGCCCTGGGATTTGAACCCGCGACCACCGTGAATATGTAGGCAGCCGCGTCTGGTCCGTTACCAACAGGCCACCATATTGTCCTTTTATTTCGAATTGGTTCACGAAACGTATACAGAATAGGCTTAGGTAGAAAAGAAGACTAGAAGTCTTTGTGTGATTAAAAGCAACAGCTTCTGCTCAGCATTTTAAAAGTCCGTAAACTTTTTTGTTTTCGTAACACATAACAAACGATATAAACCTCACCGTTGCTGTAAAATAAGCATATATTCATTTAATGAAAAAAAATATATAATAATACTCATTTTTACTGAATTTATGTAAAGCCGCAATTGTAAAAATCAAGTTTCCCTAATTCAGCGATACAATACACTATTCCAAGAGCGGCCTTTGTCCCGGACGGTTGAATCAAATAGACACCGATCCACTCTAACCGCTAATTCAGAAGGCCCGAAATCAAGCCGCTGTCCACTAAATCCAAGCCACTTTTTCATTCAATACCCCAATGACATCACAAAAGAGGCTCGGAACGACGAGCCCGCATAAATCACTACACGTCATCTCTCCAAGCTTTTGTTCACGTTCAAAGACTTCATTCTAGAGACAACCAGCCACTTCTGGTCCGATGTTATCAGTTTAATCCACTCGACGAGAGTTCTACTAGAGATGGTTGTCAAACCGCTGAAAGAAATTTGTTGCAATTATACAGGTATTTCGGTCGGAGCGAATCTCTTTGAAATTAAGATTCGAAGCTATTTTATAGGACTTCCACAGTTGCTTTGTAGCCGTGACGAATAAAAGCCATTCTTAAGTCACGGATGGGTACTAAAGCTTTTTCACGTTTAAATATTTATTATATATACTACAAGATATTTTGGTAAGAATTTAAGTGTTTCAGATAATATTCGAATTATAAAATCAATATTGGCTTCCAATATCAGGAGTTCTTGGAAATTACTTTGGGAAGTTATGAAACCTGATCAAAGGCTTGAAACAGTAAATTTAACTTACTATCATGCTCGGATAGATTTTGGCAAGTACCGCGTAGAGTATTTTTTTTTGCCCAATTTCTAATATATATTTATGAAGATATAAAGTTAGTAGATAAGATTGGTATGGGATATTCGAGTATATTTTGTAATCACAACACCGAGCTTTAAACTTATTGACTTTGGATTCATTTGCGTCTCTCTTTACAAATTCAATCATAAACGCAGGTGGTAGTAATTGCTGTTAATAAATAATAATTAAAATCTGTCTTAACCTGATGTCATACTTAACTAAGATGTTATCTCTATGTCACATAATACTAGCATGAAATAACAGCTTAGCTATAATTGCAGCCTGTATGTCCTCATATTGCCGGATACACACTAATCTTAATAGAACAATAGTGCATTATCACTAGGTTATAGAGATTTTAAAAGGCTGTTAGGATTAATTTAATCTGAAGACATCCACCTGGTTATTTGTCTTTCATATTATGAAAACGTAATTGGTTAAAATCATAATATTTCTGCTGTATGTCGTCATGCTTTGTAAGTATGCTAAGATATGAAGTAGTATCACATTCCATATTATTATTTAGTTTTACGAATAGCGTGAATTTATTTCCCTATTCATTGTATTTTGGAAAACTTAAATTTACCATAAGATCTAGGTTGAAATCTTCTACTAAGTTGAGAAACACTTGAGTCACAATCGCCAATTCTGCTTATGTTCTAAAAAAAATATTGTTCACAATCATGGAAGTGCACGAACCTAACACAAAACCCCAAAATTAATAACTTCCTTACATGAAAATAAGATAGGGCATCTGATAACATTAACGACTCTACCGGTTGCCAACAATCGTTTTCAAATTCAGTGAAATGTTGATTCCAGAGATGCACCGGCCGATAGAAGTTGAAATTATCACAAATAATCCCAATAAGTAGACAAAACTTAAATTGTTCTCCAATATCTCGCCCGGCGGGGTTAATTACGGACTCAGATCGGACCAGATAAAACTTGGCGAGAAAGTATTGACGTTTCCACTTAAGATTAAATTGGTTTAAGGTTTTATTTTTCTTAGAAATTACCTCCACTGGCGAGAGGTGAGGGCTATCTGGGATGATCTAGATATTACAAAGGATAAGAGGATATCGAATCAAGGGTATTGTATTTTAATGGTGCTAATCTTGGACTGTAATGTTTTCACTAAGCTTTTCATAAGCTAAATCCATAATTTTCTGTCTAAACCAAATAAATAAGTATAAGTAAATGAAGAACAATGTTTGACTTAGCACTTTAAGTAGTATTAGTAGTAAATACTGTAGAAATCAAGGATTATTTTCCTAGGATGTTTCAAGCAGAATTTGGTAAAAGATTTTGATTAAATTACATCTGAAATATCAGAATATATAATATTGAACTCCTAATGCTACAAAAAATTAACAATACCTCATTAAAAACTTTTATAGGAATCAGCATGCGCAAACACAAACTATGTGTATAAAAATTCGTGTTTCGGTTATTAGGCTGTAAAATCTAATCTGGCGAATTCAGATCAACATTATTAGTAATTCTGTTATCAGTTTAATGAATACAATAACAACAAATAATAACTTTATTTTTATTTCTCTCATACAGAAAAGGGTACAAACATATTCAATTTACATATAAGATGTGAGACTTGTGTCTGATAAAGGCAGGGCCTGTGTTTCAGATCACTATTCACAGTCAATATTAAATATTCACATTCTTCTAATAACACCTATTTTAAAGCTACAGTACGTATTTCAACCTGAAAGCAAATAAATCCTTATTTTATTTATTTACAAAACAAAATATAGAATTGTAACAATGCAAAATATGTCTCAATATATCTTGTTGTTTAATTTACGCCGCCGTATGGGCTTATAAAACTTCATTATACTCGCAGGACTGTTTTAGTACATTAGTGGGTTAGATGATACTACGGAGTCATGTTACGATTTAACGTACTATGACGTGTCATATTAACTTCTAATCAAAAGTATTCGAAAATTCAAAGCTATATAGTAAATATAAATATTTTGTATCTGTATTATTAGATTGATATTAATCAGTGTTATAATAATTGCTTCAGTTGACGACAGGTTCCTTAACAAGCCTTCAATGGGTGACAACTTACTCAAACCGCTTTACTGTAATCCATTGAAAACCAGTTAATAAGGTCAACAACATGACCAATATGTTTGGTAAAACAACTGTTAAATACTTTTAAAGCCACTCAACTTACTTTTTGGCTTCATAAATTAAAGCTTTATAAAAATAATTGAAATTAACATAACTCTAATTTAAAATAACTCGAGTATATAGTAATTGAATAATAAAAGGATACTAAAATATTCAAGATTCACTTACATATCCGATTTTCCATGTTATTCTATGTAACGTTCACTACTCTTCTAATCCGCGTCAGTATATGGGTACGATATATCGGATCGTACATTAATCAAATATTCTAACCTCTTTGGCTAGTTTCCAGTTAGCAAAGGGTGAAACTGCTGAACTGAAGCCAAATATGGCTTGCATATCACAGTGAAAATTCTCTCTTGTACACACAATTAATATGAATTGTTTAGATTGTAAAGTTTTATGCACTGTATTAATTTTAATGTGCCGGCGACTGTCTCATGAGAAAAATAAACGGCAATAATGTACAGCAAAAGGCTTATTAATTAGACGATGAAATGGGTTTATATTAATAAGATGTCTCGACGCCAGTACGTAACTGGCTGGATAGAACATTATACTGTAGTGGACTGTAAACTATTCATGCATTTCAATTAGAATTAATTATACAAATTGTATGCATATCAGTTATTCAAATGATCAGAATAACTGATTTTGTACGAAGTATCATAAAGTACGAGTATTATACACCCATCTGTAGTAAGAAACTAACGAGCTTGTATGAAGAGATTGATGACAATATATTTATAAAGCGAAAGAATTACACAGCAGATTATTTCCCCAAAGATTTCTGCTACAATATTGACATTAAAGAACCAATTGTGATTGCGTAAAAAAATAAATATTTGCTAAAGTTCTTTAACGAGCAACACTTCGGCAATTAAGAGCCACCCCTTCCGTGTACACCCCGTTGTTTGTATTATCGAAAAAAGTTTTATAACTCTCAAGCAACGCAATTTATTTTACGTAAACCTGGAAATTTATAATTCTCTCAAACTTTATTCCTTTTTATATTGCGAATAATGTACATCATCAACCTAATTGAAAGAGCTTTCACGATTTGGCAGAGCATTATCGCATTAAAAACTAGTTTTTTTCAAATAAAATATAAACATACACAAAGCCTTAGTGTGCACAGGCTGTAAAATGTTAGATAAGGGGTTCGATTTCCAGGGCAAGAAACCCTCTATTTCAAAGTTCGAAATATACATTGAAACGACGACTGTGCTTTCGTGTAAATATTTATTACATACATACATACATACATAAACTCACGCCTTTATCCCCGAAGGGGTAGACAGAGGCGCCACCAGGACACCCACATTTCGCCTTGTTTGTATGTTACGTCCCACGATGTGATAGGGGGCGAGCCTATCGCCATATCGGGCACAAATTCCTGACTCCGGGCTGATAATGAATAGAAAAATCCAATACCACTTTGCCCGACCCGGGACTCGAACCCGAGACCTCAGTTTTGTAACCGTACCGTAATACAACTACGCCACCGAGGCAGTAAATATTTATTAAATTCAAACTAAATTGTCGATGCTTTAACAATTTGCTCGAATGCCAGACCTATTCAAAGAAAAGAAAATTTAAGTTATATACCATGTCTACCTACATTCTTCTTCATAAAGCCTCTTAACTAAAAACCTGTATTAAGTATCACATTAATCTTGGCATAATTACCCTGGTTATGAGTATTTTAAGCTACAAACACGTCACAGCTAGAATTAGCAGTACTATTTACCGGCCGAACTTCTGTTAATGGATGCAAACTGCCCACTCTAAATATAAAGCGGCTAAACTGCTTATGATAGATGTTTCTGCAACTTGCCTAGATTCCGTTTTTGGAGTATTTTTTAGTAATGCATTTTTTATGTTGAAATGCAAATAATTAATAAAGTAATCTCTTAATCAAAAACTATGCTATTAATTTATTTGTGCAATATGTTGTCTTTGTAATTATGTATATTCTGCTGTGTCAGGAACTACGATGATCTTTACGGTTTCACGTTAAACAAAGGTTAGTGAATCAAACGTTTTAAGTCCCGAAGTGTAATGAAATACAAAGCTTTAGAAATAATACGAACATTTCGCCCTTTGCGCCTATATTAGGAGATAAGGTATATTAGAAAAATATATACACACGTGATCAAGTAACATTTCTTTTAATGTAAGACTGTATAGGATGTCCGCAAAATCTCTTTTAATTTTTGAGACCTATGATAGAAGTATTAGTAGCTATTGACCGTGACGTAAGCGTCTGTTAGTTGCATTAATTCACGAAATTAAAAACAAACAAATAACTGCAACACACGAGAATCCCATTCCCGTATACCTTATCACCGGCGCAGTCGCATAAACTAACTTAGCTAATAGTGCTAAAGTATGATAATATTCGGGCCACACGCAAACACCACTATAAGTCAGGCTGAATTAGTCAAATTCCGAAATAAGCTGCACGGCGTCCTTTGCCGTGTGTTTGCATTTCGGTTCGAAATTCAGTTACAAATTTGATTGATGGCTTTGGTTGGTTCTGGGCGATTGGTTCCGTAATATTTACATACATGGACTAATTCGGAATTCTATGTTTAGTATACCTATACTACAGAATCTAAATGAGTTTTTTTTTAGTATTAGTAATGAGTGAACCGATTACAGGCTGTAATGTAAACCATTATGATGGCCAATACCAATAAAAAGTTCGTGAGTGGAGATCTTTACCGCAAGTGCAGCGTCAGACGTCTACTCATAAATCGAAAAGCCAAACTAACAAAGATTGTAGATAGTCGCTAAAAAGAGAACGTTTCCAATTATAATAGAAAACTTTTAATACTTTGAAACGGAGGCCCATGATCAATAGTGAATTTCCTTTGTCCAAAAATATTAATAAAAGCTTTTGTACCTCCGGTAATGACTATCTCGAGACTTCACATCATGTTCTTCCATTCTGTTAAGTCGAAGCTTTTCTCCTCTGTACCAGAATCAATAAATGCACGAAATAAACAACGAAATTTATGAAAACACAATAAAAAGAAATGAGATTTTTAAAGTTTAATCTTATAAACCACACCGCATTCAGATAAGTCACCAAGCACCTGCAGAGCTCTAAAAACTAACACCAAACAGTAAGCAGGAGCAAACGCCCCAATAAATTTCAGTTTAACCGTAGCAAAATGCAACCATAAATGCCAGAATAAGCCCGAATGGAGTTATTTTTCTCAATTTCAGTCTAATAACGATGCGGACATGTGTAGGTGCCATCGCGTCGTGCTTTACGGGCTAACTAGAAATATAAGTTGATTTAAAAAAGTTGTGACAGTTTTATTAATGCGCTCGGGTCGGGGGTCGGAGGTTGGCAGAGTTTCAAACTGCTGCTGTAAGTGGGACATTTGTGTTTGTTTATTGTGCCAAGGAGGCTGAAGAAATTAACACTGAACTAGGTATTGAATATAGATGTATCAGAAGTGATATTGGTAGGCAGTAGGAAGCATAAATTAATATCGTTGGACACGATAGGTCATACGAATAAATTCAATTAAAGTTAAACATAAGTTTTTGTTCAATTGATTGTATTTGTGATAATATTATGTAATAGATGACGTATATTTGTTATTTGGTTTTTAAATTACGTTCTACATTGAAAATACTTTTAATTTTAAACGAGGTATGCTATATGGTGTATTGTGGAGGAGCATTATACATCGTTTGCTCTTCGTAGTTACACAACTACTGAAGCGGTAGTGCTATATTATATTACAAAGTTTTAGCATAGCTTTGAAAATATAACTGTATTTTTAGCTACATTTAAGCCTTTTCTAATGAAGATTATACTTTACCAACGTTATTGAAATTATTGGCTCGTTTGATTTCACTTTGATGTAATTGTAATTTTCACCTAAATCTAAACACGTTACGGAATAGAAACAAAAGCTAATTTTGACTATTCACTACACTTCTCCTAATTAATTCCGTGATCTGAATCAAGCAGTTTAATTGTTCACTTATCAAATTACCGAAGTTGGGCCGCTAATTACCGACCAACATTTTAGAATTCGCAATCCTGGTCGGGGCCTTTGCGTTTCCATTTAAAATGTCCGAAGCCGTATACCTCACCGCAAATGCCGTTTATAGACTGCCTCGAAAACTGATGGTTTATTTAATCCAGCAGAGAGTTGGGCGGGAATTTTTAATGTTTTGCGGTTCCACGACTACATTTTTAAAAGTGATTTGATTGGAAAAAAGTCGTCTGTTTAATGATTGTTGGATTATGTTCTACAGGGAATTAGTGTGTTTTTATACTGGTATCAAAAAGTGACGATGATGTAAGTGCAAGCAATAGAAATATCAATTAGTTGCAATGAAAATTACTATAATTGTCCAGAAATGCTATCTAAATAGTCTTGACTCTCTGAAAAAGCTGTATTTTGGTCAACATGGGCTTCAGAAAGTTTTTTGTAAATCTTTTTTTACGTGTCTATTCCTCATTTGCGATGTCGTGACTAAATGTTTTCATTTTGTTTTAACAATATTTACGGTATGAGGTGCGACCAACAAAGTGATATTTAAAACAAGCAAAAAGTAATTAACACCCAAAGCCATTAAACATTCTAAACTGCACAGCTACACGGAAGAGTTGAAACCGCCTATAAATATTCAAAAGTCTTTCCCCGCTTTATTTGAAATTCGTCACGAAGCAGCCGCTACATCCAATACATATATAAATCTTCGACAGATGCGTACATTTTTTACGGGGTATAAATCGAAAAGGTCCCGACCGTAAAACTTTACTTTGGTAAGCAATACAGAATAATCTAATTTCACCCAATCTAGAACGGGATTCCCAAATGTAGAATGTTAAAAAGGTTCTCTTGTTCCATCTAGGAGTTGGTAACTACCCCAAATGCGACATCTTGAATTTTACATGGCACAGTAATTTAAAATACATTGGAGTGGAAAGTGATTATTTTGTTTCTGTTTGTAAGTTAACCTTTTTATTGTAGAAGAAATCTAGCAGATTAGTATTATACATTAGCTAGATCAACTAAATATTATAATCAATTTAACACCAACAGAAAACAAAAAAAACATACGTGCATTATCGTTAAAAAAACATACAGTTGAATTGAGAACTTCCTCCTATTTTTGAATTCGGTTAAAAATAGAATTTCGAGTAAAATAGGGCAGGGCTTGTTGGGCATAATCTAATCGTACAATTTAGTCCGGTCAATTTAGACCAAAAAATGAGAGTGAAGTTACATAAAGTCCCAACAAGCTGAATTTCTGTGAAATTGTTCAAAACATAATTATAAACAATGTCTAGAAGTTCCCCATCATTCCCCTGTAAGGAAAATTTTTTATTCAAGGTCAAAGGTAAAAAAAATGAGTTTTTCGCGATTTTCAGCAAAACGGTAAGTTTTATCATAAAAGTACCTTAAACAAAAATTGTAGATCATTAAATTATCTATAAAAAATGTATCAATACTTTTTTTCTTACGAGCCACCGTTTCTGAGATATAACGATTCAAAAAGTTATAAAAGTTGTTATCGTCATAATATGCACACGTTTCCACGCCACCTATGAGGTAGTGTACTTAGCGCGTTTTTTTTTAGGCTTGATTCAAAATATCATGATGATTATCCACTAAGCATATGAATGTTGATGCTCCCGATTTCTCAGTGATAATAACTTTATTACCATACTTTACTTTTAGTCGTAGCTTAATCGTTCTGTTATCTAGAGTCGTAGTTTTGCAAACCTTTTGTAATTCGTTCAAAGTGAACTGACAGTCATCGCTATTTTCAATGTAAGTCAATATTTCCTCCATTGCCAAATTCGTAGCTTCGTCTTTAGAACGACCCATTTTAGCTCCAATGGAAGGTTTTAAAAAATTAGCATAGCAATCTCGATGATACTTAGCTTCAGCAGCAACTAAATCATATTCAAATTCGACTCGTCGTCCTAAAGACGAAGCTACGAATTTGGCAATGGGGGAAATATTGACTTACATTGAAAATAGCGATGACTGTCAGTTCACTTTGAACGAATTACAAAAGGTTTGCAAAACTACGACTCTAGATAACAGAACGATTAAGCTACGACTAAAAGTAAAGTATGGTGATAAAGTTATTATCACTGAGAAATCGGGAGCATCAACATTCATATGCTTAGTGGATAATCATCATGATATTTTGAATCAAGCCTAAAAAAAACGCGCTAAGTACACTACCTCATAGGTGGCGTGGAAACGTGTGCATATTATGACGATAACAACTTTTATAACTTTTTGAATCGTTATATCTCAGAAACGGTGGCTCGTAAGAAAAAAAGTATTGATACATTTTTTATAGATAATTTAATGATCTACAATTTTTGTTTAAGGTACTTTTATGATAAAACTTACCGTTTTGCTGAAAATCGCGAAAAACTAATTTTTTTTAGCTTTGACCTTGAATAAAAAATTTTCCTTACAGGGGAATGATGGGGAACTTCTAGACATTGTTTATAATTATGTTTTGAACAATTTCACAAAAAATCAGCTTGTTGGGACTTTATGTAACTTCGAATGTCTAAATTGACCGGACTAATTTGAAAGGATTGGGCTTAAGTAAATGATACCGACCTAGTGAGGCTTGGTCGGTACACCTTCGAAGTTCTTGTGGAGATCTGTCAGGCGTGCAGGTTGCCTCGCCATAAAGTATTCTTTCAGTTTTCAAAAGAAATTCCGGGAAGTCGGAGTATGTTTGTGTGTTTGCATGGCGATCGGACCAACTGTGTGGATAGTAGACTGTTCCGCTTACATAATATTAGCTATCGTTCACTTCAAATTATAATTTTTCTAAATTGTTCACAGTTAAATTCTTCTTTTAATTATTTGTTCTCAAATATAAGCAGAAGAGAGAGGAAATTTCGTACTCCGAGATTGATTGGCATTTATTTAGTTTAGTTTGATTAAAACTACCAACATTTGGCCCGATTCCTCGCTAACGGTATTCGATTGATGGAAATTTTAATCAAATGTCGCTTATATTGGACATTGCGTTATTGAAATTTATGATGCATCGAACTCACGCAGTTTGTTTAATTAAATGGATACGTCAGGCAAGTATATTCATATTTTACACCGCCTTGGAAAACTACATAAAAAGGCCTTCGTGAGAATTTTCAGTGCCATGACTTAAGGCATAAACAGATAATTTTTTGATAAGTTTATAACTTGTCTCAGTAAGGGTATCAACCCACATACCTCTCTTTTTATAGCTGACTCCTAGTGTAAAGTTCCTGTTTCAGTCACTCGGAGGAGGCCAAAAGGTATATACACCAGTGTCACTGGCCTACCAGCCCGGCACTCTTTGGATATTGGGGTCGAGACGGTTCCCTAACAAATACCTACGCCAGCATACTGACTTGATATCTCGGGGCGCGAAGCACCCCGATTCCTTACCTGTGATCGCCCAGCGCAGAATCAGGGGGCAGACCAGTCTCCCTCATTGGAGGGAAAAGACTCCATACCCACCACGGAAATTGTTAGCCAATGATGTTGATTGAATAAAAAACTGATGATTTGTTAGTTGGATGTAACTCACTTTTATGTCCTTTATCATCATCTTCAGGAAGTCCAATGCTGGAGGGCTACAACCAAAAATATCCATAGCGACCTGTTGAAAGTGGCCTATTGATAATCTTATTACGTCATAACTACCCCAATTGAAACAAAATTAATTTCATAAAAACATCGTTTTGAATTTCCAATGTGATTCATTATAAATAGGAATCACGAGAAATTGGGCATACAGAGGAAAGTGAATAAAACGCGTTTAATTAACCAATACCATACAATTGTTAAATTACTGCGGAACAATATCGTAGTAACTTAAAGGGATGCTGCGGTTTTCATATATGTAATAATTTCTCATTGGTGTTACAACTAGCTCTAGTAACTTTAATATGCATAATCATTAATGGAATATAATGATAGTTTAACTATAATAAATTTCGTGCCTTAGTTTATAAAATCGCCTTGACGTAAGTCACGGTTTGTAACAAAAAAACGAACCATCAAAAGTGAAATGAAATACTCTTAGTGCGACAACACCACCTTTGAACGCAGCCAATGTAAGCAACACTTTACTTTAAATTTATTTAACGACACTCCTAATGAAAATTAAACTGAGTTTGCTCTTACAAAAAACAACAAAGGAGAAATCCTAACAGCGATGCTTCCATTTTAATTTTATGGTGGTATAAAAAATAATATTAAGTGTGCTCTTTAGTTAATTATTTCTAAGAGAAACACAAAGAGTAATGTTCTTTATGATAAAGATGAACCTTACATAAAGACTTAATAAACTAGGATTCTAATCGGGATTGGCGTCGAGTTTATTTCACAAATTTGTAAGAAAAATAAAGTTACAGACAGTTTGTAACGCTTAGGATTAAACAGTCTGTGACAGGATTATGATGAAGATATAGGTAGTTTAACCTTCGGTGTGAACGAGCTGATTCTATCGATATGATATTATCGTCTCACTAAAAATCCTTCATGAAATTATGATATTGGTTTGCGTTTAGTATGTGTGACTATCAATGGCTCAAATACCCTTTTCTCTGATCTTCTTCCTTCAAGTACTGTATTTGGTGACAATTTTATTCAAGCTAGCTATTGCCTTTAAAATGTAACCAACATTCTGCAACACTTCCCAAACAACTTGGATCCAATTTTCACTTAATTTTTTTTCTCAATACATTAAAGCTTTTGCCAGCAACTACTCCAAATCTAAGATCGTCAATACTCCATCTCAAAATACCCTAATTGCGGCTTCCACTTCGATATATTAGCACAAATCTAAGCCACTCAAACCATAAATCACGTTTACCGAGGCGGAGAGCACAAAAGCACTTTTCTTTTGAGAAACTGCGCGGGGCCGTGGAAGCTCGCATGCGAAATGAGCGTCTTTTGTAACTTGACAACGGTTCCCCTGTCTCGGAAATGGACCCGCGTCCAATCCCCCAGACTACGTTTTGGGTGTATGTTATGGTATTTTTTAGGGTTATTTTTTGTATGATAACATCTTTGTAAGTGGTGATGAAGAATGAATGCATGATTCGAACGTTTACTTCTTCAAAAATCCAGGACTATGATCTCATTTTACAAAAATGTTTCTTTTGGTACGTGCATCAGACATTTTAAAGCAATCTATCAGAAGTTTCATTAATGCCACGAAAACGGTCACTATGCACTTCATGGTAAGTGCAATAATGACCAGGTGGATTTTATCTACCAGCGTGACACGATTAGTATCTTTCGAGGGTAGACTCATTTAAGCCGGCCCGCTTAATTTTTCGGTCAAAAAATTTAATTTGCAGCTACCAGTGTAGGTACATTATATTGAATAATGGTATAACTTTACCGGTTCCCTAAACTTGAACCGAACTGGACCTATTATCGGCATTTTCTATGAAGCCACGACAAAAACATCGAGCTGAAAATGGTACGGCACTTTCCCCGCCCATTATTCATATTGGCAAAAATGTCCACGCGTAAAGGTGGGGCAAACAAACTGGCCTTATATCTATAAGTTACCTGCACACGGCCCACGGAAATTATGTAAACACTCTCATGAATGATAAAAAAGTGTCCACTCGGAAGGGTCTTGAAAGGTTACTAGGGAGGACCTGTGTCGATAAAGATTTCTTGACTAACTCTTTGTTATAGAATACAAAAATATGTGTATGCAATAATTTTAAATGCTAAATGAAAAAGTTATAATTTGGTATTTATGAATAAATAAGTAGTGAAAATAAAAAAAAATATTATCGAACATGAAGAGGCTCTAGGATGTCACATTTGGTTAAAATAATGGAGAGAAAAATCTTTTCACAATGCGTGCCGTCTTCAATAATATCGCCTTCTACAACTTGCTCTTGACTCAGCAGCCGATTGAAACAAGATCGTCAAGTTTCCATAGTATCAACATTCAATTTTAACTATGAAAATTTTGCATTAAATTTTTGTCACAAATTGACTTGATTCCTGAACCACATAAATTCACACGTTCATTGCAACAGGATAACGAAATACAGTTAATAAATCAATCAATTGCACATTATTTGATTGAGTTGATTATCGCGATAGCATGATTATTAATTAATAATACATTAGCACGGACGGATATTAATTAATAAATATATGCTTGAACGAATTGCGGACTGGACTGCCCCTACTAATTATAACTTGTACAAAAAAATATTTATTGGATAGCATCGTGGTTCATTTCAGCATGCGGTGGTGTTTCGTGTTTAATGAAAAGATTTAGCTTAGATGCAGACTTTGTGTATCAGAAGTGACATTAAATGTTGATGTTTTAATGACAGGTATAATTGTATGCCTAAGTCACAAATATCAGATGCGGTTTTAAAATACATAAGCTTACCTTGATGCTAAACTTAATACTTGAATCTTTTGCTGTTCATGATATCTTATATTTTGTTTGTTGCGCTTATTTATTTATTAAACTGTGAATGTGTATATACGCCAAGGCATAATGGGTCGTAGGAAACGGCTAGGCACTGTAAGGAATGAACATACAATATTTTTTACGAAAGTCCTTATTATAAGGATATCTAGCGGCACTTTATTGCGTTGACTATATTAATATTCAATGAAAAATCTGTACCTAGAACAATTTGTCTCCACCGGGTACAATTATTTGAACATCCAAAGCTTTAATGTACAATTATTTGAACATCCACAGTACAGGAAAGCTTTAATGTATTCAGTAATTGCAGTCGGTAACACATTTTAGTTATTAATTACATTTTGTTGGAGCATTTACATTGACTCGTGCGGTCGGAACCATTTGCACTAGTAAAATACTGTGATATATCAACTTATACTCTAGAGTAATGTTCTAAATTTAGTGACAGACGTCAACCCGTTCCACGAATTTATTATTAATTAGTAATGTTTTTAGATGTTGCACGAATACCGCTCATATTTACATTTTGTATTTTCTATTTGCATTTACGCTAAATACGCGATATTGTTGTTGGATTTTAGCTGGTGTTAGTAATTGGGTCATGTATCTGGTTATTTATTGTTCAAGAGACCTTTGTACATGACAGGGATTATTATTATTCAATTATACAGGGTATATCAAGACCGCGACCGAAAACGAAGCCAGGTGGTAGTATTAGTGATATCAAACTCAATACAAGAAAAAAATTTGCAAAAAATATCGTCAATTTTTTTTGTAATTTTTTACTTATCGTCGTATTTGAGTGATAAATACATAGTTTTTCTAAAATTATGAAGTACACCGCTTTATTTTTATACACGCAATGGTACGTAAGTGTTTAAATTACTATTTTTGCAAAAACTAGGTATTTACCCCCCAAACACGATGACTATTAAAATACTGTAAAAAAAAATCCGTCGCTGTTTTTGCAAAATGTTTAGTTGCATTGTGTCTGTAACCGCTAAAACTACCACCTGGCTTCGTTTTCGGTCGCGGTCTTGATATACTCTGTATAATATTGAATAATAATAAATTATGGTAAGTCTCTCATATGTGACAGGATCCCTGGATAGGTACTGCAATGTCTAAATCTCTCGCCAAACAGCAGTGTTGTGTTCCGGTTTGAAGGACATTGTAGCCAGAGTAACTACTAGACATAATGAGACTTGACATCCCAACTCTCAGGATGGCAAGCGCATTGAAATGTCAAGCATTGCTTTATAATTCATGGTATTGTTTGGATTTCTTACTGTCCATGAGCGGTCGTATCTCTCACCATCAGGCGAATGGCACGCTCGTCTCGCTAGTCATTGCGATAAAAAATGAAGCCCCCTATCACATCATGGGACGGAACATACAAGGCGAAATGTGGGTGTCCTGGTGGCGCCTCTGCCTACCCCTTCGGGGATAAAGGCGTGAGTTTATGTATGTATGTAAATAATGAAGTTTATTTGATTCGTCTTGTCCTTAAACCACAAAAAAGAATGATGTCAGAAGCATCCTGAACCTACGCGAATGTATAAAGAAATGGATATAACTGTTTGAACCGGGTAATATGTGATGCTCAACTAAAGCTCAGATCTATAGACTCTGTCCCTATTTATATGCGATACACCAAGATGATCACCTTATATTTATCTAACTAACAAGTATTATCATAGCTTCTTCTCAATTTTCCACCCACATGAACTCTTAGATGTTTATAAGACATATCGATGTATTCGGCCATCCCTAAAGTGTCGACGTGGCGAGACAGAATGGATGTAATATCCCACGCCACGCCGGACGGCGCGGGGACGCGGACGCGAATTGATCATACGTATGTTTCCAGCTTATTCCACCTGTATGATCAGTGTTGTATGACGGATTTGCCAGATGACTTTCATTCCCCTTAATATTCGGAAACAGCTACCGGTGACCCCGGTTGGAGGAAATCAAAATGGGAACATTACTGAAAATAAGGAAGGATTTGTAAGGTAACTTATCAAAGAACTACTCATGACAGGATATCATAACAGGTAACATTTGAAAATGAGTAATGTTCATACGAACGTCTATAATAAATTTTATTTACTGCTTGATTTTTTTCCTCATCTTCTATTAGGTATAGCAAGGCTACTGTGGAACTCACGTGGTTTTGTTTGTTTGTTAAGAAGAGCAACGAACAATAATGATTTAGAAACATGTATTTGGTTCCTACAGGAGTAGACCTTAGAAATGTAAGATTAAACAGCAATTTATATCTTTGTACATCTAAATGTATTTCTAATCGCAAATACGCTACATAAGAAATTCTATTCAAAAGCGACAGCCATGTAGATAAATATTTAACAATTTCATTAGCATCAAAGCCTGGTGGAAATCCACGTCAGTACCTACATGACAAGGGAGAAACTAATATCTTCTAATAGCACGTGTCTCGTAACTTCGCGACTACAATATACGATGCAAGGAAGTCATAAAATTGGCGTCGCTAGTGCAACACTCAATGTAACCGACTGTTTTACTATATGCCGGTGGGAAAGTAAGGCTGCGTTTATAAGGCATAGAAGTTACGCAGAGACAGGTTTTTTTTGGCACGGGAAATTGTAGTATCAGGTTGTTAAATGCGGAGTAAATAATTCTTATCTTTCTAGATGAAAAACAATATAAATCGATAAGAGTCTATCTTTGGATTGATATAATAATACTGGTGGTTACCAGATGGATTACACATAATTGATTCTCACATAGGCTGAACTGGACATCACATTAAGAAACCATGGCAAAAGAAAGTGCGAGAGACTTTTTAGTCTCGCAAAATTGAAACAAACATTTGATAATCATACAAACTTTCAATTGACGACTTATCTTTTGATAAGTCATTCTTTACACCACGAAAGCTGAACGAATTGAGGATATTAATTTTGTACTGAAATAAAATAATATCGATATCACAAATCTGTGATACTAATATCATTCCATTTGAAATGATTCAATGTCCATTCGAAAAGGTAAAATAAGAAGATTACACAAATTACATAACTGTATAAGGATAAGTATTGTTTCTTACTGAAATTTCTTGACTTTTATTTTGAGACGAACAAAGCTAAAATAAATGTTTTCAAATGGTTATTGTTTTATTAATATTCAGGCAACAGAATATTTAATTATATTTTGGGTAATATGTTTACAAACTCTATCAATTAAGAAAGAGAGAGAGAGAAACAGGGCTTAAAAATAGATCCAATATCTGCAATTCTTACTAAGTTTAAATAACTTCATACTAAAAAAGAATTGTTTAACTACTGATAATTACAATAATTTCGACGAGCGCGTGGTGGCCTGTTGGTAACGGACCAGACGCGGCTGCCTACATGTTCACGGTGGTCGCGGGTTCAAATCCCAGGGCACACCTCTGACTTTTCGGAGTTATGTGTGTATTGATAGTCAATCACCACGCACTTTAACGGTGAAGGAAAACATCGTGAGGAAACCTGCATACCGTAGAGATTTTAAAGAATTTCTACGATATGTAAATCCACCAACCCGCACTAGGCCGGTTAACGTCACTCGCGTCCGTAGGCTTTGACTCTAGTTTCCCTACACGTGACCCCTGGGTAGTGCCAAATGAGTGACACAGTTCGTGGTGGTAGGATGCCTGCATCCGCCCGGGTAGCGACCACCGTTAACGCGGCGTAAAGACCGCCATAGTGATCCCCGCAAGGGGGTCGCGTTCCGGGATCAGCCCGTTTTCCCCCGGTTTCTCGAGGGGCCTGTATCTGGGTATGAGGTTGTGCCGTGTGGGTATTTGCGGTACGCTGTCGGTGGAAGGAGTGTTGACCCGCCGGCCAGGGAGACCCGTAGAAACGGTTGTCCGCTGGCCGCCCGCGGTACAGTACAGGGGCCCAATCGTAGCTAACCACTACGAGAGGCTGCCTCACCATGCCGCGCATAATCTTGGGTGGGTCCGTCGTGCCGGTTGGTGACCGGATGTGGGGTCCCGGCGGCCCATCCCGGGAGGGTACGGGGGCCCTTCCGTCCGGCGGATCAATTCTCCTCCTGCCAACTCCCTTGTCCCTGTACCCGTTCGGCCTTCTTAGTGCCCTGATACAGGCTCCTCGATGCCTCTTCACCGAACCCAACCCTTACCTTCATGACAGTGCACAAAAAGAAAGCAGGTCCTTCAGCGGTGTATAACCCCACCACCGCGTTCACTATGGAGTTCGCCAACATCCGCGGACTCCATACAAACATTAATGCCGTCCACCACCATCTTGAGACGGCCCGGCCTGCTTTGCTCTTCTTGACGGAGACGCAGATTCGTTGTCCGGCCGACAATTCTTACCTGATGTACCCCGGTTATTCGCTTGAAGGAAACTTCAAGCCAAAAGCCGGGGTATGCTTGTATGTTCGGTCGGACGTCTGCTGTCGCCGTCTGCGCTGCATGGAGGACCCCTCCTTCTCCGCACTGTGGGTGCACGTGGATCTTGGTTCTCTGAGCCGCATCTACGTGTGCCTCTACAGGTCACACAACGGGGACGATGAGACGACTCGGCTGTTCAGGTACCTTAGCCAGGCGGCAGATGACGCGCAGGTGCAGTTCCCGTCAGCGGAAATGGTGGTCTTGGGGGATTTTAATGCACATCATGAGTTGTGGTTGGGCTCCTCCAAGACCGATCATGCTGGCAGAGCTGCCCATGCATTCGCTCTGACACATGACTTGTCACAACTGGTGAACCAGCCCACCAGGATCCCGGATGTGGCGAGTCATGCGCCTTCTCTGCTGGACCTTCTGCTGGCGAGTCACCCGGCCGGGTATAGTGTGACCGTTAGTGCTCCTCTGGGCACTTCCGATCACTGCCTGGTTCGGTCGTCGGTACCGTTCGCTTCTCCTCCACGTCCCGTGCAGGTTAAGCGAAGGGTCTGGCATTACTCGTCGGCGGATTGGGATGGCATGCGGGAATATTTCGCATCTATCCCTTGGCGGCAGCGCTGCTTTGAGGGAAAAGATCCTTCTGCGAGTGCCAACGCTATTGCTGACGAAATCAGACTAGGAATGGAATATTATATTCCTTCCTCTGAGATCGCCAGTAAGGGTCGTGGACGCTCCTGGTTCAATCGGGCATGCGCCGATGCTGTCGGTGACAAACAGGCGGCGTATCGCGCTTGGATCAGGGGTCGCGCTAACAAGGATCCTAATATCAGTTCCCTCAAGGAAGCCTATAATCGAGCCGCCAAGGCCTGCAAGAAGGCCTACGTTAGAGCAGATGCCCAGCGCGTTTGCAGGATTGGGCGTGCGTTGGCCAATCACCCAACTAGCAGTCGTGCTTATTGGAGTTTGGCCAGGGCCGTCCAGTCTAACTTCTGCCGTCCAGCATTGCCACCGCTGAGGTACCCGGAAGGTTCGCTGGCCCACAAGCCGCAAGAGAAAGCCGCCTTACTGGCAAATCTCTTTGCGGCTAATTCCCGCCTCGAGGACTGTGGTTCCCGGCCCCCGCCGGTGCTGCCTGATTGCGGATCCTCAATGGCGGATATTCGCATCAGGCAGTGTGATGTGCGGCGTGAACTACGGTCTCTCGATGTGCGGAAAGCCAGTGGTCCGGATGGAATACCGGCGGTGGTTTTAAGGAGTTGCGCAGCGGAGTTGTCTCCTGCACTGACACGCCTCTACCGAGTGTCCTACCGCACAGGTGTTGTGCCGGAATCTTGGAGGGAGGCCAATGTGCAACCGATCCCCAAAAAGGGTGATCGGTCAGACCCTACCAATTATCGCCCTATCGCTATCACCTCAGTGATGTGTAAGGTCATGGAGCGGATCATAAACGCTCAATTGGTCCGCTACCTGGAGGATCACTCGTTGATCAGTGACAGACAGTACGGATTCCGTCACAACCGATCAACGGGTGATCTTCTGGCGTTTGTCCTGCATCGCTGGGGTGAGGCGATAGACCGGCGTGGCGAGGCTCTTGCTGTGAGCCTCGACATAGCCAAGGCGTTTGATAGGGTCTGGCACCGTGGTCTCCTATCCAAGCTTCCGGCATACGGTCTGCCCGACAACTTGTGTTCGTGGATTTCTGGCTTTCTGCATGGGCGTAGAATGCGTGTCGTCGTTGACGGACACGCTTCGGCGCTCATGTCGGTAAATGCCGGAGTTCCGCAGGGCTCGGTGCTGTCGCCCACCCTGTTTATTCTGCATATCAATGATATGTTGTCACTTGGCAACATTCATTGCTATGCAGATGACAGCACGGTTCATGGGCGATACTGCCATGGGTCCCCAGGTTGCCGGGTCGACACTGTGAGTGGGCGCGAGGATCTTGTCATTGAGCTCAATCGGTCCTTGGATCTCATTTCTACATGGGGCTCCAGGAATATGGTTGAGTTCAATGCCAGGAAAACCCAGGTGTGTGCGTTCACGTGCAAAAAATCCCCGTTCTCTCCCCTCCCCATTCTTCAGGGTATTCCCCTCTCAATGCGGAATGACCTGAGTATCCTTGGTGTGGATATCCGTTGTGATCTTAATCCAAGGAATCACATCGAGGGCGTAATATCTGCCACTTCCCGCAGGGTTGGGGTCCTGAACAAGGTGCGTCGGTTTTTCGCGCCCGGTCAACTCTACCGCTTGTATAAAGCGCAGGTTCGGCCGGGTATGGAATACTGTTCGCACCTCTGGGATGGATCAGCCCAGTACTTGCTCGATGCCTTGGATGGATTGCAGCGGCGGGCCATCCGCATTGTGAATGATGCAGACATTACGGGCAACTTAGAGTCGCTACAGTTACGGAGGGATGTCGCCTCTCTAAGCGTGTTCTTCCGTCTGTATCATGGCGAATGCTCTGAGGAATTGTTCAATTTAATCCCCTCCTCTCCTTTCCTTAACAGAACCACGCGTGCTGGCTTGCGGAGCCATAGCTTGACTGTTCAATCCATTTCGGCGCGAACCAAAAGGTTCTCTAATTCTTTTTTCTGCCGTACAGTCAAGCTGTGGAACGGTTTCCCTCCTTCCTATAATCCTGGGTCCTTCCGCCGTAGCGTGAAGAGGCATCTCAGCGGGCCGGCATGATTGTGTCGAATGGTATGAGACTACCGTCTGATACCATTCGATACGCTATCTGGACGGCATTAGCACTTACCATCAGGTGCAATGCAGTCACTATGCCGTGCCAGTTTAAAAAAAAAAAAAAAAAAAAAAAAAAAAAAAGGCCAGCGTGGTGGACTATATGGCCTAACCACTCTCAATCGATTCTCTCGATTGTAGAGTAGGCCCGTGCCTGCAGTGGGACGTATATGGGCTGATATAGATAGAATTATAATAATTTGTCATTTATTTATCCTTTCTCGAATATTTTTCGTTTAAAAATAAAGACTTCCGCATCCCTTAGCTTACATAAAATGTGTTTCAAACACAATGATCGATAAACCGAAATTCAGGTTGCCTCCGAAACCCAACCAACCCTTCGAAACAAAAGGCACAATATTCTAAATCTCCTTACCGACAGACCACTGCGTAAGGGCATTGATGCTTTGGGCCATTCTCCTAAGCCGGGGCCTGATTTATACGGCCTAGCTTCATATTGTGACGAGACCCTCGCGAACTTACAAATGCAAGGATCATTTCGAAGATACAAATTCGGGTTAGAAATATTCTTATTTTTATGTCAATGAGAGTAATAAATTATTATGACAGTGTAATATTACCGATATTATTTGTTTTACTCCGATAATTTTAATTGAAAAGGTACAAATAGGTAGTAAATGTTGCTACGCAGGCGTTAAAAGTTACAATCAAATGATGACATTAGAGATATCTCTTTCATCATCATCATAATAATTCCCAGAAAGTCCGCTTGAAACATAAGTCTTTCCCACATAATTTAATAACAATTTCTTGAAAGCTCTTTATGAACTCTGTTTCTACTTCAGAAGAATTTCACGCCCTGTTTGTAATATCTTTTATTTTATCAAAATATTAGCCAAAAGTTCATCCCACATGAACACGTCTCAACAGCAGCGTGCAGAGTGCAAGCAGCGATGAATCCCTAGCTCAAACCACTAGCTCCTGCGACAATTTGCCCTAATTACTAGCTAAGGTAACTTTCCTACTAACGCCGTTAACAGTCACTTTATTACTGCACGATCAAATTGCACCCTGTTATTTGGGATACATTTTAAACACCTTCCTCTATTTTATAAGGCTTTTTAGGTTACCTGTTAGCGCTTTCGACAAGCAAAATTGGCTTATAATTAAACTACTAAGTTTTAGATTGAGTTCTGGATTTATGTGCTGGTAAATCGAATTTCAAACTTTGATATACTCGTAAAGTGTAACCAAGCTATTAGTTAATGTGGGCTAAGTAGGATTATCACGTAATTTGATGGCATACAAGCGTCTAAAATACGGAAAAGTGTTCCTAATAACAAAATAAAGAGGAGTTAAAAATAAAAGAAATGAGCGATGAGAGTCTGGAAGAATATAATATTAAGCCCCCCACAATCTGACTGGACGGAATACAAAAGCAAATCTGATTTTATAACTCAGTTTTAAAGTATCCATTACTTAAAATCATAAATTCCTCTTTCTGCAAGAGGAAAGCTGTTACCTCTCATCTCTCATCCAGCCTAGATGGTAAACTTATCGCCACATTAGACATTTAATTGATTTCACACAAACGCAACACAAGTAAACCAAGTTAAAAATTAAATTTAGGAAAACCATTTCGTTCCAGTGCAGCAAGCGGCGCTCTTGGACTTCACGATAAAATGAAATTGATGAATTTTAACCTGGCCAATTGTTCCCTTGATTGATAAGCATTCCCGAGGGGACGTGGCCAACTTGATTTATGCCTTTGACAAAGTGTTCTAACAAAGTTCGCTTCACGACACTTCTAAATTAGTTATTATAACCTTTATTACTTAGAGACGAAAGCTGGGAAGGTAAGAAATTATGTTTGATGTATTTTTTACCGCGTGACTTACCTTTGCATGTTTTATTTATAACTTCGCTAATAACTTTGTTAGTGTTTTTGACTCCACGCTAATGTTGGAATTAAATTGATGATAAATATCTTGCGGAGGGTTTCGTATCTACTTTATTGTGTGTGAGGTGTAAAAGTATCTATTAGTAAACCATATAGTGTATCGTGTTTCAGCATCAACTATTTAACTTTAGTTTCAAAGAAATATTATTATATTATTTGTTGACGATATTTTTGTAAATTGAAATTAAATTACTTGAAATTAATACCTTTATAATAACACTTTCTTGGTCAAAAGCCATTCAAATATACAAGCTGTTGAAAATGCCAAAATTATTACTCCCGGGCAGTAGGTTTAAATTAATTCATCATATTAACTAACATGGTGCAGTACAGAAACCGACCGTTTGCAAGGTAACCTGCTTATGGAAAACATAGAGTATTTTATCTTAAATTTTAAATTATAAGCCTACTTTGTTTCGGCCTCTTAGATGTTTTACCTATGGACCTTTAAGGAATAGGCCTTTACTTTCATTAAAGACAAGCAACAGATTATACCTCTGGTGTGAGTGTTCATAGGTTCACATACATATTCCTGTCCCACACTAAAATCGAATCTTGTGTCGTGAGTATCAGAAATGAAAGGCTTTTCGGTCCCACAAACACACAGACCCGAAACAAATACCAAACAAAATAACAAATAATTTATTATAAATAATGGCAAACCCCTTATAGTGTTAACTGTGAGGTGACGCTGTATATATTTGGTTTCGGGGATGCAGGAATAATTGTGTAATTAACTTATGCTCTACTGCAATTATTACCATTGTATCTTATTCACTTTGAAGTGCCAAAGAAAAAAAAACCGAGAATGAAAGTAAATGGCATGCTTTCCCCATAGAGAAAATTCTTTGTTCGTCGAAAAAGTGTGTCTTAAATACAATATTGCAGTTTAAATACAGCACAAAAGTATGTAATTTAAAGTTTCCTTCAAACATTCTGTTTACCGTCGCTTTATTTATTTATTTTTTTTTTTTTTTATTGCCGTATAGGCAGACGAGCTAGCGGCCCGCCTGATGGTAAGCGGCTACCGCTGCCCATAGACCTTTGCAATGCCAGGGGTCCAGCACAACAAAGTCGCTGCCTACCTTAAGGATAGTACTCTCTTTAAGCCTCGTTTGAAGAAGGACAGGTCATAGCGCTCAGGAAACACCGATGCAGGGAGTTCATTCCAGAGCTTGCACGTACGTGGTAAGAAAGAACGCTGGAAACGTACCGTTCGGGAGCGGTACGCTTCCAGGTGGTAGGGATGAACTCTGCTGCGGTGACGGGTGGTGCGATGGTAGAAGGGCGATGTTGGTACCATCTCAAACAATTCCTCGGAGCACTCCCCATGGAACAGACGATAGAACACACAGAGAGACCCGAAGTCTCTCCGCAGTCCCAACGGTTCCAATTTGTCCGTAAGATTGGGATCATCGACTATTCGACAAGCTCGTCGCTGTAAGGAGTCAAGTGGGTTGAGCTGGTATTTTGGGGCACCTGCCCAGAGGTGAGAGCAGTACTCCACGTGGGGCCGGATTTGTGCTTTGTAAAGCGTCAATCTATGACCCGACGTGAAGTACCGCTTGGCTCTGTTCAGGATACCCAACTTTTTGCTCGCCAGTTTGGCTTTGTCCTCCAAATGACTCCTAAAGTCAACATTGCTCGATATTTCGACGCCGAGGATCCCAATACTTTCGGATCTTTGGAGAGTAACTCCTTGGAATTGCGGCGCCATGACAAAAGGGTCCTTCTTCGCAGTGAATGCGCAAACTTGTGTCTTCGAGGGGTTAAATTGAACTAAGTTCAATTCACCCCATTCGGAGACCCGCCCCAGAGATCTCTCGAATTTTATAATTTATATTAATATTACATACATACATACATAAACTCACGCCTTTTATCCCCGAAGGGGTAGGCAGAGGCGCCACAAGGACACCCACATTTCGCCTTGTATGTTTCGTCCCATGATGTGATAGGGGGCGAGCCTATCGCCATATCGGGCACAAATTCCTGACTTCGGGCTGATATTGAATAGAAAAATCCAATATCACTTTGCCCAACCTGGGACTCGAACCCGAGACCTCAGCTTTGTAACCGTACCGTAATACAACTACGCCACCGAGGCAGTAATATTTGTATTTCGAGGTATTAATATTTGTTACCATAAACTTTAAATTAACATGGGGATATAAGAAATTACATTTTTATAATGAAATATCAAAGAATTTATTTTTATTCTTTATTGTACCTACACAATAAATATAACAATACAAAGAGATAATAAGACAAGAAAGTACAAATGGCGGTCTTTTATGTACTAAAGTTTTTCTCAAGGACAATTAATTACATATGTTTTTGTAGTTTTTATTAAGCTTTTATTACGAATTACATCGTAAAACACCTAAAAACTTACTTGCTGAAAACAACTTTCATAATTTGAATACGGATAGAGCTTATTATCGTGAACAAATTATTGAAATAAATCATATAAAATTGTAACCAGAGTAACTACTGGACATAATAAGGCTTAACATTTTAAGTCTCAGGATGGCGAGCGCAGCGGAATCCAAAGCATTGCTTTGAATTCATGGTGTTGTTTGGTTTTGCCACTGTCCATGAGCGGTCGTATCGCTTACCATCAGGCGAATGGCATGCTCGTCTCGCCATTCAGGCGATAAAAAAAAAGACTAAATTATAAATGGTATAAATTAATCCTTTGATACTTTGTTACTTCCATGTATTTTTCTTCCCGTTCACGCCGGAGACACACCTACAACACGATTTAAGTATTGTGAATATTTTGTGATAGTGAAAATCTCGCCATGTCAGTGCTTATTTCGGACTTGTCACGGGAATCATATCCGCTAGTGTTCTGGTCTGGAAAATCATTGACACCTGCATACTTTTTTGGAATTCTTTGTGGTACCTGATTGGGACTTTAAAACTCTCCTCTCATTAAGAATATTATGCTTAAATCTGAGTGCAATCTGTGTATTAAATGTTATATTAACTCAACGTTAGTTATTTTCAAAGTTATCCTGCGACTTGAAACTAATACTAATACTATATTTAGATATGAAATGTCTCGTCTACTACTCAAGTAGTGTTTGCCACAGGAACTAAGTACAAGTTGCTCTCAGCAGCTAACGAGCCAACTTAGCGTGAAGCGCAACTGTTAGACGTCACAAATTCAAACGTTAGTTATCCGCTTGTCTTCATCAGAATCGCTGGCCTTACAGCGCTTAATTCGCTTTAATCCCGCAAAAAATCTAGCTCTTTTGTACGCTTTGCTAAATGTACGAATGTCATTTCGCTTTAAGCTTTTTGTTCTGACTAATTAAGGAGTTCTTAGTTCTTTTGTTTTTTTATCTCGAAGACGGTGACTAAAGGTTTGTTGCCTTAATAGGGTGGAGAAAGTATTCAAATAAATAAA
Source organism: Deilephila elpenor (assembly GCA_949752805.1). Classification (NCBI taxonomy): domain Eukaryota; kingdom Metazoa; phylum Arthropoda; class Insecta; order Lepidoptera; family Sphingidae; genus Deilephila; species Deilephila elpenor. The sequence goes on along the minus strand of OX457097.1, from coordinate 15,267,196 downwards.
ACATCGCCTTTATTTAAAATAAAGACAGTGAGGTCAATATTTTTTTATTAACTGTGTTTATATCTAACTAACGCATATTGTGTACCATTATAGAAACTTAATTATAGAACCTTACAAAGAAACACATTAGCCAACATTGGCAAGATAACATTATAATGGCGCATTTCGGTAGGTCCTGATGCCTTTAATTCCTAACGTCTCTACTACCAACCCTTATACTCTCCACTTTCTCAGGGCAGCAACGCCTTTATAATTCTTCAGATTTTGTAGATAGAACAAAATATAGAACAGCCAATGCAAATTGGATCCGATTTTTCTGAGAAAAACTTACAACCACCCATATATTATAATGGTCGAATAAAGAACGTCCTTTTTGAAGCTGAATAATAAAAATTATTGGATATTAGTTTTATGAAACGTAAATACTGCATCGCTGTACCCATTTTTAAAGAAAATTCTCAGCCCTATTTTTGTGTAATTGGCTTTTTACATCAACTCTACTTAAACCGCTGAAGATTTCATTGTAGGCAATTTTGGACGAAAAATTACGCCAAGTCTGAAAAGTGACCGCGTAGGTCACAACTTTTTGCTGATTTTTGTTGACTACTTTGATAATTTTAAATTAACCATGTAATTGGTATTTCATTGCATTTACAGAAGCATTCGCACATCACTTCTTTTGTTAGTGTAGTATTTTCGTTCAGCTTAAATAGTATGTATGTGCTTCTAGTTTTTAAATGCAACCAGAACTGATTCGTATCCAAAACAATATTATCTTTAGAACAAATTTTCTAACCATCGAAAACTGTAAAACACTTCATCATTCGCTACCCAACATCGACCATCCAAAATCACATCCTATTGAAAATCTCAAAAACTTTCACTAATCACTAAAACATTAGCAGCCTCTTGCTATTCCACGGGCCGCCGATCCATGAATCTCCGAATATATCTGAAAGTACTCGATCTACGTGTCGGCCATGCTAATTGCCGCTAGCGAGCTCCATACGTGTTATAAAACGTAATATTATCAGGTTACCAGATTTCGCATCAAGACCTTTTGAATGGGTAATGTGAAATTATACCGCTCTGTACGCGTGTAATTTGTTAGGTGATATATTATTTGGGAACGCTTTGAATTACGATGTTTTTGTGTGCTTCTTATTTTTAATGGTTTGTAATATTTCTGTACTGTGCTTTAGTGGCTCTACATCTAGTACTATCGTCGTGAACTTTTTCTTGAACTGCTATTAAAATATCACCGTGCTTAAGTGCCAGCAGATTAGTCCATGGCTGTCGATTGCTGCTTCAAAGATTTTTATAGCTTTCTACAACATTTTAGAAGCGCATTACAACATTATTACACAAAAGAAAAATGTATTGCAAAATATTTTGATAAAAAAGATGTCATAAAAATAGTCTTCATTTTAATCAAACATCGTCATTATGTGAATTGTAGTTATTTCATTTAGGTCTTCATTTTAAGACATTTATAAACATAAAATTGCAGTTTCTGGGGCTCGTAACTAAGGTCCGAAATCATCGAATGCGACGCCGCGTCAGTTCTCACCTGCTAGCTTACGATGGATTGCGGCTACAGCCTAAACGCTTGTTAATTGATTCACTCTTGGAACATCTCCAGTTGCTAGTAGTGACGAAAATGCACTGTTTGCACATTAAATACCAGTCACGTTAATTTAATGACAATAGACAGGCTGTTTTTAAGGAATTTAATATCAAACCAGGCTTTGTTTTCTTGCTTAAATACCAGTTGTGAATGAAGTAAACTAATATACTAGTGTTACAAATGTATCAGATATAAAAATACATACATACATAATCGTTACGCCTGTATCCCATAGGGGTAGGCACTGACTGGATCGCCACTTTGCTCGATCCTAAAATATCACTTTCACTTGATCCACTTTCATCAATCTCTACATGCATTCTCGTCGGTTCAGGGTACTTTTGACCTATAAAAATATAAAAATATTATTTATTATAGAAACTACCCACTAATACATACACGGTATGCTATGTCGTAGAGAACTTTTTTCTTGAAATAATTACATGTTGATTGTGCACAAAATTGTGATAGCCTATCGTCGAATCATACTATGATGAAACATTACTGCTAATAATAACCCGTCAATAGTACAGTTTGCAGTAAAAGCAAAGCTACCACTGACTAAGAAAATATTATATAATATAATATTTACACGCATAATGAGCTTTCAAGTGGAATGTACTCAAGTTGATCTGCGTGTTTGCATATAAACCCCCGCCCAATTTACTTGTATTATCCAGCTAGATTGTTAAGATCTACATCTTAAGCCACATAACGGGGGGTCAGTGTCTTACACAAAATATATTCATCGCTTTCAAAGAAATAAAGATGAGAAAATTCGTGCATGTCATTAAAATTTAAATGTAATTTGACGCTAAGTTAACGATGTTGAAATGTAATTACCATAAAAGAAGATAATTTTAGTAAAAGTTAAATTGATTCTGACGTCAAGGTCCATGAAGTTTGACAAATGCCCTACTTAGTTATATATAATTACTTTATAAAATAGAGATTTATTATAAGTTTGCGTATATAAGTATGCATTAGCTTCTAATTAGAAAATTACGCGTTATATTAACCTTTATATTCGGCGTGACAAATTCATTATAATATTGTGCCTGGTAAGTGCACTGCAATCCAAGGAGGGTATCTACTAGCAAAATATGGGAACATATTCGCTAAAAGATACTTACCTGGATCCATATATCTATGCATCTTCGAAAGTCCATCTCGCGTCGATATTGTCGACTTGCTCCAAGCTGGATATACATACGCTGAAACGGAACTGTCACACACAAGTCTTCCTATGGCTGATTGTCTACTATTATACTATATCATATAATAATTCGTATAGTGGTGATTATCTAAGCCTACGAGTATCATACGTACATAAACTCACGCCTTTTTCCCAGAAGGGGTAGGCAGAGGTGCATCCAGAAAACCCATGTTTGGCTTTGTATTTTCGTCCCACGATGTGATAGAAGGCGAGCCTATCGCATTATCGGTCACAAATTCCAAACTCCGGGCTTATAATGAATAGAAAAATCGAATATCACTTTGTTTGACCAGGGACGCGAACCCGAGACCTCGGTTTTGCAATCATACCGTAGTAGTTATTATTTAGCTATACCCCCGCTTTTAATCTAGATCTTCACTAAGTAAGACTAAAATTAGACAATGATTTTCCCGACGTCAATCTTACATAATAACGAGATTAAAAATTACCATATTTGAAATTTTATAGAGAATTATTTACAGCACATTATTTACTTCGCCAAGACAATGACGCAATAGTTAATATATCGTTTACAAACTAGGCAACGTATAAATAATATTGCGTGCAACCTATTCCGGAAATTACTTAACGTTTAATACCGAAAGTACGTTGATTAAGGAGGACTTAATAAAGTTGTACTGTACACAATAGGTTTGAACCTTAGTCCACCACGATACTCATTAGTCTCGAAAAAAATTATAGATTTTACTATAATTAATATATTTTTAGAATTATTAAGGTGACTGCTGATATTAACCAATCAGTACAATTTATGCCAAGAGTAATATATTTCACAGACCTAAGACTAGCATCAAATAACATTTTATCCAATACTGTATATAAAAATCCGTCTTTACACTTTACGAACTGACCAAATCCATCAACAGAAGTTACAAAAGTATTCGAAATGAGAATGATTTTTGGGCCATTTTCATCTCAGAGCAGAACACACACCGACATACCTCATTCTTCCCCATTCCTTGCATCTGAATTCAATTCATCACAGAATGAAAAGCACAGCCCGTCTTTAAACTACAAAAGACATATCCCCATTTGAGTTTATCAAAATACTCGCATATTTTTTTATTCCGACCCATTATTTCATTCTTAGACATGCAGTCGTATTTTAAAGAGGTTTTTTTGTGTCAGAATAATAGCTTCCTTGTGCACTTGGCGCTTGAAACGAGCCATTCCCAACCGAATTTACATCGCACTGAGGTTTTAATATATTTGTAGTATGCTCCGCTTATTATTTTGTGGAGCGGACGCGAGTCTGTTCCTGAATCCGTTGGAGTTGTTGATGCTACTACTTATATCGGTATCTTGTTTGTCGATCTCAGCTTTCGGCATTAAGTTGACTTTGTTAAGTAGCCTGGTTAAAACATTGAGAAGGTTTCTTAATCCAACGAATTTAATGAACTGTCAAAAAATAAATCTCTTTAAATTTTAACGATCCATTCGTTCAATAATCTGAACAATGCTGATAAGATGGATTCTATTTCCAAAATTCTTAATACATTTGAGCATTTGATATCACACCAGTTCTATAAAATTATATTTATCACCCACAACACCCTTTTCAGCCTAGCAGTGTGCATATTCACATTTGTACCAGTTTCCGCGACCTCATACACCTCATCCAAGCCTTGAATTAAACGTTCTAAAAACTAACAAAGATTTAAAAAATATCCAACTTAAACACATGCTGTTCTTCAATAAAACCCACCTCATTACTCGTAACGTAACTGAATATATACAAAAGAAAGAACGTAGACTCCATCAGTCCTGTTCCAGTTTCTCGTCTCGTGTCGGTCTTGCGTCGCGTCGGACATTTAATTTTCATGCGCTCGCTGCGAGTACAATGTCTCGCAAGCATTCAGCTCTCTACGCGTGAAAAGCTTGAAACAACAACTGTGTAAAACCTGCTTCTTTTTGGTTAACATAGGAGATTTCTTATTGAGTGTGGTCGATCGGATGTGCTGGCTGGATTTTGTGAAGTGCGGATTTGTGTTGTGCACTTAATCTCATGTTAAAGCTGCTCGATGTTTTTTTTTTCTGTCGATGTAATTGCGTCTACTTTTGTAATAAATGATAAATCAGAACATAGACGTCTTGGTTCAGGGCACGCTACTCATAAACAACTGAGAAGGCTTAGACTGCAGTTAACTATGCTCACATCTTATTGTTGAGGACCTTTTTTATTGCGATGAATGACAAGACGAGCATGCCACTCGCCTGATGATAAGCGGTACGACCGCTCATGGATAGTAGCAAAACCATACATCATGATTTATAAAGGAATGCTTGGCATTCCACTGCGTTCGTCATCCTGAGACCTAAGATGTTACGTCTCTTTATGTCCATTAGTTTCAAACCGGAACACAACAGTGCATTTACATTGCTGTTTGTCGGGAGAAATAGACATTGCGATGGCACCTATCTAGGCGGCCTCTCACATATTTTGAGAGACAAGTAAACCTGAATCCTACGCTGTTGATGCTAGGATGATATTGTGTGTTATAGTTTTACGCTTGAGCAAATCTTTCCCTGATTTGAATAACCTTTGGTAGTTCTGCAATTATTTATTACGAGAACTATGCAACGCCCCGATAAGTACCTATGCCTTACGGTGGAGATTTAAAGATGTATTATTATAGAGAAAGCGATATAAAATAATGCCATTTCTGAATTTTCCTCTGCAAATGTTTGACGCTAATACATATTAATAATTTACCACCCATCACTTCAGTTTTACAGGCTTAGAACTTCTGAAATGCGCGTTATTCCCGCAAAATTTGTCAAAGACTGGCTCTTAAACTGTACCCAAAGCTGGCGTTATATGTACTGTCGGCCAAAATAATGATGCGATTACATTAAATATTGATAAAAAAATCTCTTTTTCCCAAATATGTACGCATAATATATTGCTTGTTCGGTGAACTCATTGAATTTCATTTATTGCTGGCTTGATCCGATATACATAGGTCTATAATATACATTAATCACAAGCAAAAATACAGTTCTAATACATACCAAAAAAAATTCAACCAGTAATACAACACTACAGGAACTGTTTCCTACATATTCACCTCAGTATAATACCAATCCAAGCTTCGTTGATCAACAAAGTCTAGGGAACAAGCCAAGTATATCGACTTATTTATGAACCTCCTTTCTTATTTATGTTCCTTAGACTTCATTAAGCAGTATATTTCCAAAGTGGTAGTGTAGCTACCATAAGGATGAAGAATTGTTCAGAGCTATACCTCTTTCTTCCTCCCTTTCGATTCCCTTCTAATTTGAAGGTAGGTAAAGCACCTACGATCTTAGTATTCTAGATATTAAAGGCGACAGTGGTCACTTACCATTAACTGAACTATTTTCTAGTTTGCCGAACTTCGAAAAAAAAAAATGCTTCCGTTATGTCTGGTCGGTAGTGTACACCCCCAAACCTTCCGGTACTCAGGGCTGTCAAGTGCAGCCTGTAAGCTTATTTTGGAAAGTGCAATTTCTTTGAGGCGCTTTAGCCTGAATGTCGGCTCTCAATGACTGGATTGTATGTGAAATTGAATAAAATTTATTGGACGGCTTGTGAACACTTGAAAAGTTCCGATGAAACCTTTAAAATATATAAGACTTCGTGATGGAGGACGGATCCCATTTCTGAGAAGTTTAAAATTTATTATAACAGTTACATAATGGTATTTCCAAAATGATACGGCTTGTAAACCAATAAAAAGATTTCTGCAAAAGCTCTTTACTGTTCGTGCGTGGCAGTGATCAGTTGCTATTTTGTAAGCTGCTTGTTTGTTGGACATTTCTGCCATACAAAATATATTATGCGAATTACAGTGCTATACTGGTTTTATCATTATGTATTCCTACACAATTAAAGTGAGCGATATTCATTCATAAAAATACCCAAAATTTTGAACAGTCAAATAAGCGTACCCTTATTTTCCTACTAAAAAAGAAAAGTGAGATATTATGCCACAAATGATCTAAAATGAGATGCAATATATCCGGCAATTTAGTGAAGCAAATACAAAACACGAAATCACCAATAAAATATACACATCAAACAAAGCCCCACCACAAAACCAAATTCATACCACATAATCCAGTTTAGTCGAAATGGTCGATCTCTTAATATATCGTTGGACAAATCGCAAATGAAATAGCACTCAGTTAAATAACCGATTTCCTGCGACAAAACTAGCGTTCAACCGAATTAACATTATTTGTTTACTGTCCACCGCCGTTGAAAGCGTGTTGCGTGCGAATTAAAAACTCAGACTATTTGAGCGATGTCGCGTTATTTACCGTTTTCTTTATCATAATAGAGAAAGATCTGCCGAAGTTTATTATAACAGAGGAAATCCTCTCGTAGTAATTTATGAAACTAAGTGGCTTCTCTGGTCCAGCTTGTGCATATCCAATTTTGCCTGGCCGGCATCTGTCTTGTCAGTGGGTAATGTTTGCACTTCACTTATTATCATATTATTTAAATAAATTAATAAATACAGCCAACAGTCACACATAGTCCTGACCCTAAACCAAGATCGAGTCTTGTGTGGTGGGTATCAAGAACTATGAGAGACTTTTCGATCTCACAAACACCCACACCCGAAACAAATACCTGTGGTTCACACAAATATTTGACTCGGTGCGGGGATCGAACTCCCGGACTCTGGTTTCACAACCGGCGCGGCGTCTAACCAACTGCGCCACTGAGGTCGTAATATATTTATTGTCATTTATTTACACTTTATACAAATGATATATAGGTAGATTTAATGCCTGAGGCATTCTTTACCAGTTGAACCTATGGCGACGCAGAGATGATACGAGGTAGTTGCGTAAATAACAAAACAAATATCGTGCTATATTTATATTATGCTTTTCAGTCACTTTATCGTGCCAGTAAAAATATTTCTTCTTCTCCGAACCTCTCTACCTTATAATATCCCCCTGCCTCGATTTACAGTCATCGATAATTTATTTATTTAAGTTAAAGCTAAAAGATTATTAATTTAAGAAATATTTGTGTTTGGTGGTATCAGCTCTCTTTGCCGCACCAGTGTATTAAAGACTATAGGAAAGTCCCATTTATTGAAGCTTTTCTGAGTCATAAAGTTTTCCTTTTAATAATCCACTTACAACTCGTATAGGGCTAGAAATTTTGTGACGTGAAGTCTTAAAAGGTAACTTTAAAGTCATATAATTCTTGGTATTTTTAATGGTAAATTTGTATTCATTGAAGTTACAGTTCCATCTGCGTTAATATTTATTATCCATACCAAATTTATCTGTTTGAAAATGTCCGCGGCTAAAATATTTGATAAATTAATAAATACACCCAATAGTTAGATATATTGCCATAATCCACATCAAGGTATCAGAAACTACAAGAGACGTTTTGGCTTCCCAATATCCACACCAGAAACAAATTCCTTTGCACACAAATATTATTTTATTGCGGGGATTGAACTCGCGGCTTCTCGTTTTAGAGTTGGTATCTAACCAACTGCGCCACGGAGGCTGTCAAGCATATCTGCTTCAAAAGTTATGTTATATAAAGTACTCTACCTTTTAATGTGATAGCTTAGTACACAAGTTATCGCTTAAGACCTAATTTCACTATTGTTACATCTCAATTAAGGTATTAAATTATTGGCCACTTGTGAGTAATGTCTTAATTACCGACGTAATTTACACAATAGTGCGTAGGTGGTTCAGTAATATGATACAAAGTGATTATTGACATTTGTGAACACCCACGTATTCTGTACAATTATTGAGGCATGGTGGTGGTTTGGGGTGAAAGGTGAAGGACGAAAGGTAAGTTGTCAAACTTTAAACAATTTCAGTGCTAAGTAATCGAAGACCAAGGCAGCTGTTACCTTGAGCAGTTTTTTTAAAATGCTGTACGGTTACAGACTTACACGCAGTATATTCACGGCTATATCACTAAAGACATAGACAGAGGGGTCACCAATATTACTCATTCAAATTGGAGGGACCCTCCTGGGATTTGAATTCATAACCTTATCAAACCACGGATTATTGTCATTGTCTCGCCACTAAAGTGAATAGTATATCCTACCTAGATATTCCAATAAAAGTCCATCCTTGCACTAACAGCGACATGAATCGTTGTTTATGAATGCAAATAGGTTATTATCGGGGCGAAACGATTTCTAATTAATTTATCATTTCTATTACTTCCCGTAAAGCCGCAAATGAAATTTCACGCTCCATAATAAGTGACGGAGCTATGCCCTACCTTTAAAGAGACAAGTTTTAATGTTCGTCGAGTTGTAAACGAGTTTTGAACTTTTGCTAATGAATTGTTATTTTATTGTATGCGAATGGGAAACGGTGTTGTGGCCGCGCTGATTGTTGATTTTATTGTTGTTTCAATTAGTTTTGACTCGGTTGTTCTAGTTCTATGTATTTGTTTTACTGAGCCCATTGGAGTCATTCCTGCGGCAGGTGCTCCCCTTTAAATAATTCTAGGAGAATTGGAAATGGGTACATTTAATCGACTATCCTGGCCACACGTAGACAAGTTAGATAAATTAAGGCCTATTCTCGGGTACACTAGTTGTAAGACAAATTATACTGTATTGAAGCCAGCTGAAAATTGGCACGGTTTTTGAGCCTTACCCATGTAATAGTACCGTAAACATCTACTACCTATAATATTTGATTTATAATATATGTGTGTATATAGACTTAAGATACTAGTCATAATAAGGGAAGAAATTATATAAAAAAGTATTATATCTATCTATACATATAATAAAAATGTAAATGGTCGATGTCTGTACATGGAAGATATTTAAGAAATTTCAACGCGGGGGGTCTTTATAACAGCAACAGAAGCCAAAACAATTTTTTTTAGAATTTTTGTCTGTCTGTCTGTCTGTCTGTCTGTCTGTCTGTCTGTCTGTCTGTATGTTTGCTTGCGCATCACGCAAAAACTACTGCACCAAATGAGATGCGGTTTTCACAGTTGTATTGCTGCAGGTTCAACTTAAAAACTGGTATATGTTGCATTTGCATACAGGGTGTTTCTTTTTGTTTGCTTGCACATTACTCATAAACTACCGCACCAAATGAGATGCGGTTTTCACAGTTATATTGCTGCAGGTTCTACTTAAAACTTGTATATGTTGCATTGACATACAGGATGTTTCTTTTTATTATGGAAGATAAATGAGAAAAACGAATATTTCCCATATTAACACTGGATTAACACTTAGGCTACATTTTATCCAGATAAATTAAGTGTTCCCGTGGGATGAGGACGGAAATCAGATATATTTGTTACTTTTTATACTCAAAGGGATGCGATGGGCGTGGATTACATACCTTGAGTGAGAATGAAATAGGACGGGCGGGATATAACGGGACGGGACGGGACGGGACGGGATGAGAAATACCAAATAATCTATACATGTATATTTTTTTAAACAAAGTTAATCACGCAGACGAAGTTAGCGGGCAGAAGCTAGTACTTAATATTTTTAAAGAGCGATTGGCGCTTTTTATGCCGGATGTGCATTCTTACATATATTTATCCATTTCATTGACTTATCGACATTTGCCTTCGACGAGTCTTTGTGAGCGTGAATTTCATCTTATAATAATATTGACTATGATTAACGAAATATTCTACAACAAGCACAAAGAAAGGTTCACGTATCAGTTTAGAATTAGATAACACAGACCTACAATATATTCCAAATAGCCAACATTTACAATGAAGCTGTTTAAAGTGTGTCGCGTCGTGTGTCAGTGTCATTAGTCCATTAACTGACCGCTAGTCATACATTGCTTGCCTGGCTTTGCAAGCAAATTAAACTATCGTGATAATGGCACAGTGGGGGGATAGCTTAGTCGGTTGGATGCGTTTGAGTGATGTGGATTTACATGACATATAATTTATTTCATGCAACACTGGTATAATTCAGTGATAAAGATTCATTGGTATAAAACGTGTTGTTTATAATTTTTATAGATAGATAAGCTAACGCAAATTTCCGCTCAGGCTTGGGAGAGTCATTATTGCCGTCCTGGATAATTGATGTTTTTTTTATTGCAATGAGTGACGAGAAGTGCATGCCATTCGCCTGATGGTAAGCCATACGACCGCATATGGACAGTAGAAAACTAAACAACATCATTTATTACAAAGCGTTGCTTGATATTGACATAAGATGTTAAGTCGCACTATTATATCCAATAGTTACTCTGGCTACAATGTTCTTCAAACCCGAACACAACAGTGCATTTACACTGCTGTTTGGCGGAAGAAATAGAGATTGCGGTGGGACCTACCCAAGCGACCTCTCACATATGAGAGACCTACCACTAGTAAATGTATCATGTAATGATTTTTATACCACAAAATTCACGCATATATTATTTTGTTGCTAAAAAAACAATTTGTTAACTTACTGGCATTGAAGAAATTAACATGTACAAATAGAATATGACTGCCTCCGTGGTGCAGTTGGTAAGACGCCGCCTGGCTGGGAAACGAGTGGCCGCGGGATGGATCCCCGCCCCGAGATAATTGTTATGTAATCCACTGGTATCTCCTCCCACAGGCCTCACCTCTTAATATAAAATGTCACTTCTAATTTCTATCGACCTATTCAGTCCTAAAAAGTCCACTGCTGAACATAGGCCTCCCCCAAGCTTCTGGAACTTGACCTGTTGGAGGCGGAAATATCACTTCACGCCACGTAAATACTCGCAATTAGAAACGTCCAACCTGCCACAAGACAACTGGGACATTTACTTGGAACATTGCATACAACGCGAGGGACAGAGCGGTAATTACGCGGCGGACGTTAATCTTGCATCATGCGGCCCACTGAAGTTGGTAATCTTAGTGCGGGTTACGCTTTGTGTTTGCAGTTTGACTGAGTGATTAAAGCAGTTGAGGTCTTGGTGCAAACTGGATGGTTTGTGTCTGCCCTTATTGAATGTGGGGTATGAAGTTGCTCTTGTGTATGTTGCGGAATGATTTGGCATTATTTAAGTGATGAAATAAATGTTTTGAAATATTATAGATCACCATTCTCGCAAGTATGTTGCGCTTCGGGTGCACCAGTGTTGCTAAGTTACTAGCAGTATGAAACAATTGTGTTGGCCAAAAAATAATCTCTAGAGTCACACATGTTAACAGGTATATTGTAGTCAGTTTTTCCAGAAGGGGTAGACAAAGGCGCTACCACGACACTCAAGTTCCGCCTTGTATTTTCCGCACCACGATGTGATAGGGGACAAATTCCCGACTCCGAGCTGATAATGAATAGAAAAATCCAATATCACTTTGCCCGAAACCTGAGACCTCAGCTTTGCAATCATATCGTAGTACAACTTTTTTTTATTTTTTTGTTTACGTGGGGAAAAACGCTTTATCGCTACCGCTGCCCGGGGGGGAGGCGGAGCGGTGATGTTGGTTTCACCGCTCTTACAACTCAACGTTGAGCAACCCGGGAAAGATGTTACCATCCGGGCGACCGTTGAGTCAAGTCCCTACCAAAATACCTACACCGGCATACCAACCAAAAACCCCGCGGTGGTCCTCTTCAGCGCATTGGAGCGGCCCCGGGATCCTGAGGCAAAGCGCCATAGCTTCGCCGGAAAGGCACCTGCGCAATGCCTTTTATTTTCGCTACGGCACAACCCATGCATTTAATCCTCGTAGTCGCTTTAATGGACGCTACGCAGCCCCCCCGCTGCGTGCCCGCGATCGTAGTACAACTGCGCCACCGAGGCAGCCATTTAAGTTATTTGGAAATTAATTATAATCAACGCAATATCTGGCGCTTTTCGCAAAATAAATAAACGTAATTAAAAACAATAACGTTGAAGTCGAAATATGGCTGATTGAATTTTTAATACCACGAAGAGTGCATTGAAAAGCCTTTTCAGCACCGCTTTTATACTGTAGACAAACAATTGATGCTATTAAAAAATTACATTGTATGAAATGCGACAGGTGTTCTTCTTTTATTTTATATTTTATCATGGCCTGAAGATGTGAACATTGTTTAACTCAATGGTACTATGAATAATGGTATAATAGATAGGTAATTTCTTTTTAATGTTCTGCTACTTTTTTCCTATAAATATATGGCAAATAAGGGACATATTTTAGTCCTTAACTATTATGCGGGTCTGTGTAAATAACCCACCTTTTGGTTTTTACAATAATCTAAGCCATCAAATTATTCAAAAACGACGGTTACGCCATATACTGATAAATATGAAACTTAATAAATAAAATATTTTTTGAACAATATTTTAATTATTCGACTTTTAAATAAAGTAATATGTAACACGAATAACTTAATCTGCAAATGAATACGAACACGAGAGGTGGCCCTCATCCCTACCACGTCGAAAACGTCCGAAAATAATTTGCAAAAGGTCGAACAATGGCCTTCATCTGCACGCTGGCAAGTTTGAAGTGGGCGCCGCGGTTATACCTCTAGTGGACGGACCCCTTTACAATGAAAATGAATTTGCAAATTATAATAAAATATGTACTTGCTTTTTGAATATGTGTAGTTTATAAATTGGATGTGTTATCCTTCGGATTTAATAAAAGTGTTATCGATAGTGCGTTTTATCATAGAAGTAGACGGAGTTTATGCTTTAAATTTATGTTTAAACTTTCAATATTGGCAACATAAATACTAATTCTATTCACAAGATTTATTTCGTACAACAAATAATATAAATTAATATTTGACTTGTAAAGATTTTTTTTAATACTTTAGATTAGTAATATTATTACATTAATAAATATGTCATTTAATAATTATATCAAATCAGTAATAAAACATGAAATCAATCAGTGTTTTTGATACCACCATCTCAAGATCCTATCACCATATCGCCAAACAACTACATCACGCATTCGTCACTTCAATTTCCCAACCATGAAAATTCAAACACGCGCCAAGGAAATTATTATATTATTATAAGAATTTAAGCGAGCGGGCGGCACGGGGTTATAAATTTCGGCGACAGCGGAAAACGGCTCTGATGAGATATCACCCCTTAAAATTAAAATGTAACGAAATAAATTGCGCCACAGTGAACCGCCTTCTACCCTCGCCCGGCGAATGTACCTCGCGATAATATCTATTTAATGATTTTGTAAAAATTGGGGCGCCGGCTTAGCATCTTGGACGGTTTTAAGATTAGGCAGGAGACGGTATCTATACCACATGGAACATAATTACTTCACCCCCTGATGATAGACGGGAATAAACTTTTGAACCTCCAAAAATTGTAAACAGCTAAATTGTACATAGTTACCCAGCAAATTAATACTTCAAAGGAGCATAATTAATAATAAGTGAAGACGATGAGGTCTTTAAATAAATACAACCATAAACTAGTACTTATGAACTTCTTCTTGGTGATGAAAGCCTTCATTAAATTTCTCAACAAACCTTCAATGTTTGTTTTGGATCTGGGTGTTTGTGAGACCGAAAAGTCTCTCGTAGTTGCTGATATCCACGACACAAGAATCAATCTTAGTGTGGGATCAGGACTATGTATGTGACTGTTGCGTGTATTTATTTATTATTATTTTTTATTTAATTCAATAATAACGTATAAATAAATTAAATAAACGTTTTGAGTTTACTAGGTTATGCAATAATGCATGTTACATGTTGCTTAATATTATTGAAATATTAAAATGTAACCTACAAGACTACATTCCCCTTTTCATAGAAAAAAGGCATAGAATAAAAGCTTTGCCGTGACGTTTTAATCAGTTAGACTGACGGTAGCATAACATGATGACAATCACCCACATAATGCCTTGCCAGCCTCCATGGCACAGTTAGTCAAACGCCGGCTCTGAAACGAGAAGCCTCGTTGTCGATTTCCTCACCGTAACAAATATTTGTATGATCCATAGGTATTTGTTTCCGGTTTGGGTTTTTGTAAGGCCGGAAAGTCTTTCGTAATTTCTGATATCCACGACACAAGGCTTTTAGTGGCACGATTATATACAACTCACGCCTTTATCCCAGAAGGGGTAGGCAGAGGCGCCACCAGGACACCCACATTTCGACTCGTATGCTCCGTCCCACGATGTGATAGGGGCGAGCCTGTCGCCATATTGGGCACGAATTCCTGACTCCTGGCTGATAATGAATAGAAAAATCCAATATTACTTTGCCCGACCCGGAATTCGAACCCGAGCCTTCAGCTTTGTAATCCTACCGTAGTACAACTACGCCACCGAGGTAGTACGAACCGGCCTATTCATGGTATAATCAAGGCTGGTTATGACCTCCACAATTCACGACCAGTTAAAACAACCACATGCAAACTAAGACATATCTAATCTAAGAAATATATGTAATATCCATGAACTTTACGATTGTCCATAAACCGCTACAATTGTATAAATTCCCGGTAAAAAGATAGCGAGACATAAACAAATTGTGAACAATAGGAGATAGACGCAATCTCAGCAAACACGGCTTATGGCATTCCCAAAGAACATAAATTTTATTACGCTTCTTAGTGACGGTATGGAACATGGAAGAACTGAAAGTTATCGTATGCGGATTTTGTGGCTGTATAATATCATACGTTTTTGGTGATTGTTGATACGTTCTCGGTAGGCTGCGGCTTGATTTTTTGATGGTTGTAAAGTCTATGGGCAGCGGTAGCCGCTTACAATGAGGTGGACTGCTAGCTGTTCTGCCTATGACGACAATGCAAAAAAACATAAATAAAATATACCTACTATACTTAGATCAAATATATACTAGATGTCGGGTGAGCACTTACAAAACAGCCCGAAAAATAGAGCCACAAAGTCAAGCGTGGCTCTATTTCAATTTAGTATGCTTCAATCATCACCAACGGAAATGCGTAAACATGCCGCAATGCGCCTTTCAAAATTGTCAAAATAATCATAAATGCATGTATATTGTAAGTCATAATAAATCTTATAGCAAATTATTAAAGTTTATTGTCACCTAAAGTTGTACATATTAAAATACTTTTTTCTACATCTCATAGTTCGAAAAACAAATGTTCAAATCACAAAATCACATGCCAAAAGTGGCCGAACTTTTGGCATGTGATTTTGTTCCTGACCCTGTATCTAGTATATATTTGATCGAAGTTACTATAGGTAAATTCACACTGGCGGGACAATGTGACTAGATATAATGCGCCTAGCTAGGACCTATATACCGGGTGTATCCAGACTAGAACCGAAAACGAAGCCAGGTGGTAGTATTAGTGACTCCAGATACAATGAAACTAGAAATTTCGCAAATAAAAACAATACTAAGAAATACAAAAATCCCGACTGCGTCAATGTCTTTATGAAATCCATTGAAGAACTGAAAGATAGAAACAAGATTTTAATTTGAATATTTTATTTTGGTTATGAATGATCTTAGTTGACAGTGTTCACAAACGCAGTGTTTACAGATGATCACTAAAACTACCACCTGGCTCGGTGGCAGTGTGGATATACCCGGTATAGATCGGTGAGAGATGACCCAGTCGAAACATACATAGACTGGCCTCCATTATGGGTTTTCCAATATAGTTTACGGTTGTCCCCTTCCGAACGGATTCAAATTTCTTGTCATAATCGTTTCGATTTCCGGCAATCTCACGCACTCAACGAGACTCCACAGTAAACTTGTTATTTCAAGTCCATCTATCCCGTCTATTTTGAATATGAACTTTATTTTTGGGATCATTATAATTGCCTCAGTGGGGTAGTTGTACTGTGGAAACATTACAACGTCGAGGTCTCGAGTTCGAAACCCGGGTCGGGCAAAGTGATATCATATTTTAATCATCATAATCAGCCCGGAGACAGGAATTTGTGCCCAATATGGCGATAGGTTCGCCCCCCATCACGTCGTGGAATGATAAACACAAGGCGAAACGTGGTTATCCTGGTAGCACCTCTGCTTCCCGTTCTGTGAAAAAGGCGTTAGTTTACGTATGTATTATTATAATTCTGCGTGTAATTAGGCTGTACATCCGAAGTCAACACGATCAGTAAATGTACCATTAGTATGCAAATTATGTTTTTAAAGCAGAACACCTACATGTATAACTAAAATGTATTGTTCCGCCTAATTATACTCAGAGTACGTTGTACAATCAATGTACGCTGTTATTAGGCTAATCAAGCGTCAACAATCTATTACTATTTGTTTATTGAATTAATTAATAACTACGTTACCTATTATGGTAACTCACGGTTAGTGATTACCGATAAAGTCAAAGCGATTTCAAGAATATATGAAACACTCCATTATTATGTTTGACTACGTGATTAACTTAATTTGTGTTGAAAGGTCGATCACATTTAGGTCTAGATTTCAAAAGATTTTAATTTAGATATTCTCTCTCTCTCTTCTCTCTTTTGAGCCATAGGAAGTACCCTGCTAAATATACGCCCCCAATATTAACTATTGGAGTAACTATTGGACATATTGAAACTTACCATCTCATATATTAGGATGGCAAGTGCAGTGGAGTGCCAGGCAATGCTTTGTAACTCATGGTGTTGTTTGGTTTTCTACTGTCCATAAGCGGTCGTATCGCTTTCCATCAGGCGAATTGCATGCTCGTTTCCCCATTCAACGCGAAAAAAAACATTCAACAGGACATAATAGTGTCAATACCCTATTCTCTATTCTGCTTACACTACATTAACCATAAAGTTCATTGATATCACTTTGTGGTTTCAATAAAAAAAAAAAGAATTTCATAGTACATTTCCTCTATTTTTCTCAAACACAATATCTTCGGAGTCCAGAAGCTTCCCAAGCCAATAAATTTTAGTGCACATACTAGATTTATTCTCCAGTTTGACGCGCGTTTTATTGGTAACGACGACGTATTTAGGCGGTAAAGAAAAGTTATTTACCCTACATAGGATTTATTTGGCCATATATCTTGACGAAATGACCTAGGATTCCAGACTTCAGCTGTTCTACTTCGTATATCAATGTGGCATTATCTGATTTGTTTAATGCTGATACTTTATTTTGTTTTGGCGCCTTAAATAAATCTTAAATACATATATGGTATACATATAATGGTGGATAGACGACAGAAAAAAGCTTGCATGAGATAACCGTTCTGACTGTTTCCAACAGGTCTCTGTAGTAGGTCTTTCATGATAATGGCGAGCGCAGTGGATTGCCAAGCATTGCTTTGTAAATTGTGGTGCTGTTTGGTTTTGCTACTGTCCATGAGCGGTCATATTGCTTACCATCAGGCGGATGTCCTGCTCGTCTCGCCGAATGGCAATACAAAAAAATCCTTGGAGAAGAATTATGTTGAAAATAGGATTTCTTATGACTGTGGAATGCATGCATGTACTGCTGTAAGTAAAAGAACGAAACATGTTGATAGATTCAGGTTACTACCAACAGGTCGCTGTGGATAAAGATGATGATGACGATAAACTGATTCCAGAATTATCTGTTTACAGCAGACTACCTCCAATGATGTCCTGCTGCCTTGATCATCTCTGTTTTACTTGTATGCCATACACATTATAAAAGCAAACGTACTGGTACGTCTCTAACGGCTTTGATATAGTTTTTTTTATTTTTTTTATTGCAATGAATGGCGAGACGAGCATGCCATTCGTCTGATGGTAAGCGATACGACCACTCATGGACAGTAGCAAAACCAAACAACACCATGAATTACAAGGCAATGCTTGGAATTCCACTGCGCTCGCCATCCTGAGACATAAGATGTTAAGTCTCAATATACATACATACATACATAATCATCACGCCTGTATCCCATAGGGGTAGGCAGAGACTATGGATCGCCACTTTGCTCGATCCTGACATACAACTTTCGCTTCATCCACTTTCATTATTCTCTTCATGCATTCTCGTCGGTTCAGGGTACTTTTGACCTGACCCTTCTTGAGGGTATCACCGATTTGGATGGTGTAGGTTCGATGAGGTCGACCCCTACCGACTGTTCCATCCACACTCCCCTTGTATACTTGCTTAGTTATTCTCCTTTCATCCATCCTCTCTACAATAAGTCTCAATATGTCCAGTAGTTACTCTGGCTACAATGTCCTTCAAACCGGAACACAACAGCGCATTTACACTGCTGTTGGGCGGGAGAAATAGACATGAATCTGCCAATACGAAGAGTATTTCGTGGTGGTCGGGTTAAAACATATAATCAGTTGCCCTTATTTCAGTTGCGCCAGACTTAAAAATTCTGATAAAGTCTCTATGGTATATCTCATATGAGTCTCAAATCTCTATGCGAGTTTCCTCGTGATGATTTCCTTCACAGTTAAACTGTTAAATGACTCTCAATACACCCATGACTCCGAAAAGTCTGAAATGTGCCCTTGGATTTAAGCCCGTGACTACAGCGTAAAATATACTATAACCTAGTATCTACAATACAAATCCTAGTACAAATATTGGTTATTTATAGCATGTTAATATCTCGGCCGCTATCTTCACTGGCCCTCCGCCAGATCGTCGGCAACACGTGAGGGAATAAATATTTACTCCCAACAATTTCTAATATTGTTTATGTTTTAATAGTAACCGATTCTTAGCGCTTTGTTGGAGTGGGGCTATGAAAAGGGCGAGAAATAAGGGGAGGTAGGTTTTTAAAGTGTATTTGTGTTTTTGAGGTATTCATGCGAGGAAGTTTATACTAAAATATGTACGTAATTATTAATTTGACTGCCGCGTTGGAACAGTTGTACTACAGTATGATTACAAAGCTGAGGTCAAGGGTACAAATCCCAGGTCAGAGAAGTCTGCAGCCATATTTTAAAAATAAATCACTAACTAAAACCAACACCCGAAAACGATAATTCTAAATTGCATTAAAATTCCAATAAATTCATTATAGATTTCAATAAAGTTTCCTCGAGTTGCATTTCGTTAAACAATTCGCTTTTGAGTTTTCATATTGCTTTTGAATTTTCCGCTCTTAACTTTATGGACTTCGACAACTCGTGAACAAATTTGTTTGTCTGTATAAGTAATCAATTGTTAGAGTTTGTGAGAATTCCGTTTGCGCTTACAGCGGGAGCTTTAATTTGTGTTCTTGTATACTTAGGTGAAGTTGTTTTTATATTCTTAAACCAAAGCCTCTATTTTATGAGGGATTGGACTACCGATAGATATTTTGAGGTTTAATATGGGCCATTTCTTTTCGAACTAATCACTGACGTGCTTATTCATGAATAATTTAGACTTTAATTAAATACCAATGCCTACTAAGCCGTCCGTAATGCATAGTATTTTTTTTTACTTGTCGTCGTATTTGGGTGATAAATACGTGTTTTTTTTTAAATAATGATGTACACCTTTTTATTTTTAAGGACTCAATGGTACGTAAGTGTTTAAATTACTATTTTTCGCAAAAACAAGGCATTTACCACCCAAACACGATATTTAAAAAAGAGCAAAAAAAAAACCGACGCTTTTTTTGCGAAATTTGTAATTGCATTGTGTGTGTAATCACTAAAACCACCACCTGGCTTCGTTTTCGGTCGCAGTCTTGATATACCCAGTATATTGATGCCCTCATTATATTGTTTAAATTATTTTAAATTGAGCGGAAAAAACCTTCCTTCTATCATTAAAATACTTGTAAATTCAAAATGTTAACCTGATACCAAGCACGCCTGTTTCATGGCCTTTTTAATAGAGGCTTTATGTCCGCCTCTCCTTTACCGTGTATATGACATAGTGGGCCCTCGGGAAATTTATATCTATACGAGAAGCCCAAAATTGAATTCTAAAGTAAGCGGTTATTATTTGCTTGTAACATTTTTATATGCGCTATATGCGTGAGTGAGTTATGGCTATCAAAAATAATGATTTATATGCAAGTTATTTTTGTTTTAGTTTTTATTCAAAATAGAGTCAGTATTTTCTGGTATGCGTTTGAACATTGTGAAAACAAATGTTTAAGCCTTTCATACATGTATTTAAGTTGTTTTATGGTGTACGATTGAGTAATAACAAATTGTGTTTTTGCAATACATGTACATAATATAGGCATTTAATCGTTGTTATAAGTTTTTAATGCAAATGTTTTTATTATTATCAACACTGCTCTAATAATTAATTACAATTATTAAAAGTGAGGCTCAACCATTCCACAAATCTTAAAATAAAAACTTTCTTACTTCTGGTCTAGGTATGTGTTCCAAGAGAAACGCTAGTATATACCTATAAATTCTCATATGGTTTTGAAAAGTGTATTGGAACCATAAGTTGATTGAGAAGTCTATTTATTTCATGACTGCTGCATCGAAAAGCTAAAAATAAAATGTGTCAAATTCAAAACAAAATTAGAAATTGTGGATCAACCTGTATATCTGAGAGTCATCTATAAAAATTTAGATATAATGTGGCAAGGCATAAGCAGTCCATACCTAACTAGAACAGAAAAGTGTAGTGGTCAACTATTTTCATCAATGCAGCAAAGATTCCCGCAGTAATACCATTTTATTTAAATATGACTTGGTCTAAATGCTTTTACGAGTAAGAATAAAATATTTGCAACAGAAAATCACCAAGTATTTGCATCGCTGAACGAAACCGCATGTAAAAGTTACCAACCAAATGGCAAAGGTTTAAATGTGAACAAATATCGATACGTGCTCTGTTTTCCGAACGGATGTACGTGGATCTGTGGCAACACCGCAAATACTTGTCAATTTTGGGGATGCCATGCTCAAAATTAATAATATTTTTTTGTATAAGTATTATATTTTCTGTTTTGAGTATAAACATAAAACGAAATGAAAATACTTTATTAAAATTGAGTCACTTTTTTTCTCTACT
This sequence comes from Deilephila elpenor, assembly GCA_949752805.1. Lineage (NCBI taxonomy): Eukaryota > Metazoa > Arthropoda > Insecta > Lepidoptera > Sphingidae > Deilephila > Deilephila elpenor. Next base: position 15,245,457 of record OX457097.1, on the reverse strand, counting down.
ACCCGGTTCACGAGGCTGTATCGCCAGAGAAAAAAAAAAGCGCTTTTCAAAAGCAAGTTTAAAACACAGTGTTTATACAGTAGTCGCAGCTTAGTTGAATTCAGAGCAGATCATAAATTTATTTGTGATAATAATATGATGTAGCAAGTCCTAGGGAATGTCAGAATGTGTTATAGATTGTAATGTTTACGATTTTGCAAGAATGAATATTTTATTAACATGTTTGGCAAATAATGAAATACCAACATTTTGATAAAATTGGCAGATGTTGGATCCTATTAAGTTTTATTGGTGGAAATATAGAAATACACACTTTCGAATGGCGTTGTAATACTACATTTTCCAAATCAATAGTAAGTTAGGATTAAATTTAAAATTGTTTTGTTTTTAAATTTAAGTATGAAGTAGAATTAGGAAATACATACATACATAAACTCACGCCTTTATCCCCGAAGGGGTAGGCAGAGGCGCCACCAGGACACCCACATTTCGCCTTGTATGTTTCGTCCCATGATGTGATAGGGGGCGAGCCTATCGCCATATCGAGCACAAATCCCTGACTCCGGGCTGATAATGAATAGAAAAATCCAATATCACTTTGCCCGACCCGGGACTCGAACCCGAGACCTCAGCTTTGTAACCGTACCGTAATACAACTACGCCACCGAGGCAGTCAATTAGGAAATAGTAAAACATATTTATATGGCCTAACCACTCTCAATCGATTCCCTCGATTGTAGAGTAGGCCCGTGCCCTGCAGTGGGACGTATATGGGCTGATATAGATAGATAGATAGAAAACATATTTACCGATAGACTTATTAAAATGTTTTTACTCTGATAAATACGCCATAGGTATTTTTATTTATGTTACACTTCAAACAGTTTTAAAAGAGGAAACGTAATTAACAAAATTTAAAGAAACAAATAAATCCCATAAAATATTGCGAATAATTTTGAATTGTACCAAGCAACACCGGACATAACCAAATATTTGTAACTTGTTACCGCTGCCACTCGGGAAATCGCGGCGTGTGCCTGCTATATATTATAATACGCCAAAATAATACAACATTCCCCTAACAAATCCACTAATAAAACATTTGACGACGTTTGTATCTTTTCATTTGTTTTCAGCTTTATGTTCTGTATCCGTTTTTATGCTTCTAGCAAGGTCGGTCTGTCTAATGTTTGTCTAGACTCTAGAGTAAGTTGTCTTTTGACTGCGATAAGATCAACGATAAACCTTTAGTTTTACGTGGAAAATCCATGTAGTAAAACGAATAGTTATAAACAAAATTTATAACAAACATATTACATAAATACAAAAAAACACGACTCGTCAATAAACAAGGAAAAGTCATGTTACCGGCCTTTAAAGATGAACAATGATATAATATATTGTCCATAAAACGCTTGAATTGAATGTAAAGACATCAAACGTCATTTAACCTCTCATCCGTTGTATAGTTCTCGATACATTGCTCGCTTCAAGTTGCCCCGAGCCACTTAAAACAGACAATAGCGCGCAATACAATACGAAAGTTGAATTCGTTTTATGTTTGTTACTGGTTATGCGTTAGTTCTGGTATTTTTCTATCATTTCCCTTATCATAAATTAGTGTCTGTTTGAAATAAACTATAATGTTTCCCATATCAAAATCATATATTTCATTCACATAATCACTATATCCTTAAAATTATATTTTTCTTCCTTTGCCTGCCCTTATCTTGTACATAAGGTCGATATGATGTTAACATTCAGGCGTATTAAAAATAAAACATAAAAATAATATGTATGGTTTTAGCTCAAATCGTTGCCAAGCTATTTCAGTTATTAAGCCTGCTATGTAATGGTTCTTGACGGTATGCGCATTTTCTAGGAAATTACAAATATAAATCATTCGTAGTCATAAAAATCATTTCAATATTGCAAACAGTAATCTCTCAGCACGTATTCAAGAAGTCTGATAGTAAAATTGCCAGCGCTACAACGGCAACATAAAAGAGCAGGTAATATTTGCACTATCGTATCGGAAAACTTCACGGTTCTAACTCATATTGGCTTTATGCGCTTTACGAGCGAAACTTTTATATTGGCCAGTGAAGTTTTAGACTGCCGCCTGCGGTCAAGGGAGCTGGACGGAATTTTAAATGTCCTATTTCTAATCCGGTGTTCCAGTTATGTATCATTATTTTATAAGTACATAAAGTATCCTGCTATGTATTGAAGATACACACATACCTTTATGTATTAGTATTTTATGTACTTCAGCGTAAAAATACATATCGAATACCAATTTTGTTTGTCCTGTTTCCTATGAGACTATGTTGGATAATATTTTTGCGGCTCTTTCTTATGTTTAGTGTAATTGACGGCCATTTCGAACGCTATCTGAATGTCTTCTTTATTTTTATGAGTTATTTGCACAGATAAACATACTTTGGAATATTTGTCCATGGATGGACCTAAAACATTTTTTTTTCTACGTTTCACAAAATCACCCTGTGGGGGCTCCAAGAAAGTATATATGGAAAATATCTTAAGTATATCATATTTGTGTAATGGATGTATTTTAACGTATCAAATTTGTTTTAATTTATCTGTTTCGAACTTCATGAAAAGCCTTTATTTTCATTAGATTTAAAACTTGCTGGAAGAAAATACTAATGTAATTACCTTAAAATCACTAGCGGAATGAACAACACAATCAAACTCCAAGAAAAATGAATGTGCTAATTAATTAAACAACGCCATCTAGCGTGCACAGAGGGAACTAAGGAACTTATTCCGGAAAAATACTGATGCGTCCGTATTAAAATTACACAAAGCTTTTGTACATACATTAATTAAGTGAGTTAGCCACGCTTGCTTTGACCGTCGTCGACAAAAGTAGCAATTGCGAAACGTATTAAACGTATGAATGTAGAAATAAATGTGTTTTATGCATTTTATTCTGTTATATGAAAAACAAGAGGATTTTTTACTATTCAGATAGCCTCCGTGGCGCAGTTGGTTAGACGCCGGCTGTGAAACATGAGGCCGCGGGTTCAATTTCCGCACTGAAACAAATATTTGGAACCACAAGTATTGGTTTTGGGTCTAGGTGTTTGTGAGACCGAAAAATCTCTCGTAGCTTCTGATACGCACGACACAAGACTCGATCTTAGTGTGGGGTCAGGACTACGTATGTGACTGTTGGGTGTATTTATATTTAGTTATTTATTTATTTATTGTGGCTTTAGTCTTAATAAATTTGTAACCGATCGATGTCTGTACATGGAAGATAAATGAGGGAAACTAATTTGAGGGTCTGAATTAACATAATAGAACGAAGAAGTACCTCAACTCCTATGTGATAGTTATTGTAACAGAGTTGGTTCAGATATTGGTAAGAAACTAAAGTATATTGATCAATAACCTTAATGTAAAAAATATAAATCTTGGGTTGGCTTGGGTGTAGTGTGTATAAAACGTCTTTCAAGATTTATAATATTTATGACAGAAAATAACGTGTTGAGGTTTGGGAATAGGGGGAGAATATTGCGTATGTTTATTATAGAAAGTGAAAATCTCGCGTAGAACTGAAATCAATCGGTTAATAATTGATATCCCGATAAAGCTTTTAAAGAAGACGGAATAAGTATAAGGGCTAATCAAACATTGATAAACCTTATTCAAATTATGTTAACCTTTACTCCGGAATAGTGTTGATTAATTTTGAGATTAAAAGGTGCTTAAACATATTTTCGTTCAATTTTAATTATTTCTCCAGTGCTCGCCCAATTTATTGAATGTTATAAAGTTGAAAGTAAACGTTTTTAGTTCGGCTCCTGGCCTCCGATATTAATTCATGAATAAAAAGGCTTTATACAGAGTAAACGAATCACTTAACACTGGGGAAATCTTGACTTCATGAACTTTATTTTATACTAGTGATATTATTATAACAGTATAAGGTAAATAAATACACCCAACAGTCACATACATAGTCCTGACCCCACACTAAGATCGAGTCTTGTGTCGTGGGTATCAGAAACTACGAGAGACTTTTCGGTCTCACAAACACCCAGACCCGAAACAAATACCTGTGGATCACACAAATATTTGTTTCGGTGCGGGGATCGAACCCGCGGCCTCTCGTTTTACAGGCGGCGTCTAACCAACTGCGCCACGGAGGCATGATGCTTCCAACACGTCGATGTTAAGATCCTTTGGGGGGGGCTTATGTTCAGCATTGGACTACCATTGTCTGAATAGATAGATAGATAAAGTGTACACTCTTTCGTAATAACCCACGTAAGTTTATCGCGTTCTTGGTCCAGTCAGTATATTTTGGAGTTCGCTATTTATCTGGCATGGTTCTGACTATCGGCGATAGATTGAATAATCTTTGGACCCTACCCGATAATATAATATGAATAGTGAATATCCATCGATTTCGAATATTCTGTCGATTATGTAGGATATTAAAGTTGTATGCAAATCGTTATAGCTAATTCAAAATTTGAATACTCAGATAAAGAGTAAGCCTTCCCAGATATTGTCGACAGAAATAAGAATGAGTACAAGTAGAATTCACTAACAGGATAATATTTTCAACAAAACATATTTTTAACACATTCTGGAGCCCCGTAAAACATGAATTTATTCAACCCTCAACCCTCAAACCATCCCCGGTGGATTACCGAATTAAATTTTAACATTTGCAAACGCACCCATAAGAATAGAATTAGATTTATCATCCACAATACCCTTAAAGGTTGGCAAATATTGAGACACGCTTCAAGATCTGTCGTTGGCAAACATTCAGATTGTGATCTCGTTTTCAAATTGTATTGTCTTTATGAAGCGATCATTTATGAGTAGCATCATGTCGTTTGAATGTTTAATATATGTAAGTTAATTTTTTATAATGGCAAGAATTAATTAAAACCGGATGTACGAAAACTGAACCGGAAACACGACAACCATGCAGGTTTGAACCTTTGTGTAGGCTCGATATCTGGAATAAATTAAGCAAGGTGCTCTCCTCAAGGAGAGATTCAAATACAATCAATTGTTGCTCATGCGTCAAGCTACTTTATGTCCAACGTATCACGACAACGCATTCATACAATCGAAGAGCCTGTTCTATGGTATAAAGTTTAGTAGCCCGCCTAAAGACAATGCCCACACCCAAAACAATAAGCCCAATCAAGTAACTATAGCTTCGAAACCCTTCCCACATCAACAACACAACTTATTGATGACCTGAATACATCACGTCTCTTTGAGTAAATTATGGGTAGTAAAACAGACGAATGGATGTTCCAGCGGCATTCAGTCAACGGGCAGTCGTAAATCCACAGACACAGGATCCAAGAACGGAATTGAATCCGTACTCACATGTTGATAAAAACATGTAAAACTTTGTAAGGGTCTCGTGCCCTTTTCGAGGCGTAAAAGGGAATTCGTTAGGCTGTTTGAAAGTAACAAATCTCTTATCTGTGTTTCGATGTGCTTTCATCGATGCTGACGTTTGGAGTTGGGTTTTTTAAAATACTTTTTGATATTTAATGAATGATTTTTGATATGGTTATGTCTGTAGGGGTAAGAAAATCACTTGATCCCATAAAACTTTTATAATCATGAAAATACGTAAAAATGAAACGCACATAATATAGACGTCGCATCATTAATTGTATACTTTGTTTTAAATATATTCTTTTAATATATTTTGTGCGAACAGAACCAACTGTTGCTGGAATTCCATGACAGTTGCAATGGTCATAACGGAAATATTGTTTGATTAAACTTCGCACCGATAACGCACGTAGCTTGGTAGCCAACACAATGTTTAGGTGAAATATTTCTAAGGTTCTAAATATTACGGAAACTAAAACGATCTTATCCCTTAATTTGATAAAGTCCGGTGTGACGGACACTTATTTAAAATAAATCCTGCCAAGTTTTTATTTTATGTTCATCGATTTCTAATCGATTAAATGTTTATTTATACCATAAACAAATAGTAAAAAAAGTAATTATTGTGGGAACATTGCATATTATGTCAGTTGGGACGCAAAATGTCTGCGAAAAGGCGGCCACCTGTTTTCCTCAAGGTATTTATAATTGATTTTCTTATTTTTTGTGGAAAAATGAATTGAATTATAGATTTATTTATTAGATAATAAACATGTCAATCATTATTTACAAAAACATACGCACTTTATTACATTTTTATGATGTTTATTTGTAACTAAAATGTTTTGTCCGTCACAGCGGACATTGCTAATTGTATAGAAAAGTACCACTTTATTACTATGTCCGCTGCGGCGGACAACGCCAAAATGTGTGTGCTTTTGCTTGTTTGGTTATGGTGCTGAGTTTGATTTTTTTTATTTTGCCAACAGCCTAATCGCGCAAGTAAAATTATTGCTTTAGTGCCGAATGAACATGCACCTTCCGATGCTAGTGAAATATCAGATTCGGAAACTGAATTGCATGATGCACGTACTAATTCTTCCACCCCGCTGTCTTCTCCTGCATCATCAATTGCATCTTCCCTTGCTAACCTAACAATAGATACATCCGACGACGAAGAATTAAACTACTAAAAGAAGAAAAAATACGCCGATATTCCAAAGACGCAAAAGCCAAAATTGATGTCCAATGTCCACAGATTGTCCGCCAATACAATAGACATATGAGAGGTGTTGATCTTTCTGATATGCTCATATCACTGTGCAAAACACCCTTCAAAAGCAGGAGATGGTATTTAGCGATATTTGTACAGATAATTGACATTTGTATAAATAATGCTTGGCTATTGTACCGCCAAAAGCAATTCCGGTAACGTGAAATCTAAAAAACCTTTGAAAGCATTTAGATATAATATTTATGACTTATTGTGCAAGGCAAACAGGTCTGCTAAAAGAAAACAGACTGAATCCGTCAAAGTAAAGAAACCGCATGTACCTACCCCGCCCTTTGAGTCCATTAAAATACGACAATATAGGACATTTCCCTTCGACCATGGAAGGACGCTGCAGGTTCTGCCAAGAGAAAACTGTCGTGTATTGCATAAAATACAACACAAGATTATGTTTCGTGACAGGAAAAGCCCCCAGAAATTGTTTTTTTAAATTTTCATACAAAATAAACTGTACTTTGGTATCAATTAGTTCTAAAATGTTCATTTCTGTATTTTTATTTAATAAAAAACATAAAAATAATTATGGTTTTTATTTTCCGTAATTTGGCAGTGTCCGTCTCAGCGAACATATAAATCTGACTATTAATTTCACAGTAATTGGCAAGGTCCGCTGTGTCGGACACCACTTTTCCCAGCAGTGGGCTATTGTAGATTTTTTTTTTCATTTTTCCAGGACTTTATGACATACCCCTGAAGCCACAAAATTGTCAAATTCATATATTTTGAATATTTTTATTGGTGCCAAATTAAGGGTTATAGATAATGGTTTCTTAAATTAACGCGAATGTTAAACATTAAATAAAATAAGTTTTTACGGAATTTTACGCGGATTCGGTGTTATGTTTACATTTTTTAATTTCCCGACGTTTTGATTACATTACAGCTTTCCCCGTGACCACAAAAAAGTAAAAATGAAACCAAATCCGCGATAAAATCCGAAAAAGTAGGTTTATTTGATCTTATAGATACTTATATCCTCGGCACATGACCCACATCGCTACACTATGTTACAAGTTTTCTGGAACCTATAAAAGTAACAAAATTCCTGATAACGTCACAAACATCTGTTGCGAAATCGTGGCCACATTCGCGCTTATTGCTCCATGGAACTAGTCTAGGAACTTTTCGCCATAACTGTGCGAAGATGGAGCGGGTGCTTATTTATAGCTGTTGGTTTTGTGATTACTCTGCGAAAGTAAGTTTACCTTATAGCTTGAGTGTTGTTTTATAGCACAGAACAGCAATAGAGCAAGCAGATTATACTCGTAGTGGCAAAATCCAGAATTGAAGACGCCTTGTCATAAAGTGTTGAAATAGTAAACATAAATACATAAATAGTATTTATTCGACTAGTTACACATTCTTGTCGTTTGTGGCGCTTGAGTGCTTTACCTGTCATTAGTTATTTTCTAATATATTTTATTCATTCTTGTTATTTCTTTACCGGAGAATAAACGTTACATTGAACTTCCAGTCTCGAGGTTATTCTTTAGGTTTCCAACAGGTTATGGGCCCAGTCTCATATACCTGAAGATTCGAAGTTTAATATTTATTCTCATAAAGTACCGGACAATAATCATTCGAGAATTTTCCATCGTATATCGGCCCGAAAACAATGGCGATGTCTAATTTACAAATTGAAAAATTAGCCGGACGGGAAAATTATTCGACATGGAAGTTTGCGGTTAAATCGTATCTGGAACATGAAGATATGTGGGAATGTGTCGATCCTGGCACCGATGTCGACAGTAAGAAAGATACAAAAGCTAAGTCGAAAATCATTTTGTTGGTGGAACCAATAAACTATGTCCATATTGAAAATGCATTTACGTCGAAAGAAGTATGGACAAACCTACGAAATGCTTTCGAAGACTCCGGGTTATCGAGGAAAGTTGGCTTATTGCGGGATTTAATCAATACAACACTGGATAACTGCGCAAACGTCGAAGAATATGTAAATAAAGTAATGAGTACTGCATACAAATTACGAAACATTGGTTTCGTAGTTGATGACGAATGGTTGGGAACACTCATGCTGGCAGGTTTACCGGAAAATTATAAACCGATGATCATGGGTCTGGAAAGTTCCGGAATAAAAATGTCATCAGATTTTGTCAAGACAAAACTTTTACAGGAGGTTAAAGTTTCCGAGTCTTCTGCGTCTTCTGTTTTATTTACAAAGCACAAAAATACCTCTAAAGACAATGCCAAGCTAAAGGAAAAAGGAAAAGGCCCTCGTTGCTTCAATTGTAATAAATATGGACATTACAAAAATCAATGTACAGTGAAAAAATGTAACCATGACAACAATAACAGTTTTTCAGCAATTTTTTCAGCTTACAGCAATGTGAATAAAGAAGACTGGTACATTGATTCAGGTGCTACTATGCACATGACGAGACGTTCCGACTGGATGTATGATATCCAAGCATCTCCGATTCAGCAAATAAAGGTGGCTAATAATGATGCTGTCTCCGTGCAAAATATGGGTAAAGTAAACATTCATACCATTTTTTGCAAAGATGGGTGTCCAATCCAGGTGAGAAATGTTTTATTTATTCCCGAGCTGTGTGTAAATTTGTTGTCAGTTAGTCAACTAACTAAAAATGGTTGTAAAGTGGAATTCACTGACACGGGATGTAACATATATAATGTTCATAAGATTCTTATAGCAAATGCAAGTTTGATCAATAACATGTACAAATTGAACACTGTTACCGTGACTGCATTGGGTGAAAATAAGACAGATCTTATTACATGGCACAAGAGAATGGGGTACTTAAATTTGGCTGATGTAAAGAGGTTAGAATCATGTGCTGAGGGTATAACTATCACTAATAAAGATGTTGATACTGTTTGTATACCATGTTGTGAAGCTAAACAAACACGATTACCGTTTCCAGACTCTGGTTCTAGGGCAAAGGCATTATTAGAAATAGTTCATACTGATCTATGTGGTCCGATGGAGACACTGTCTGCTGGTGGTGCGAAATACTTCATAACTTTCATAGATGACTATTCCCGTAAAGTTTATGTCTATTTTCTCAAGAACAAGTTGGATATTAAGTCGGTTTTTCAAAGTTTTAAAGAAGAAGTAGAAAATGAGTTAGATCTCAAAATAAAAATAGTTAGAAGCGATAATGGGAAAGAATATCTTAATAAAGCATTCTCGGATTTCCTAAGGGCTTCCGGCATCAAACATCAGACGAGTACTCCGTATACACCTGAGCAAAACGGGCTAGCGGAGCGGATGAATCGGACGTTGGTGGAACGTGCGAAATGCATGATTTTTGAAGGAAAGCTGCATAAACAGTTATGGGCAGAGGCAGTTGCTGCTGCAGCCTATGTCACCAACCGATCACCATCTCGGGTTTTGGATAAGGTAACTCCGTATGAAAAGTGGACTGGTAAGAAACCGAACCTTTCAAATTTAAGGATTTTTGGTTGTAAAGCCATGGTACATATTCCAAAACAAAATCGTTTAAAATGGGATCGTAAATCAAGAGAATTACTTTTGGTGGGATATTGTGACAATACGAAGGGTTACAGACTGTATGATCCAGTAAAGGAAAGAATTATTATTAGTAGAGATGTCATATTTATTAATGAAGTTATGGATAATAATAATAATACATCGGAACCCTTACCTACCAAACCGCTCATAAATATTCCTTTAAGTGCAAATACTGATGAGGTAATATCTGTCGAAGATAGAACACGGAGTAGCAACACTTTGTCACACTCAAGTCCTGACACATCTTTCGATAGTTGTGTGTTGAATAGAATGACTGAGGATGAAACCTATTATCCCAGTTCAAATGATGATACTAGCACTGAAAGTTTTACTAGAAATATTACTTTAAGATCTCATCACAGGCAAAACAACTTCATGTGTGTTCAACAGATTGCAGACCCACTGACTATTAAAGAAGCCATGTCGGGCACTGATGCTGAATACTGGAAAGCAGCTATGGATGAGGAGTATCATTCATTATTGGAAAATAAAACTTGGGAAATAACTTATCTTCCAGAAGATAAACGTCCTATACCGCGCAATGGGTTTTCAAGAGGAAAACAAAAGAAAAGCAAGGAAAAGAGGATTTAAAGAAAAGAAAGGATAGCTATGTGGCTATTTCGGCCTCTATGCTATAGAATGAGGCAATGGCTATTTACACCGATAATCAAAGTTCTATTAAACTTTCAGATTCCGATTGTTAATTGGTTGAAGGAGCCATTGATGTGCAATATATTATACAGACGGATATGATGGTAGCTGATGCACTTACTAAAGCGACACCATACTCAAAGCTGGCATATTGTTCTACCAAGATGGGCTTGATTTATGTTTAAGGGAGGATGTTGAAATAGTAAACATAAATACATAAATAGTATTTATTCGACTAGTTACACATTCTTGTCGTTTGTGGCGCTTGAGTGCTTTACCTGTCATTAGTTATTTTCTTATATATTTTATTCATTCTTGTTATTTCTTTACCGGAGAATAAACGTTACATTGAACTTCCAGTCTCGAGGTTATTCTTTAGGTTTCCAACATAAAGGATGGAATCCAAAAAAGAGTCGAGAAATAAGGAATTTAAACGAATGAACTTGGTACTATTTAAGTTTTTCGAAAAACTCACATTCTTCTTCTTGTTCGTTCGAGTCAATGGCTCAAAATTACTAGACCGTTAAACCTTTACAATTTCCCGGCCCAGTAGGTCGCTAAAGTTATGGCAGCGTCAGTAGCCTCCATTATGTCTTTTCTTGTGCAGGTGGTAGGACACACAAACTCACATTAGTCTATTACCTAAACTGGAAACCAAACTTTAAGCCATACGGTTCACACCCTTGACCCTATAACAACTGTACCAGTGCTAATTCTAAAGTTGCCACATTTAAACTTAGTACTGATTACTTTTGTACACATAATCATTAAAATCAGAGATATCGGAAAATATTCCTGGTTTACATTGTTTTATACGCAATCTTATGCCAAAAATTGGGTTTACCACGTTAGCTAATTCGAAAAATATCGGCAAAGTAAATGACAGCTAATCACATCACGCTCACTGTCGTACCCAAGTATTTATTATGTAAATACGGAATCCGGTAGGTGTGAATGCGTGTGGTGCTTTGTATTCTGCACCCCGGATGTGTTCGCTTTAGTATTCCGCCTGTACCTCGTAATTCACACGACGAATTGATACGACAGGATTTCGCCTTCCGCTTCAGAGATGTATTATTTTATATTCTAGATTTGAATTTCGAAAGAATTTTTGTAGGCATGTATAAGATGGTTTTGTAATATTTTACCATATTATTAGTATATTTTGATACGTAAATTGATTTCTTAATAAAAATTTATCTTACATACGGTGATATGAGTTCATTACATGTTTCAACTCATCTTGACGCGTGCCTCTATGTGTGCATGAGCTTACAAATATGATGATTTCATTTTGGTGTTATTGCCGGCACACATTTAACGATATAACTGTGCAAGTCTTCATTTGCACCAGTATACTGACGTGTGTGGACAAAATATAACTGCGCAAACTTCGTTCCAATTTTCGATTCGATATATCATTTATGTGATATTTCGGTAAAGTACCTCCAGCTAATATTTACAAGTGTAGGTATGTAATAGAGGAATGTACTGTAATGCGAGCTGCTAAGTCGTAAAATTTTAAATCCAAAATTAGATAAGGCAAAAGTATTATTAAAAAATAAAAACCAACTAAAAAAAATAGCACTAAAAAGTGACAAATAATATTATATTTCATTGTACTTCCAAACGTCGACAAATTTAGTTATTGACTTAAGCAATAAATCATAATTTATGCATAACATAATGAATGCGGCCCGCCAAGTGCCGAACATAAACGAGCTTGACGCACACATAGAGCGGAGAACAAAGGTGAGTTAAAGTTTCTTTACTAATTTTAAAAAGTGTTTTATTAATCAAATAACACTTATTATTTTTAACCACAACATTTGCATACCTAAATAAATGCTTTTTCTATATAAAACGTACGGAATATATTATCAACAATACTAGTATGGGTCAATATTGTTAAAGAAAATCCTTCTCCGAAAAATCAGAGAAAACAAGTAACCTCAAGTTTTTCCACAATCACGTGTTTATCTACGGCTAGACAATAAAAACATCTGCAGTTACAATATTTTATGCGGAAGGGCCCATACAAACAATTCTTCCGTATCGACAAACAAACGATTTAATTTCAGATAAACAGCTAGGGCCGCGCAAACGGCCGCAGAACGCTTTCATTAATTTATCCCCGTTATATTTTCTGGCCTCCCGCTCCAAGATGGCGCGTCGGCTTACGCATTCCTTGCGACACAATAAAAATCGTATGAAAGGGTTGTAGGTTTTTTGGGAAATAAATATAATTTTGATAAAAAGAGACATTTTCGCATTTTTCCCGGAGGGTGTAGGCAAAAGTGATACCATGCCCTGGTATCACCACGTTTCCCCTAATCTTTTTAATTTATTTTACTTATATTTTTATTCCGGATTTCCTATGATTGCAAAATATTGTTGTAACTTTTTATACTGTCGCGGCAAATTAACTACATTCTGTTTATCTCTATACTAGCGACCCGTCCCAGCTTCGCCTGGATGCAGATATTTTTTGATTCCACTCACACCAAATAGATGTTATATTTCGTACAAACTCTTGTATAAGACCGATGCTATCTTACAGTCCTTTTTCTTCCCACTATGACCTGTCATGCTCAATTCCGTCCCATCTCGTTTGTTCAGTCACTTTGCGATCCGTCCCGTCCTTACTCTTCATTATCCATCCGGTCTCATTCCGTGCCTTTTGATATCATCCTATCTTATCAAATGAAATCTGTCATCTATCCCAGTAAAGTATCAAATCGTAATTTTGTAAAAAAAAATCCAAACCGGCCTGAGCCTTCTTTACCAACTTGGCTTATGTTCCAACAGTACACATTGTATGTCTGTCGGTGAATATCTGCAAAAGTGATACCGAGGAGGTCGCCGCGTCGCGACAAGGATTCCTCCTTAAAATTTATAACCTCTGGTAATGTGAAGCTCGCTGTTTGAAAAGGTTCGCGTTTTGTTTCGCACTTCCATCACGACTGTTACTGCCTGAGTCGCGATTCATACGATGTGTGTTTAAAACAATGTTGTAACTTGTACAGCATATGTATTTATTTTCTGTTGTCAGTTAAATGTAGTATAAAAAATGTAATATTAAGATATAATGATAAATAGTAGGCGCTAGCTTAGATATTGATCGTACTGATAAATTAGACTTTGTAGATTGCTCAAGCTCAAGATAAAGCCTGACGACTTTTCGAATACATTTGTTACGGCACCCTGTCCTCCTTACTAAGCTGTTAATCTTTCGATCTGTATTAGATGTTAATTAATAGTTGTATAATAGTCTAGCATGCACTTAGCGGTAATAATTGACAAGGGTGTTATTTGCTTAATTGACTGTGTTTACAGTAAGGCGTGGTGGCCTGTTGGTAACGGACCAGACGCGACTGCTAACATGTTCACTATGGTCGGAAGATAGTGACCGTGTTTCGTTTCAGGTTCAGCCGTCACGTTTTTTTATTGCGATGAATGACGAGACGGGCATGCCATTCGCCTCATGGTACGCGATACGACCGCTCATGGACTGTAGCAAAACCAAACAACACCACGAATACAAAGCAATGCTTGGCATTCCAATGCGCTCGCCATTCTGAGACATAAGATGTTGAGTATCATTATTTCCAGTAGTTACTCTAGCTCCAATGCCTTTGAAACCGGGACACAACAGTGCATTTGTTCCTATATGTATCTGATTTTGCTTAGGCTGGTATATTGTTGTCAGGTAGCTGGAGGTGACCATCACTTAACGGTTAATGGAGAAATCCTATTTAATTGCAATGCACTGCTAATCTCGTGTATTATAGTCACTTTATAGTCAGTATAAAAATATTCAGTGCAATGTTTAATCACAAAAATGCTTTTTGTGAATAAATATTTACTTATCAGCAAATCAGAGTTTGTTCTAAAGTTATATCGATATCTGCCGAATCATTTCGAGTCGACTAGTCAATGTTTGAGATTTGACCGAAGATTAATTACACGCTTCGTAAAATGCCGGCGGTTTATTTATCGCCTACGTATAACTATACTGCTGATCCTGCTTTAAACGGATAAATAAGTCAAAGACTTTATGGAGAGGAAGTTTATAATTTATAGGTACATTCATTATTGACAGCCTTCGTAGCGTGGTTAGACGCGGGCTGTAAAACTAGAGGCCGCAGGTTTAATCCCCGCACCGAAACAAATGTTTGTGAGGCCCATAGATATTCTTCTCTGGTCTGGGTGTTTGTGAGACCGAAAAGTCGTAGTTGCTGATACCCACGACACAACACTAAATTGATCTTATTGTAGGGTCAGGAATATGTATGTGACTGTATTTATTTATTTATTTAAGAATTCTGTATATAAAACATACTTTAGAACTTTTAGGCATTAATGAATGTCCTCACGCCGATACCATAGGCAAAGCAAGCACCAGTGCTACTCATAGTTCGCCAAGCTTATGAAAGCTTACTTCGCCATGCTGGACATATATTACTTATAAAACATTTTGTAAATTGAAAAATTAACAAAAATGAATGAGTTGATAAATTCGGAATGCGAGCCTCATTTAATAAAAACTAGAAGACCAATAAAAACACCAAACATATTGCCAAAGGTAGACACATAATTTCCATATTTTTCCATCGTTGCATCCTGATTGCCATTGAAAAAATACCACAAAACATTTTAAAAGTCAGAACCAGTTACAAAAAGGCCGCGCTCCGAATAATGTAATAATTCTTTTAGTTCTATGAAGTTGAAGACTTGTAAATACCTCTGACGTTGCTCGTACGTGATTGTGCAGGCAAAAATTGGATTTCACTTCATACAGCGCTTAGGATTGCTGACCACAAGCGGGGCTTGAGCGTACTCGGTCGACCTTATTAGGGCGCCCCTCGCTTTGAGGTCTGCGAGAGGAAAAAAACACAATAGCCACGTATTGCTTCTGTTACGAGCATACCTGAATGGGAGCGATTGAGGAATTGTGGAAGAAATTTCCATTCAGAATTGTAATGGGATTAGTATTCAATCGGTATGATTTTTAACTATTGGTTTGTGGTTATTGTGGAAATAAAACTATTATGGATTTTATGGAGGTTTTTTGTTTATTTTATCTTCCTGGTGTTTCGAAAAGTTTACAAGAGTTTAAAGTTTCCCTGCTTGCATTAATTTTACTAGTGGTGGGTCTGTCATATGTCAGAGGCCGCCTGGGTAAGTACCAACGCAATATCTATTTCTCCTGCCAATCAGTAGTGTAAATGCACTGTTGTGTTCCGGTTTGAAGGATATTATAGCCAGAGTAACAACTGAACATAATGAGACTTAACATCTTATGTCTCAGAATGGCGAGCGCAGTGAAATGCCAAGCATTGCTTTGTAATTCATGGTGTTGTGTAGTTTTATTACTGTCCATGAGCGGTCGTACCTCTTACTTACGGCTTCTTACGGCGAATGTCATGATTGTCTCGCAATTCGCAAAAAAAGGAGTAAGCTGGTTAATCATAAACCGAGACACATTTCTATGGCTTAATACGATGTGTTTTTAGTTACGATGACCGCTTTCTAAATAACTACGTGTCTGTAATCTACCATTAACATACAGCAAATATAAAAGATAAACAAAAAATATCGAAGTCATCAGATCGTGTTATTAATTGTGCCGAAACAGATTATGCGGAAGCGTTGTCAACAACGTTAATTGGAATTTCAAAAGCATTCACTGACTTGCTGATGGAATTCAACCGAATTAAACATGGGAAATAGTAGTATCTTTCAAATAGTGAATTGATTATAACGGCTTGATTTTAAATTCTTTTCCCCTTTCTGTCTCTATAACTTTTCTTTTCTATAGACTTAACTAAATCTGCATAATATTGTAACGGACCTGTTTCTTGCCCTCATCCCATTTTCCGTCCCCTTTTAGAAGCATCTTGAGCATGGGCTAGTTATTTTGTTATCATACATTTATTTTCGTCTTGTTTCCAATTCCATGAGTTTTGAAATCTAAATATATGTACGTACAGTGAAGTACTCCTGGAGACTTTACGACATAACCCGTACACAAAAATACCAATGAAACAATAGCACTTCAGCCCCAATAAAAATATCAAAGCAAAATAATTAAAACATTTTGTTTAAAATTGAATTTCACCACAACAGAGAGCCAGATGATTTATTCATCCAGCATCAGTATAAAGTATTCAGAGGGCGCCACTATCTCGTACCGGGTTTTATCCGGTTAATATCTTATACAGCACTTGGACCGGTTAATAAGCCTAGTGCACCGGGTCGCCTCTACCCGGCTATCCGGTGTCTTCCGGCCGTCCTAAAGGAATTTACGGACTTGCCGATGAATAATGATTTATTTAGCCCCATTTACGTGAAGGTTGCTTGTGTGTTGTGTGTAGGAAGTAAAGAAAATATATTCATTTACATTTAAGGAGGTATAAAAAAAACAAACCTATATGAAATTAACAAAGAATACCAAATATACACGCAGACAACAAAAGCAGATATAGTGATTGTTATTGTATTTTTTTTTTACTTTACAATTATATATATATATATATCAGCCCATATACGTCCCACTGCAGGGCACGGGCCTACTCTACAATCAAAGGAATCGATTGAGAGCGGTTAGGCCATATAGTCTACCACGCTGGCCTAGTGCGGGTTGGCGGACTTACATACCGTAGAAATTCTTTAAAATCGCTACGGTATGCAGGTTTCCTCACGATGTTTTCCTACACCGTTAAAGTGCGTGGTGATTGACTATCAATACACACATAACTCAGAAAAGTCAGAGGTGTGCCCTGGGATTTGAACCCGCGACCACCGTGATCATGTAGGCAGCCGCGTCTGGTCCGTTACCAACAAGCCACCATGCACTTCTATTCTACTTCATGCTACTTTACAATTAAATATGAAAAAGTCAAATTTTAAAATATGAAATGTTAAAAGAAATATATACTTATAAGCGATATTACCACTATCCGTAAACCCATGCATCCCACCTTTAAAAGTTCGGGACACGCAGTAACACAAAACCATAGCCGTTCATTAAAATCGAAAACGTGAAACCTTCACATACTAATTCTCGCACACGCCAACGGTATCAATTCCGATATAAACAACAAAATGTTTTATCTGTTAGAAATATATTTGCTGTACAAAAAGCTGTGGGGCGCAAGCACTGCTCACTGTAATCTGAAACAAACGAGTTTCATATTTCACAAAATTCATTTACTTGCGCCACAGCTTTGTTGGGATATTTTGCTTTTAGCATATTTAAGGAGATGCTCTTTTTATGCAGCGCGCTTAGTAACTGTGTGTGAGCTCAACAATGCCCGGACAATGTGCCAGGGATAGGACCTGTTAAATGAATCTTGTAGTAATATATTGGCTTATTTAGCTGTCGTAGCTCGAAATATCTATTAGGTTATATATTTTTATTATCAGATTATTGTTTAGTAGATTTTTTTAGATTAATTCTCAGAATGCAGTTATTGTTATTTGACCAAATGAGTAGCGTTCAGAATCGCCGATTAAATGTGTTAATTAACATAATTACTTGTTTATTATAATACCCGACTACGGGGTATGGTAAAGTTAAGATTCTAGCAGTATATCGAGGTTCGTGTATTTCGTAATATACCTAAAGTATTGATGTATCGCTTTACTCATCTTATTTACTAACAAAATGTTTCTTCTGGTGGATTAAAGTTAAGTTAAACATACCCGGAAATTAGCTAAACTACAATGTTCAGTATCATTAAAAATGCGTGCCACTGATTTACAGGACTTGCAGTAGCGGGTCTGAGACCGGGACATTTTCCTGGGTCTTATTTACTTATTATTTATCAACATATTTTGTTAATAGACATCTTATTACGCCGTGGCGTAATAATATGTCTATCACAACATTTATTTTGACGTATTTTCACACAATTAATCATTACATTAATTTTAAATAGAAACAAACGTTTATAAGTTCCGTTATTTGTTCATCAACAAACCTTCCTAATAACAAGAATTGACAAGACAACG
This sequence comes from Deilephila elpenor, assembly GCA_949752805.1. NCBI lineage: Eukaryota > Metazoa > Arthropoda > Insecta > Lepidoptera > Sphingidae > Deilephila > Deilephila elpenor. The sequence goes on along the minus strand of OX457097.1, from coordinate 15,226,579 downwards.
TAACTACAATATACCTGATACTAATTGCCGCCGAGTGCAGAAAGATCCGCTGTTGTGACATGTCCATGTTTCGCCGGTCCTCACAATTAAGCCGGCAAAATGTATCCGAATTCACATACGGTATTGACGAACTTATTTTAAAAACAAACTTATATGCAGTTTTAAAAAATCTTTAAAGTTTACATACTTATTTATTCCTCATCTATAAACCAATAAATGCATGGTGCATTTAATATAACAAAATGACATAGTACTCTCCCTTTAATATATTTGGAGTCGCCATTCTGTTTTGTTAAGGATTAAACTCGTAGTTTACCTGGCTGCATAAAAACCTTGTTAATTCTTTGTCAGTACTCGCTAGTTTTTGCCAGTTGTTCTTTAGACCCGCCTGTGTTCAACTAACAAAGATTTTATCTGGAGAGGTAAAAATTGGAGACATTTTGTGTGTTGAACTAATATTTATTTATTTACACTTTATACATATTATGATGTTAAAGGTGGACTTAACGCCTGAGGCATTCTCTGCCAGTCGAATCTAGATCAATTTAATTGGATGTGTAGTTATTATATGAATGCGCCAAAATTGATGTATTATTATTATCCACGTAGCGGACAGTCTTACCTAAACATTTGGCAAATGAAACGATGAATAAATAAATACAAGTATTCGTCAGCGAAATTAAATATTAATGATTGAGCATGAGTAAATTCGTCGTATTGTGAGGTATGGAGTACCGAGGCGAGGTGGCAAACACAAAGGTTGAAGGCAATGCGAAAGCTCTCGCCTTCAAAGTCGTCAGTAAACATTGGCGGGCCGACTTTACACACACTACACACTAGCGTGGTGGGTGTCAAGCAATACACTGTGACAGTTCTTTTTAATTTTCATAATTCACTACTTGATGACATATCTCGTAAAACTTCCCGGGCTTGAGGTTTTTATTATTTGTTGGTAGATATACTGAACGCCTATAATATTGAGTAATATTATGCTGTACCCATGTACAAAGAAGGGAATATGCATTCGTACAAAGTGACAGGTAACCCCAGACGTAGGTTTACTTCATACGACGTTTTATTCATAGTAAAATCTCCACGCCGTTTTACCCTCAGCGCTCAGTATAGTTTAAGAAAGCGATAGCGTAAATAAGGGCTGAAAAATATACCCTATTCTAAGTTCATAGAACTATATCAAAACCCTCACCTTACGCTCAAATTTGATGAAGGGTAGATCTGAAACAAATATCTGTTGATCACGCAAATATTGGTCTCGCTGCGGGGATTTAACGTCAGGCCTCGCGTTTCACAGCCAGGGTCTAACCAATTTCACGACGGATGCTTTCGAAAGATAAATAAGGAACTTCGTTCCAAAAAGAATAATAGAAAAATGAATGTTATATTAGTATTATAAAGAGGAAAGATTTGTTTGTGTGTTTTCATTCAACAGGCTCCGAAACGACTGAACCGATTTGTAAAAATCTTTCACTATTGGGAAGCTACACTATCCCCGGATGACATAGGCTATATTGTATTTTCAAAAAAATTGGGATCTTTATTAAAATTCCAATAATGTTACCCAAAGAGTAAAAAATTACCTTAAATATTCATTACATGTGAGCTACGAAAACTATAAAATGTTGTTGATGTGGACTTGACTCAAAAACTAACTGCACCTGGGCGAAGCTGGGTCGAGCCGCTAGTGTTTAAATAAAGTTCGCAATCGTTCTTAGCACTGTGTTGTGTTATAAGGCCCTAGCAGAGCACACTCCACGATCGTTTTCTTGGAAAACTTTTTAGTTACCGAGAGATTGCATTTTCGCTCGCACCTCCTCGCAAATCCGGGATTTCTCTATCTGCTGCACTACCCGAAGTGCGGAACTTACAGCCTGGATATTCACGCATATATATTATTATATATATTATTATATCCTTACATCGTATCGATTTCGATACACCACAGAAAAGCTAAATCTGCAGGGATAACGTAATAGATAATGCTTAGTGCCTCACTTGCACTGTTACAGGGTAAGTCAAAATTTTAACAACTGTAATTAGTAATTTTACGTACATACATAAACTCACGCCTTTATCCCAGAAGGGGTAGGCAGAGGCGCCACCAGGACACCCACATTTCGCCTTGTATATTCCGTCCCATGATGTGATAGGGGGCGAGCCTATCGCCATATCGGGCACAAATTTCTGACTCCGGGCTGATAATGAATAGAAAAACTCAATATCAATTGGTCCGAATCTCTTTCCAGGATTCGAACCCGAGGCCTCAGTTTTATAGTCGTACTGTAGTACAACTACGCTACCGAGGCAGTTAAAAAAGGAATGTCAATTCTACTAATTTTTAAATATTTCTAATAAAATAAAGATTACTCAATATGTATACCATAAAAAATAATTCAAACATAAAAGATGAACATAATAGTAAGCTCCATTCTGTCCCGTAATTTACGGCTTTTTATCAACGGAAACGTCGATTCAAATTTTGCCAGGCGTTGCTTCGGGCACGTCTCACCTGTCTTCGTAAACATACGATAGTCTGTACCGGTCGAAACGGTCATCTTCAACTGTTTATCTTTAACCCATACTTGTAAGGGCCCGGGAAAATATGACAATTCCTTCTTTTTATTTGTGTATACAGGTGATTTTTTCAAGTGGATGTGGATGGCCAAGTCTGAAACTATGAGCAATAGCGGAAAATACTGAAAGGAGTCACGAGCCCGTGTGTCCCTCAATGCTGCAGATTTTTTAAAATCTTATACTTCATTGTGCACAAAAGTAATTTATATAAAATTTTCATGACCAGCTGTGGATAGCTGTACTCCTGTGCCTGAAATTAATAATGACGGTGCTTATAACTTATAACGTATTTCTTTCTGAGACTTCCGACTAGGTAGTGCTATTTCCACCAGCCTAAACGTAAATAAATTTGAATAATTCCATAATACTACCTTTAAGCTGCCTCGGTGGCGTAGTTGTACTACGGTACGACTACAAATCTGAGGTCTCGGGTTCGAATTCCGGGTCGGACAAAGGGATATTGGGTTTTTTTATTCGTTATCAGCCCGGAGTCAGGAATTTGTGCCCGATATGGCGATAGGCTCGCTCCCTATCACATCATGCGACGGAACATACAAGGCGATATGTTAGTGTCCCGGTGGCGCCTCTGCCTACCACTTCTGGGATAAAGGCGTGAGTTTATGTATGTACCTTTGAGCTAAGTGCAAAACTTTGCAGACGGCTTAAACTTCGCTGTAGCTGCTAGTTGCTCGAATAAAAACCAGCTAAGGTAAGAAATCCAGTTTGTGTTATCTAAGATCAAACACCGTTTAGTTTCAGCAGAAATGTTTTTGCTGACTAGACAAAAGAAGTGCATTTTATGGATAAGTTGGCGTAATTAGTTTGTCATCGGTTTTTCTTCGTTTTTGTTTTAAATTACTTCAGTCACAGTAAGTTTACGAGTACGATGATTATAATAAAATGAGATAGAAGTAGAACTTGGTTTACATGCATTTATTTTTAGTAAACAAATTCGTGCTTTTAATTGATTTATTAATTGTATTGATAAATTATGGAGCATATTTTGTTTATTTTTTTGAAAAATATGAAACCTTTATTGTAGAACTAGTTAACCTTTAAATTATTGGGTGGAGAATAGAAGAAGATTACTTACTTACTACCACAATATAACAACACAAAATGTTCAAAGCTCAAAGACTCTGCAACTTCTTATTTTTCACCTTTTGTCTGAATAAAATTCTTAATAAATTTTAAAACAATTCATCGTTCTTTCAACTGCCGCGTCCTCGCTCGTATTTACAAACATGTTTCTCAAGACTGCGTGCTGGGCGCACACCTCACGTGCCCCTACGTTCCCTCACTCAATATATCAGCCGGAGCTGTGATTGCGGCCAGGCGTCAATGCCAATGTGTAGTAGACGAATTTTGTATACATGCAGACACTGTTACTGATGCGGTACTGAATTTTGTGCTGTATTTTGTTTGATGATTTAGTGGAGTTGGGGCAAAAAAATCGATGTAGTGTTGTTTATAATTATTAAAGTGATGCAATTTAATAAGTGCGTGGTGGCCTGTTGGTAACGGACCAGACGCGGCTGCCTACATGTTCGCGGTGGTCGCGGGTTCAAATCCCAGGGCACACCTCTGACTTTTCGGAGTTATGTGTGTATTGATAGTCAATCACCACGCACTTTAACGGTGAAGGAAAACATCGTGAGGAAGGCATACCGTAGCGATTTTAAACAATTTCTACGGTATGTAAGTCCGCCAACCCGCACTAGGCCAGCGTGGTGGACTATATGGCCTAACCACTCTCAATCGATTCCCTCGATTGTAGAGTAGGCCCGTGCCCTGCAGTGGGACGTATATGGGCTGATATAGATATAGATAGAATTTAATATTAAGTCCTTTAAGAGAAGCTTTAATTGCAAAAAATGTCATTGAGCTTACCATCAGTTTCTTGACAATGGCAAATTACAAAAGATATCTTGTGTTGTGATATATAATTATAAGTTTTGCTAAAAAATCACATTCTTTGCTGCTGGCAAAAAAGGTTTTCGAATCCTATTGACTTAAAATAACTCGATACGAGTTGATGGATTGATGAATGTTAACAAATGAGTTCAAACTAATGCTAGTTTTATCGCTTTTTCGAGCCTATACGATTATAAAACTTCATTTAGTCTACTGTAGTAAATTTCTGAAAGTAATTCTCCTTATCTTCCACCATAACACCTAACCTCCACGTTTTGCAAGTATTTGTATCAATATACGACCGCTAAACCAAGTAGTCGAAGATTTATGAGTTAAAGGGTTTAGATACATTCCACGAGTTTCGTGGAGATGGATTCCCCAGTCGTTTATCTCGGTAAACAGGCGTAACGGTGCGGTTGTGGTGTTTCAAAGCTTTTAGCTGCCATACAAAAAAGTACTTCGGCGTTGTGCGCCAAATATTGAGAGTCTTTTATGAGTGTGAAGTGAAAAATTGTCTCTATTCTTTTATGGAGTTTTTCGCTGCTTTTGTTGGGTGTGAAAGGTGCAATGGATTTGTGGATAACGGATTAATAGTTTCTTTCGAGTGTTTTTTTAGAATTTACGGCTACGTATTTTGAACCTAACAATGGCAGGTATCTACAGTTTTTTGTAGACGGTTAGGAAAGCAAGCTGGTCACTAAGCAAAGTAAGTTGTTGTCGTTCAACGTATACTATCAAAACCTGTGAGTCCAGAAGTATCACAGATGCATTGCCATTAGCTTACGAACGTTGAGCTTTATTGAAAACATCCTGAGTATTTATAAGCGAAAATACCTACTAGTTTATCAAAGCTACGCGGCAAAACTTAATATTAAATATAAATCGTTTCTTCCTGAAACAACAACAAAGTAATTTAACACAGTTGCACTAAAATATTTTACAAAGAAAGCTGGAGACGCTATAGAATAAAATAAACACTAAACGGACAAACAAATTTCTCCATTGAAGTTTAATATACCAAGTGAAGGCGATAAAAGCATTAACCGAATATAAATGGTTTGTTTAGTAAATTTTATTACATAATAGATGAAGTAAAGCTGCTGTGATGTTAAAATAGGACAGAATTTGTTAAATCTCAAAATTATAATCATAAAGGTTACTTCAATTTTGCAGAGTTTAGACAAATATATAATATTAAACCGTAATACATATTAAGCAAATATTTTAAAAAATATCCAGAACCTAATCATTTAAGTGGTTGCAAGTATGAGTTGAGCACCTTTATGTATTAGGTTCGATTCCCATGTCGAGCATTGGAATTATTTTATCTGAAACTAGAGCCAAAGTAATAAATTCATCTCCTATCACATTATGAAGCCGAAATAACTTCAGCAGGCTTATGTATGGTTCTCTGTGCCTCCCTTCTCAATAACTCTATCGTGGGTTTACATATTATGCACCTAATATAATCTCGTAACATATCGTATGCGTTACTCGTCTTCGTACTTCCCATTGTAAACCACTAACTAACACACAAACCTAACAAAGGGGCTCCGGCGAAAGCGGAGCTTCAAATATTTCCTTAACAATCCAACATGTGCAGTGCGGTGCGCGTGTATTTGTAAAACGTCACGTTCAACTGGCGACAAAGCGTTTTTAAACCTTCAAAACTAGTGAATACAATTACACTGGGTCACATGGTATTCAATTTACTTGTTCCCGTAGGGCATGTACAATTGCCTCCAATGTTGGCTCCTAACACCGTTCAGCATTTTGATCTTTTTTTTACCATAGCGCGCAAACCGTAAGCTATGGAATGTCGAATTGCCTCCAATGTTGGCCGGAACAGGGTCCAACATGTTAACCTTGTTTCTACTATACCGCCCAATCCACATCGCACTCTTGTCGGCCAAAATCAACAGTGTAAATTTTCGCGATCCTGTTGCCTCGTACGGTATCCTTGAACCACATTTGATCAGGGTAGACTAAATACTAAAATAGAATTAAGTCTATGAAAAGATGATGTTTGAAAGGTATTTCGAAATAAACCAAATAATTTTGCTGCAAACGTGTTCTTGAGTAGAGAGACCACAGCTTAGCAAGAGTTGGGCAATTTTAACTAGAAGAACTACTAGTATAAGGGTTAGGTGGTAGGAGAAACAATACAGGTACCAAATTGATAGAAGCCGGCAATTGAACATTTATATTCTGAAGTGGAATACTTTGAGCTCGTGTTATATAATTGACGTGGTTCGACTACTAGCTCAAGATTACAACCACGGATTTTAAGACGTGCCTAGTGTTGAAATATGGTGATTAAATTGTGTAAGTTCAACGCCTAATGCCACACAGGTGACGATATAACTGCGCAAGTCTGAGTTTGCACCAGTATATTGGAATAACTTCTTGGAATAAGACTGGTGCAAACTTACATTTGCGCAGACGCACTTGAACGTGTGTGGCCAGTGGCGGCCATAACAATGGATGCTCTGAAGATTCTGAAAGATGGATAGTAAAAAATGGTTTACTATTTATATACTTATGTCATGTTTTGTTATTTTTTGTTTGGTACATGTATTTATGAAAGTCCTTATGAAATACTGCCTTAAATTAAATTATACTCTTAAGAAATCATATGTACGTGACATTTCACAAGACAAACACGGTTCAAATCCTAATAATATTCTATGTCTACGCTTCAAATGAAGCAAAACAATACATTTTATTTCTTCAACAATATGGAAATTATTCATAAATAATGCCGAATTCGAGATTGATATAAAAAGAATCCCTACAAAATTATTTTCGGAAATCAACTCGTATTTAATAAAGGCGAAGCATGTGGAGGGTACTTAATCCCTCATTCTACGAAAAATTGGGACAAATAATTTGCAATACCTACGGGCTCGATTGACTTCACAAATTTAATATCGAGAATATGTTATTCGGAACGTTTGACTCGAAAAGATAAAATATATTTTCATTTTAAAATATGGACTTTTACTAAAAAACCTATATTTGTGAAAATGTTGAAATATTTTAAGTTGCTATACCCAAATGAGTTCTCATTTACATACATACATAACCGTCACGTCTGCATCGCATAAGGGTAGGTAGAGACTATGGATTTACACTTTGCACGATCCCGACAAATCACTTTCGCATACATTATTATTAGTCACTTAGCCTTATTTAGTTTACTGCCTCGTTAGCGTAGTTGTACTACGGTATGATTACAACGCTGAGGTCTCGGGTTCGAATCCCGAGTCGGATAAAGTGATATTGGATTTTCTATTCATTATCAGCCCGGCGTCTGGAATTTGTGCCCGATATGGCAATTGGCTCGCTCCCTATCATATCGTGAGACGCAACACACAAGGCGAAACGTGGCTGTCGTGGTAGCACCTCTATCTACCCCTTCTGCGAAAAAGACGTGAGTTTATGTATTTAGTCACAGACTTGACCTTCCATTGAAAATCAGCGCTGCGGTATAGCTGCGTTGTATTGCAGCATATAGCTGAATGGGGGATCATTGTTGTCTGGACACAAACATATATTATTACTTGATGGTTATTGCTTTGTATGTCTATATTTTCCTTTTCTTGTTCTTTCTTTTCGCCTGTACGCCTTCATCATACGCCGTATGTTTATCTATTCTTGGTCTAAAATGCTTATTTAACGGTACAGTTATTTAGATGGTGTCTGTGCAACGAAAACCGTGTGTTCGATCCTCGCGCCGAGTAAACCGTTTGCGTTATTCACACGTAATTCTTCGAGTTCAGGAGATTGTGTGACCGGAGATAAATTTCGTAATTTCTGACACTTGCGTCACAAGGTTTCAATGCTCTTAATGTAAAGTCAATCAGCTATATTATTTGTGTAAATGTAGGGATTATTTATTAATTTTAATCTAAGATGTATTCGCTACTAAATTTTATGATGCAATTTCCCTCTCCAATTTGTTGTTTATATTAAACTAGCATGGTAGTGACGACACTCGTTATTGGATACAATAATGTCGGATCGGCGATTGGCTGCTTGAAGCATTGCTTCAAGAACTCAACGCTATAAGGAGAGAATAATATTCCTCACCTTGTGCAGCCGATCCCCAAACTAACGAACCTCTAGGTTCTATCCAAGATGCTAGTAACCGCAAAGCTGTGGCTTCGTAAGCGCTGTCTAACTATCAACAAACAAAGATCCTTGATTTATTAAAATTATAATTTGTCGATTACATTTTCACAAATCCAACAATTATTATGAGTTATTTCAGAGTATTGTTAGGCATTGTATTCAATTATTTGATAAATATTTAATACACTGAAATGACAACAATTTTCCCAGCTTTAATGCTACTATCACTTATTCTTTCATCAAGAACAAATGAAAAAATCATTACTGTATCTCAGTCGTCAGAAAGGATCTGGGTTTGAAACAGCGTTTCAAATTAACTGTCTAGACTATTTAATCTTCATAAATATCTGAGTAAGCATTGAGAAGAGTGGCTATAAGAACTCGGCGTCGATGTTTCACGACATCCCGTGAGAAATCAAAGTTTCCAACTGGAATATGAGTGCATTGTGAGTTTTTGCTCCCCATGGCTGATTGCGCATTTCGATCAGCTATTTATACGGTAATGTAGCCGTCAATGTACGCGTATTTTTTTAGATGCATTTAATTGGTCGAATGTAGGAACTGGTGAACATAAAATAATTTAACTATACAGGGTATATCAAGACCGCGACCGAAAACGAAGCCAGGTGGTAGTATTAGTGACTTCAGACATAATGCAACTAAAAATTTTGCAAAAAAAATCGTCAACTTTTTTTTGGTAATTTTTTACTTATTGTCGTATTTGGGTGATAAATACATAGTTTTCCTAAAATAATTATGTACACCTTTTTATTTTTTAAGACGCAATGGTACGATAGGGTTTAAATGACTATTTTCGCAATAACTAGGTATTTACTACCCAAACACAATGATTTTCAAAAAATTGCAAAAAAAAAACTGTCGCTTATTTTGCGAAATTTTTATTTGTATTTTGTCTGTAACCACTAAAACTACCACCCGGCTTCGTTTTCGGTCGCAGTCTTGATATACCCTGTATATACAAACATTTATCTTAGTGTGTGGCTCAAAATCGTAGGTCACGACTAACTACTAGAGCTACTGGTGGCACTATCAATAAGTAGATAAAACAAACAAACAAATACGAAAGCAACACCTCTAAATACTTTACCCAACAATAATTCAAGTTCCGCGCACATAACGCAAATAAATCAATTAGCCGGCCACGTCGGTAGATGGCGTGAAGTGCAATCGCACTCAGCTCACGTTCCTTCCACTCCTTATCTAATAGTTGGTTACGATGCGTTTCGCGAGGGCCCATTGAAACTTTCACAATACTCACACTTACTATCGCGTTTGGTTTACGAGTGATATTGTTGTGAGTTGTATTCGAGTTTTATAGCATTTTGTGGTTTTATTGCAGTGGATTAGAACTGTACATTTTCGTGATGCATATTATTCGCGAAGGCACTGCTAAATATTATTAGTGTTTTTTGCACTCCCGTTGGATGAACATAATATCAAATTGTATATCTGGAATTACTGTAGCATTGATTGAATGGTGGTAGTTCTCTCGTGTGTGAGACGTCGCCTGGGTAGGTACCACCGCAATGTATATTACTCCCGCCAAACAGCAGTGTATATGCTCTGTTGTGTTTTCAGTTTGAAGGATGTTGTATCCAAAGTAACTACTGGACATAATGAGACTTAACATCTTATGTCTCAAAATGGCGAGCGCTGTGGAATTGCAAGCATTGCTTTGTAATTCATGGTGTTGTTTGGTTTTCGACTATCCATGAGCGGTCGTATCGCTTACCATCAGGCGAATGGCATTTGCCCTAAAGAGGAATTCAAACAAAATTACCTACATTTAAAGCAATTCGTTAAATAATTAAGGCAAGATAATATATTATATAGACTTGCATATGGATTCGAGAACAAACAGTATGCAAATTCTAAACTAACGACCGAGTTGTGAGCTCAAGCTTCTGTAACACATCAACTTTCTTATTTCATAACACGATGTTAACTCCTGTGCTCACCGGGCTGAGTTGGCCGATATTCGGTATCCCGTCCTAGTTCGTCTTAGTTCGCAGCGAGACTTGTAGGTTTGTTAGTATGGGCTATCCATACGCGGAAATTGAGAGGTTCGCTATTTATTACTACCAAGTAGCAGCAACGATGAGGAGACGACTTAACCTGTCACAATTGCGTTTATTCTGTATAATATGATTATGTGTCTAGTCCTGTCGCTATTGGGCTTTTGAATCATATAAGACTTAGATCTAGAACAATTATTGGTAGATCGCACAGGCAACACCGATTGTCTAATTCATTACGAGATTCAATATTTTTAACGTCACATCATATTAGGTCACAACAGAGACCTTATTGTTTAATCGAATAATCGCCAATAACACCCTAAATTCTTGCTAATCTGAACGAATTGGTTTTGCTAATTTCAAAGATAATGATTCTAAACCACATAAGAAAAGTTAAACTGTCAATACAAATTTCAATTTAGTAATATTCACAAAACCGAAACCAGAAACTCAACGACAATAAAGCATTCGTAAATTAAAAACACACAATACGTCTGTTTAAATGTTAAAAATGTGAACGAAATCGGCAACAAACAAAGGGATCGTCGCTGGCACCAACATTTTACACTTCCCAGTGGAAATTCGACTAAGTGAAATCGAACTATCTCGCCGCTGAGTTATCGGCCCGCATCGTACGTCCATTGTTCATGAGTACATTTATATAGCGCATTTTAATACCATTCGTTGGTATCTTGTTTATCTGGAAGATTCGTCAAGTCTTAACGCTTCGAAATGTTGAAAAATGCGTCGCACTTTGAAGATTTGGTTTCTCAACTTTTTATATCCAGCTATTCTAATACAGATTTTTGGAATAGTATAAAACTGAAGTTATAAGAAACACAGTAAAGAATCTTTGCAATAGTTATCATTCTGATTTTATATGTAAATAAAATTTAATACATCCACCGTATATAAATCACTTGTCATAACAAGAGCTATGATTGTTCTCTCATATCATATAGTTATCAAAGAGCCATAGGATAATATTTGAATGTAGAAATTATCAAAAAACGCTTTGAACAGCTTTTATGAAGCAAAAAATAGAAACACATCGGGCCGCGTAACAATCGCAGTACCTAGAATAAATACACAACACAGTTGATCATATCTTTTAAATCAAAAGCTTACTAACTTATTGAAGAATTCGCCGACGTTGCCAGACTGTTTGCAGTTGCACCGGCTGAGTTATTGTTTAACTATTTACGAGGTCAGATGGTGCCCTCCCTCGAGAAATAACCATGAGTGTGGACGTGCGCCTAGTCGATTACATTCGTCTGTTGCATTGTGTTGTGGTTAGAACTATTGTGGGTATGCGCATTTTGTTTCTATTCGCCATTGTGTGTCTACTCTAGAAAATTACATCGGAAATTGAGATTGTTATTGTTTTAATTTTGTTTGTTTCTATTGTTATTGGTCATTCTGTAGCTAGGCAATTTCGTTAAACATATTTAAGTTTACTTTCCTAGCCATAGGTCACTGATTTACATAAATTCTTTGATGTTGGTTACATTCCCTTAACGATATTTTTAGAATGCTAATTTTAAACTCTTTTTTTTCTCAGAGATTGCTTTCTCTATTTTTCAACACCAAGATTATTCCCATGTAAATATGGTAATATTTTACGATTACCCGATTTTTGTAAGCTTTTATAGTTGGCGACATTTAGATATAATGCAGAAAACATCTGTTTATAAATAATCTATCGTAGAGTAGAAACACTTATTAACTTATACTTCTTTAAACTCAAAGCTACTACTATTTTCAAAACATATATCACTTAATTTAATCCACGTAGGTAAAAACACATGCAGATACAAAATTTGGAAGACCAAATCATAAGTCATAGGATGTTGCTCTCGAACAAGCGTCCCCAATTATGCCAGGCACGCGACCGTTTTAATTGCGTTTGCACTAAACACAAACGTTTCTTAATTAATTCCAAATTAGGCAACACAAACTCGACGCCGGGAAATTTTGTATATTGTTCATTGGAGTATCTAACTCGATTATGCTTCAGTTTTTGTGAAACTTTTGTTTCGACCCGAGTGGATGCTGGCTTTTAAAGCTATGATGTAAAAGGGAAGCAGACGAGAAGTGTTTTATAATTGCGTTATGGAGATATTTTTTTATTCTTCAAACAATTCACATGTCTCATAATATTTTTATTATTTATTTACACACTTTATTGTACACCACAATAAAAGAGAATAACACAGAACAGTAAATCACTTAAAGCTAATGTCATGGTTACAATTGGCGGCCTTATCGCTACCTGCGATCTCTTCCAGGCAACCTTTGGATGGATTAAATCATTACTATATAGAATTATGGGGTAGTACAACTGGAAAAAAAATGGAATATGGATGTACGAGCTATACATAATAAACATATACATACATAATATACACCTACATTATAAATACATACATACACACCAATATACATATCTATACATAAACATATGCATATTAGTACATATAAAGTAAACTTAAATGACTGAATTAAATGATATAAAGAAGCGACAAATAGTGAGTCTTAACAAGTCTCTTAAAAATTGGTAGTGACTTGGCTTGCCTAATTGATACTGGTAATTCGTTCCACAAGCGAGCAGCAAGAACTGTAAAAGACTTATCAAGAAATGAAGTGCTGTGCTTGGGAATGTCTAGCGTCAAGTTCTCCGTTGATCTAAGAGATAATATTCAGGTTTTTACGAATATAAATCTTGTTACATTGCATTGTAGGAGGTTTAAGTTGTATCATCATCATTTTCAACCACCAAAAGACTGTTGCCGAAAGCACGCCTTCTCAAGAATTTTCACAGTGACCCATTAGATGTAACCTGCATCCACCGAATTTCTGTCATCTTTATCAGATCGTGTCGTGTCAGTTTCGGGGGACGTTTAATATTACTCTACGCTGTATTGGAAGCCTAACTCTCCTTAATCTCCACCCTCGCGAAAGTTAAACTAAGGTCCGTCAGTCAACTTTTGTATTCATGAATGGCACTTATCGTATTACTACTTAGGGACAGGAATAGAAAATATTGAAAAGGAATAGCTAGAAAATCTCAAGTACCACTAATATTCAAATTTTCATCACTAGATAGAAATAGAAACTATTTTACTTTATAGCTCATATAAATTGAACCCATTGTTTCGAATTGCTGGATTATACTTTACAGCTCTACTTACAGGACGTATAATAATTTTGTAAAGCAAATATTTACAAAACGACCATTAAATTTACACATCAATTTAGCAATAAACCAAAAACAGGAGAACCAAATGTTCTAATAAATTTGTACTTGTAATTTCAACATTCGCGACCGAAACCACACGCGTTGTATATTTCCACCGCCCAAGTTGTGAAAGGCAGCGATGATGTATATTATTTCATAGCAAATGGAGCTATTTATTAACTTTGGGTTCTTTTAATCTGGCAAAGGGGAATAAAGGAACGAAGCGGAATATTGTGTCGAATGATACGATAGATTCCTTTATTATAGTTTTAAATACTATTTGGAATGCCACGCCGTAACTAGTGACCAATATAGCACGAAATAATTTTAAAAAATATTTGACGTAATTTTTTCTGAAACAACTATTGGGAAAAATACATAGAATTTAACATCATTATTTAGAACTAGATAATTTTAAGGGCATAATTCATTTGTCATAATATACACACCCAAAGGTTACATAGTTCCGACTTCACAGTAAGATTATAATTATGAATCGTGAATAACTATTACAAATCAAAACTGACTTTTCGATGGCGTATCATCAAGACCTAAAAGTTTATTTCTTACTTTGTAACTTTACATTTTCACTAACGAAGTCTTCTTTTGTTGTACAGTCTAATTAGTCCATATAAATTAACATAATTTATTTAGCATTTTCGTATCTTCTGAATTACGCCAACCCCCAACTGATGCCCCGGCACCACTGACAAATGAACTGAACCATGCTTGTTTATTAGCGAATAGTAAGGTTTTATGTATGCCATTTGCACCTATTTTACGAGTACGTGCGTTAGGCTTCGCGAACGAATGACCGAAGTTTCAAGCGCCTCTACAAAATTCCACGTGAGCCTTATTGGGTGAATATGCGAACTGCCGCGCAAATTTGGTGATATCCAACGTGGAATAGTTTCTGTATCGTTAATGCTGGAATATTGAAGTCTAGAATTGTCTGAATTTAGTATTAGCACATTACAGTTTGGATTTAGTGATGCGACCTGCTAAATGAATTCAGTTCGAACTTTTTATAACTGATGTTGAAATATTTTCTTTTTGATTATTTATTTCATATTCTATACAAAGGCTATTTTATCTGGCCGATTAAATCCTCAAGACGACCAAGT
The DNA here is from genome assembly GCA_949752805.1 of Deilephila elpenor. Lineage (NCBI taxonomy): Eukaryota > Metazoa > Arthropoda > Insecta > Lepidoptera > Sphingidae > Deilephila > Deilephila elpenor. Next base: position 15,211,541 of record OX457097.1, on the reverse strand, counting down.
ATTTGCATTCGATTAAATAATTACGGTGGCTCCTCAAAAACAAGTACCTAACAACATTTATAATCCTGGGTATCCTTTATAATTTTGTGACAAAATAGGATAAGTCTTGGAAAGTCCAGATCATATTCCTATATATAGAATCCTTAATCCAATATCTTTCCATTTAACGCCAACCGTCAACCATGTTATTTACCAAGATTGTATTCTTTCCCGCTAGATGGCGCTACACAATCCAGGGACGTCCATAAAGATAAATGGCCGTCGAAGTTTGCAAGTACGGCAGGTGACAGGGACGGTAAGTAACACCGTTTGACCACTCCATTAATCACACTCAACTCCAGGCGGTGCAGTGGCCAGAATAACAAACGAGGATCTGACATTCGATACCCAGTACATTTTACTTGCCAACAAAGAAATATGACTGTATTGATTTATTTATAAGAAATATGGATTTCGCAATTTGGCCTAGCTCAAATGGACCAGGTAAATAAGCGTGTGGCGTCATAATTTTGGAGTAATTTAGAAATGTCTGTCAAAACTCTAAATCAATGTCTTTACCACGCAAACCGACGAATATTTTATCAAATAAACTATTTCAGTAATTTTCATTATAAATGCATTGACGATAGTAACATTTTTCGTGGTGCTAGAAGCTAATACCAAAATGTGAGAAAATGTCTTGGTAGAAATTGTATTGAAAATTCTTGCATTATAACAACTTTGTGAAAGACTAAAACCCCTTTACATAATGCAGTAATTAAACCGTACTTAGAAGTAAGACAAATGCTATGTGTATATATTATGGTCATAACACACGGGTGTTATAATTTACAAGTTTATGCCATTCACAACATAATGTTTCCAAAGGCTCAGGTCACCGAGCAATTTATAATAAAGTCTTCGAGCAAATTCATGCCGCGCGTCTTAAAGTTGGTGCTTTTAAATTATGCAACAGGTAATAATTAATTTATTCCTCATTATAATGCAAAGACCTATAAAACTTCCACGGGACAGAGTTTACTCGAATTAATTTAATACTAGGTCTCCTGGGCGTTCCTTGTTCTGTTGCTTTGTGTAACCTTACATTTAATGCTACTGAAAATTTTCACGAATTTCGCAGTGCAGCTGGCGAATTGAGGATAAATGGTGAATATTATGTTTTGTTTCTGTGATAAAGCAGATAATATAATAGTATGCTAGTAGTTGTACTACGGGACGACTACAAAGCTGAGGTCTCGGGTTCGAATCCCAGGTCGCGCAGTGATATTGGGTTTTTATATACATTATCAGCCCGGAGTCAGGAATTTGTGCCCGATATGGCGATAGGCTTGCCATCTATCACATCATGGGACGGAACATACAAGGCGAAATGTGGTTGTCGTGGTGGCATCTGCCTACCCCTTCTGAGATAAAGGCGTGAGTTTATGTATGTATGTATGCTATATATGTATATGCCTGGACTAGTCTGACTGTTCGTCTAGTCGCATTGGGCTAGCGTGATTAACCAGCGCCATGACCCGTCATACGGAACGAGTTTTCTGTGTCCAACAGTGGAATTCTTCGAGAGTATATTATATAGAATGATATAATAGTGCTAGTAGAAAGTTTTTTTCTAGTCCACGCCATCGGAAAATAAAGTTTGCATGTATAGATCAAATTGTACACCTTTTTTCATAGTAAATTTTCAATAGTAATATATTTGGTTAGGCAATTAACAGTAAGTAAACATTTTAATACACAAAATACTAAAACATAGGCTTGTGATTTAAAAATATCCTTACAAAAACGAAACTGCACTAAATTTGGCGCATTTACACCAAGACGAAATAAAAAAGTACGCAAGGCGTGAAGCCTCGTAAGTCATATTCATGTAATGGGCGGCCGTACCGGATGACCTTAATGAGACCGCGTTACATGATGAATAGGCGAAACTAGACCTCTTTCCATATTATGTTTCCGGAACATAAAAACTCTGTATTTATATTTTGAAGAATAATGAGAGTTGTGTGAAGTATGAAATTTCCCGTTGACAATCCCAAATGTGACATTAGATAGCCATAAGGCTATACGTGTTATAAGCATGTATATAAGCTGAAAAAAGTATTCTCGGTCCCAGGCCAATCAATATACTATGCAAAACAGTTACACAGTAAAAAAACACAAAAAAATCTTACGTTTCCAGGGATTGGGTAAACTAAAATACCACTGACTATATTTATTTTCACCAGAACATTTAATAGAGATCACGGCTAAAATGATATAAAAAAAAGACTTTCCAAACAAAAATTCTTATATTTAATAAAAATTCTTATATTTAATTCTTATACTTATATTTAATCGTAAAGTGTATTTATTGAACCGGCGCATTAAAATAATAAGATATTAATAAACATTATATTTGCTTGCCTGAATTTAAATGTGTTCTCAAATAAACCTACCACAAAAATCCACAATCCTATACGTCTCTCTTTAAACACCACGTATTTCCTTACACAAAGTAAAAACATCAGTGTCACAGAGCTTCAAGTTTGGAAGTAGGAAGAGCAAGTTTGGCGTTATCAGCTCGCCTACGCGAGACGGCTGTAGGCGCAGCGCTTATCTACTTCATAACTACCATCTGTGATGGAAACAACCTCTTAAACGTCCCTGTGGAGTGTTAAATGACTCGAATATATAGTACGAATAAATATAAGATTTTTGTAATAAATATACTTAGGCGTATAAAAGAAACGTTTTTGTGTTGTTGTAATTTGAAGTTGCGTATGGCAGCTGAATTAAATAATATATTTTTATTTTAGGAGTAGTAGTTTATAAATATTGGTTTGGAAAATCACATAATATACGTTCTTGCGTACAGACTTGTTTCCTGTGAAAAATTGGGACGAAATATTCGAAGATACATCACTGATCTTTCGTATACAGCAATTTAAATGTATAAAGCTTACTTTACGTTTCAATATATCGATTAAATTAAAATAACCCCAAGACGATTTGTTGACTAGTAAATTAATTTTCCCAAATTTAATATACCCGTGACCTCACGACCGGTTTTGTTGGTGTCAAACATTGCCCAAGGACGTGGTCCAATACTGTCTGTTTCTACAGCAAATGTTTGCTGACCCCTCAAACATTCCTTCCGCAATCATGCCCCAAATGTCACAAAACTTGGAGGTCACTGTGCACAGATGAGCTTACTTACTCAAATAATGAAGTGTGTCGCGTTCCGGGATCAGACTGTGTGTATAGCTTACAGACCTGCATTATTGTGTCGACTAGTGAGAAAAACGTTTTAAATGCTATTTACTAGTCGATGCTCTTGGACTGCATTCCATTAAGCATCAGGTGTCAGGGCCGTTTGTTGTGGCATATGTATGCATACATAAAATCACGCCTTTTTTCCAGAAGGGAATCAAGGAAAGGGACCAGGTAAAGGTGCTACCAGGACACCCTCATTTCGCCTTGTATGTTCCATCCCACGATGTGATAGGGGAGAGCCTATCGCCATATCGGCAACGAATTCCTGATTCCGGGCTGACAGTAAAGGAAATTCCCCTAGAATAATTTCATAGCCATATAGTTGGATAAGCAATATAATTTATTCATATGCCGCTATGTAACTATCCTTATATCATGCCATTCACTTCTAATAAGCCACTGAAAATAAACACGAAATAAATTCCATAAAAATATTCATTCGGAACACAAATACATGATAAACTAAAAGTCAATGGGTCCTCAGGAAGTTTAAGGCGTCGGTATCCATAGAAAGTAACTAATTTGGAAGTGTTAGACCCGAGGAGATCGTGACCAACTTTCACTTCACTTTGTCGAAGGAATAAATCAAATTTGTCAAAGTTGTGTTATCAATCACGGGCACAATCAACGCGGCGATCCGTCAGACCGTTCGGATTTTATCTGGAACGCTGGAATAATTGGAAATGTAGAATTGTTACCTGGAAGTCGATTTTAGTAACGTTAGAATATATTGTGGTATAGGTGGACGCAGTTATGCCAGTCTGATCAAATCAGGGCTAATTCCAGCATGTAAAATATATTATTGTGTAGTTTAATAAGTAGTTTAACAAAATTTACCCGCATGAGTCGATAAGTATTGAATATTCTTATTATTATCCATGTTATTACTATTAACAACATTACCTATATATGAATTATTTTCTTACACTTTTACGCCTAAACTTATTCCACCGGTCAACTTGAAATTTTCGTACACTTTTTAGGGGTGTTTATATGACGAGGTATGGGGTACTTTTCATCAAAAATTCAAGAGGGTTCTCGAAAGACCGAAAAATATCTATAAGACTTTAGATACGCAAGAGAAGCCACGACAAAAACTTATGAGTAACAGTATGAGCGATTACGCTTACTTACGCCTAATTATTTCTTTTGATGTAAAGAAAAAGACTAGTTATTTAAAAATAAGAGGCTTCAAACGATCATATTTTTATTATTATACGTAGGAGTAAGTACAAACAACGTAAGGAGCTATTAAGTTAATATCTTGCCAGTTTCTACAAGTTTTTCCCGTTTTACCTTAAGCTTCAAAAGCGCCTAAGGGGACTTAATGTAATAGTAGAAGCACAAAAGATGATATTCATATAAGAAGAAGTAAAAATATGAGCTTTATATTTTATTTAGGCAACAATATAATATTTTCAAAACAACATATTATATTTTTACTAGTCACAATAGTGAGTTATGTTGTTTAAAAATTAATAACCAAATTATAAAAATTAAAATTCAAACAAAACTCTTCAATTAATCAACCATCCATAATTAATTAAAAGCTCATTCTAATCTAAACCATAAAATGTCCATCGCGAAATGCAGCTTTTAACGGGCGTTATAAAAAAAGCTCGGCGGTTGCGCGGCCGCGTTAATCCTGCCAAAACGCGGGCCCGTAACTTTGGCATCAAGTATTTTAATTATCTTAATCTTCCGACAAAACTCTACGAAAGCTCTCTCGAGACTTAGAATCTTGTTGTATGGGCCAAGTTATAAGCGGCTTTAATATTTTTGTCTGCATTATCTGCCACATACTTGGGTAATAGAAACAAAATGTAAAACAATTGCGCAAGACAGCATTATGATGTCGAGAGATAATAGTACGCCGCTAGTTTTCTGACGTTTTATAGCTTGTAAATTTTTCTTATTTTCATATTTTACTTTGTACTAGTAAACAAAAATGGCTCTATATATTACTATTCACAAAATGCCGCTGATATTTGTAACAATAATCTATAAATAATATCAGATAACAACTGGTATAAAAAAAAGCATACTCTACTCATCCTAATCAAAATTGAAGTAGAAAATCCTTTAAAAACTAATCTTTCGCAAGTTATTTTGAATCGTTACTTGCTGCTACCTCCGTTTCGTAACGTATTCTAGCTGTAAAGAGGAAACGGCGCAAGAAACTCCCGCAGCGACATGAACTTTTATCCTAAAAGACTATAAATGTGGCAGTAACTTTAATCCCCTTATTAATAGGCATAATTTTAGTATCCGCTATATTTCTACAAATTGCACGAAACCACACTGGTTAATAATTCACCTATACCTCATCACTTGTGCTGTTTTGTCTTCTAAGTACTAAAGTTGTCAATGTCTAACTTTCACCGGCCGAAATATAATCGTTTATCTACAATGACTGTCTTTAACGTATCATCGCGCTGTAGCTATTGGGTGTCTGGCAGAGAAAGTTTGTTAATAGTTACGATAGTTTAGTTCTATCTATTATGTGTTATTTACTCATCATTTCTATTGTTGGGCTTCCTCTACCGAGAGGAGTTAGGTTTATCATGGTTGGTTAGTTTCTGTTAATAGATCAACCATATCTTTGTTATTCTTATGAGGCAATCTTAGGTAAGTAACTTTCTTTACTTCTTTATAGTTCAAATAAATTTAACTTTTACCTTAAAAAATTCAAGACGTTTTATCGCCTTTCCAGTTCATTTTTTGGACTGCTAAACGAATGCTGTCATAAACTGTGGTAATTCTTATAAAAAATAAAATAGCTAAGTCAACTTACCTTTGACTACATCTAAACCTGTTTTCAGCCATGAAAATGAGCCGCCTTAACATCCTCAACCGTATACAGAAAAACAAAATAAAAATCATTCATTAAGATCTTGAAATATTAGTATGGATAAAACACGGAGAGTCTAGGCGAGTAATAAAGAACTGAGAAAAAAATGGCGGTCTCCGAACACAAAGCTTTGAAACCGAAATATAATAAATATCGACAGCACCAATCCCCCTTTTCATTTGTGTCTCGTCAAATTAATATTGAAGCCTGAAAAATTGTCTCAGACACGAGAAAAAAAACACTTTGAAGATATAAATTCTCGGCTTTTTTGTTCTTAGAGTTTCTTCTGATTGAGTGAAAATTATTATTCTATGTAAAAGAACTTTGATATTTCTCCTGAGAGCTGTCGTGCGGGATTCATTTGTTTTGTAGTTCTTTTATGTTCATTTTAATTTCCAAGTTGCAATTACGTCACAGATACGTATAACCTGATTGCGTCAGTAACTGGTGTTAGTTAAATTTTTTTTTGATAGTTATACTATTTTTTATTTTTAAAGAAACATTTAAGTTACTGTTTTGAACCATACTTATTTATTATATTTATTTATTTATTCATCTTTTATAAATCTTAAGATTTCGAAAATTTTTAAATTCCACAAATATTAAAATCGTTCTTTTGCAAACTAAGTTATCTACAGTTGTTTTTTCTTACCTAGTCTCATGACCTAAATAAAAATATCCAAAAGTAAAATAAAAGGTTTATATTTTGGCAAAAAATATCTGTACATGGCAACCAATTACCCTAAACAATTAAACTAATAAAAAGTTTACAGAACCTAAATTCCATTCAATTTCAGTTCAGTTAACCAAAAACCTAGGTCTGCCAGTACAGTCGAATAAAAAACTTTTACATAATAAAATCCACAATGAACCGAATCTATAGAAAAACGGCGTTCACCTGGCTAGCATCTCGACCCTCGTCACCTCGTCTCTTTGCCACTGACAGATAAATGAACAAAGCACTTTTTCGCACGACTGTCAACAAAATGTTTGCTTTATAGAACCCCTAAATTTCATAGCGATAAATAAGACAAGTTATTGAATGTGGTTCAATTGAGTGAAATTACTTTTACCCGCTAAATAATAATGATTTTTTATGTCTGTTCAAATTATGATTGCAGGCAAAGTAGGTATTTTTATATATGATGTACATACAGTATAAATACATACATTGACAGCTGACGTGGCATAGTTGGTAAGGCGCCGGCTGTGAAACAAGAGGTCGCGGGTTCGATCCCCGCACCGAGAGAAATGTTTGTGCGGCCTACAAATATTTCTTTCGGGTTTGGGTTATTGTGAGACCGAAAAGTCTCTCGTAGCTCTGATATCTGCGACACAAGACTTAATTGATCTTAATGTGGGGTCAGGACTATGTATATTACTGTAGGGTGTATTTATTATTATTTATAATTGTGTCCCGTGGGCGTAAGCTTAGACTATAGATTTCAAATATGTACTCGTATGATTCTGGCAAACAATTTTGTTTCACTTACTTCATCCAATCTTTACATGAATTTATTAGTTGCACAGTACAACGAAACCAAATTGAGTGTAATATTAGTCCTAATTATAGGGCAACTACTCGGATACTTAATTATTAAATTAAATCTGAAAAGAGGTCAGACCACTTTTTAGTTGAAATTTTAATCCTATTATAATTACCAAGTGTTTTATGTGGATAATTATTTATATTTATTTCTAACAATAATATAAATTGTTTCTATCAGATCCTATCGAAAATTTCAGTTATTACCACAATCCCACACATTCAGCAATTCAATATAAAGTCACAAGGAATACTAAAACATAATAAAATCAGATTCCGTCCACAGGACGCGTGATCAAAAAACATTATGTACAAATAGTTTCTGAGGAAAGCTCAGCTTGTTGTTAAACCGCGAAGGAAATTTGTCTGGCCGGATTGCCCGATAACGTCCCAAATGACTTGATAAGGATTGAAAGAACTTTCAGTCCCGCCACAAAAAATAAAGCACAGATGGATCAGAAGATTTACATTAAATTGTAGAAACCTGAGCGGAAAGAAGTACAAAAAAAATGATATTATGTTACTTTCTTCCGAAATCTTAGTGTGATATCAGAGGAAATTTAGATTCAAAGAAGACGCTCATATTTATCTCCTTATTCAATTTACAAATAATTAAGGAATCTAGTGACATTGACTTGTTTTATACAATTATTGTTTCTAGTAAAAACAATATCTAGATATTATATACGACCTGTTGTAAGCCTTATTCATAAAAAAAAATCGCTATCAAAATATACTTTATAATACTCTCACAAAGTGCAGAATCTCGACAAAAAATTGCGTCTACGCCATGAACTGCCATAATCGTTTCTTCTGTATGCAATTATCTTAAGTTCTGTTTACTTTTAACCTTCTGTTTCCATTTCGCGTGGCTGTAAAAGTGTTTGCCTTATCTTTTCGCTTGATTTAATATTATCTCGTGTACTTCAGCCGGGGATTTCGTGTTTGTTGTAACACTTATCAGTTAATAGATTTTATTATCTTACATACGTCTAGCATTATAAATTGTGAGTGTTTGGATGTAGAGTCTTTTTATTATTCGGACATTTTTTAACATAGGGTCAGAAACGAGCAACTAGCAAACTTTTTTTACCGTAACTTCTCTCTATCGTGAGAGGTTGACAACTTACCTACAAGTCCTCCAGTCTTTATACTCTTTGAAAATTATAATATTATACTATCCAGCGCGCCTCTTTGTTGTTGCTGATCTTTTTTTAAAAATGCAAGGACTTGACCATAACCACGGTCTAGTAATCGGACAATCAACTTTATTGGAACTGTTTGGTTTGGTATGAGTAGCCCTGGACTGAAATTTATCCCCAGAATGGTTGTAGGCTCGCTCACAATTATATTTAAGACGGAAATAAAACTGGCAGCTTATGCGTAGACTAGTATCACTTCTGGTTTCCCTGTGAGCTTACGAATGTATTTAACCTGTTGTATAAATATACTTATAGAATCCTATATGTTATACATACTTAAAATCATATAAAGACCCTGACACCACCACAGAAACAAAGAAAAATGTACAAACGCGCATTACAAAGTGAATTGCAAATTCCACCTCCGAGGCTCTCGTATATTCGATAGAAGTAGAAAACATCAAAAAAAGCGTCAGTGGACACTCAAATTAGGTGGAATCTCATCGCGCTCGGCTATGTTTGCACAATCCTTGGTAAACAACTTCGCATAATGAAGATTCGACATTGTATATTTTTCTGCTGAACAAGGTGTAGGCGGGGAGCGAACTTACCGTATAATTGTAATACTAGACATAATACGTTACACTACTGGTAAAGGCCTTCAGTGCCGTTCCGAGCGAGATAGATCATAAATTAATTTATGTACTGCGAATTCCTATAAATCTTTAATACTTCTATGTTCACATTGAAAACTCCTAGATACCTAACAATAAAGTATCCACAGCTCGAATGGGTAAGCTTACGAAGTAAAGCTGTTAAGTTTTATTATCGTGTGATCTGTGAGATTACCGGGAATAATATAACTACTCCAATTCATTCTCTCTTCTAAAGCGTAGGCTTTAAAGCCGATACAGAACCAACTGTACCTGACCTGTTAAGTGTCTTCAACAGCCTCATTAAATACAATAAACAAAATATGATTAATATCAAAGTATCTACCATGTAGGCACTTACTTTTAAAAGTGCCATTTTTACGCCATAAGCATTTATTCGTATATCAGGTTATTCAACCCAGAGTTACAGAGATGAAACACAATAACAGTGTAAATTAAAAAAAATGCACGATTCCACTTTGCACCAGCGCCCTAAGCGTTTGCTTTTTGTATTTATTTGAGAGCTGTTCAGGCTTTATGGCTGAAAAAGTACGTTTAACGTGAAAAATTGCGCAAATGCAAGGTAGAAGCGGGATAGATTTTTGAAGACCTCTTTTGATGGAATAGCAGTATCAGCTGATATGAGAATTTTCATGTCTAGTCTCCGTGGTTTCATATTTACAACAGCTGTACTTTGAAAAAATATAAAATGCTTAAAATTAAAAATTATAATATATTTTTTTAGAAATATAGCTCAATGTTTTGTACGATAGGTTTTAAAACAACTTTTGCGGTGCTGCATTCAAATACAAAAACCGACAGTCTTATATATATTTTTTTACCGCAATAAGAGGGTTCGACAAAAACATAGAAAATTATCTAAAAAATTGTGGCCTGCGTGTCATTGGAATGTAATTTCACTTCAGGACAAAATACACGTTTGCGTGTATATAATTGTATAATTCACATAATACTGTTGAACTTTTACTCATACTTACCAATATATATAATACGTACCAATTCCAAAAGGTAACTGTGCACTTAATACGTAATTAAACAAATACTCATACATTCAGGAATACATTACATATTCGTGAATGGACACATATTTGAGAATATACACATCCGCCTTTTGAAACAGGGCTTCTGTCTCAATAAACCGCCACTGCAAGACATAGGGAATCAATTAAGCGATTGCAATGCGATAGATGGATTTGACCAATCAAACTGTGAGGTGGTCAATCTGGTTATTGTCCATTGTATGCCTAATGAACAATTTAATGCTTGGTTTTGTAAATCTCAAGGGGTTTGACGTATATGTGCTTGTTTTTTTTATGGACCTGGGAAATTCCTTTGTATTTTAGTTTCAATACATTGGGTTAAAGTGCAGTATAATTTAATGGTTAAATCAGTCCGGTTCGGTAATTATACAAGTTCGGAGTGATTTTAACTTTAATTCTTGTCATACATACATAAACTCACGCCTTTTTTCCCAAAAGGGGTAGGTGTAGGTGCTACCAACACACTCACGTTTCGCCTTGTATGTTCTATCCCACGATGTGATAAGTCGCCATATCCGGCACAAATTTCTGACTCTGGGCTGATAATGATCAGAAAAATCCAATATCACTTTACCCGACCCGGGATTCAAACCCGAGACCTCAGCTTTGTAATCATACCGTAGTACAACTGCGTTACCGAGGCAGTCAGTAATAGTTGTATAGTTGTCAATGGGTGGTAAATCCCTTGTATGCAAGAGATTATCTGGGTAGGTCCAGACACTGTGTGGTCCGGTTTGATATATTCAATGTGCGGAAAGCCAGTGGTCCGGATGGAATACCGGCGGTGGTTTTAAGGAGTTGCGCAGCGGAGTTGTCTCCTGCACTGACACGCCTCTACCGAGTGTCCTACCGCACAGGTGTTGTGCCGGAATCTTGGAGGGAGGCCAATGTGCAACCGATCCCCAAAAAGGGTGATCGGTCAGACCCTACCAATTATCGCCCTATCGCTATCACCTCAGTGATGTGTAAGGTCATGGAGCGGATCATAAACGCTCAATTGGTCCGCTACCTGGAGGATCACTCGTTGATCAGTGACAGACAGTACGGATTCCGTCACAACCGATCAACGGGTGATCTTCTGGCGTTTGTCCTGCATCGCTGGGGTGAGGCGATAGACCGGCGTGGCGAGGCTCTTGCTGTGAGCCTCGACATAGCCAAGGCGTTTGATAGGGTCTGGCACCGTGGTCTCCTATCCAAGCTTCCGGCATACGGTCTGCCCGACAACTTGTGTTCGTGGATTTCTGGCTTTCTGCATGGGCGTAGAATGCGTGTCGTCGTTGACGGACACGCTTCGGCGCTCATGTCGGTAAATGCCGGAGTTCCGCAGGGCTCGGTGCTGTCGCCCACCCTGTTTATTCTGCATATCAATGATATGTTGTCACTTGGCAACATTCATTGCTATGCAGATGACAGCACGGTTCATGGGCGATACTGCCATGGGTCCCCAGGTTGCCGGGTCGACACTGTGAGTGGGCGCGAGGATCTTGTCATTGAGCTCAATCAGTCCTTGGATCTCATTTCTACATGGGGCTCCAGGAATATGGTTGAGTTCAATGCCAGGAAAACCCAGGTGTGTGCGTTCACGTGCAAAAAATCCCCGTTCTCTCCCCTCCCCATTCTTCAGGGTATTCCCCTCTCAATGCGGAATGACCTGAGTATCCTTGGTGTGGATATCCGTTGTGATCTTAATCCAAGGAATCACATCGAGGGCGTAATATCTGCCACTTCCCGCAGGGTTGGGGTCCTGAACAAGGTGCGTCGGTTTTTCGCGCCCGGTCAACTCTACCGCTTGTATAAAGCGCAGGTTCGGCCGGGTATGGAATACTGTTCGCACCTCTGGGATGGATCCGCCCAGTACTTGCTCGATGCCTTGGATGGATTGCAGCGGCGGGCCATCCGCATTGTGAATGATGCAGACATTACGGGCAACTTAGAGTCGCTACAGTTACGGAGGGATGTCGCCTCTCTAAGCGTGTTCTTCCGTCTGTATCATGGCGAATGCTCTGAGGAATTGTTCAATTTAATCCCCTCCTCTCCTTTCCTTAACAGAACCACGCGTGCTGGCTTGCGGAGCCATAGCTTGACTGTACAATCCATTTCGGCGCGAACCAAAAGGTTCTCTAATTCTTTTTTCTGCCGTACAGTCAAGCTGTGGAACGGTTTGCCACCGCACGTGTTCCCTCCTTCCTATAATCCTGGGTCCTTCCGCCGTAGCGTGAAGAGGCATCTCAGCGGGCCGGCATGATTGTGTCGAATGGTATGAGACTACCGTCTGATACCATTCGATACTCTATCTGGACGGCATTAGCACCTACCATCAGGTGCAATGCAGTCACTATGCCGTGCCAGTTTAAAAAAAAAAAAAAAATACATACATGGCTAGTGAATTAACTCGCTATTAATAGATTTTACACGAAATGTGTCGATGTGAAGAGTGCAATGCAATATCTGTTTTATTTAATTTAGTAATTATTATGAATTCTAAGCAGTGTTGCTACTCTCTTCCTCCAGGCGCAACGTTTACCATAAGGCGAACGACATACACATAATATCACCATACTCGCTATTAAATATTAAACCATCGTATAGTTTGTAGCCAACTGCGACTATAGCATGAATGATATAGCTTGCAGAACAACTAGTTCACTAAATTTCTCGTGAAGAAATAAAGATGCAATTAAATAGACTATAATTGTCCTTAATTACAAAAAAAAACAATTTATCGCCTTTTAATAGGATATTCGGCTGCGCTCAACATCTCAAAAATGTTTGGTGAGATCAGTTCATAATAGTCTTTAATAATTATTTATATAATTACAAATAAAAAACCATATAAAAATCATAAATATAACAGAGTTAATTGAAAAATTTGATTAACACACATGTACACAAATAAACACACGCTTAAAAAAAATAAAAAGTAACAGACATATTACAAAATAAATGAATATTAAAACAAATGAAAAATAAAAAGAGAGACAATGGCTCTTTTATGTTATGTATTAATTGAAAGAGCTGTGAATACTCCTTAACTCGAATTTACCTTTGGTCATAATAATAAATTCGAAGTGTACTGAAACATCGCAACTACGAAATATAAGGTTTATTTTTAATCCACAACTCTCGACATTTTTATTTCATTAATTCCGAACAACTTTTGGTTCTTTTTTAAAGTGCTGGGAAAATTGGACATTTCATAACAAGCGATAAATGAATCGGTCTTTTTATTACAGTATTATTATATTAAGCCAGTGCTACTGGCTTTTTACAATTGCAATATTTGCTGAATAAACTATACCGACAAAAACATTTTCATGTTAATAGTTGCCAAGAGGAGACCATATGACTCGCACTGTCAAAAAGTTATCAGATCTCATGTAGAGCCAAGCTTCTTACACCACAAGGCCTAACTTCACAAAGTCTATACCTTAGTCAAAATATGTGACTAAATGCATGGTGTCCTGTTGGTAACTGCTAGACGCGACTGCCAACATGTTTATGGTGGTCGCGGGTTCAAATCCCAGGGCACACCTCTGAATTTTCGTAGTTATGTGTGGATTGATAGTCAATCAGCACGCACTTTAACGGTGAAGGAAAACATCGTGAGGAAACCTGCATTTCGTAGCGGTTTATTAGAATTTCTACGGTATATAATTTTTATTTTTTTATTTTATTGGAATAACAAACAATTATACAAATAAGTAAGATGAATACAGGTAAAACTTAAGAACTAAATATATGTATAATCATAAACGCTATTCACAAATTACTAAGAAAAAAAAAAGTAGCGTTGTGCTGCCATAAATTAACAAAATAAAATAACAGCAGACACGAGGTCGCATAGAGATTAACAATGTGAAATTTATTACAAATGTTGACAAGCAGAAAAGAAAATAGATAAACATTACAATGTATACCTATGTGTAGAAACATAAATTAATTGTTATCCATGTTAGAAATATTTATCAAAATGTTTTTTGTAAACTGAGATTGATTTAATCTAAATATGTCTATATCGTCAAAGTATGTGTTATAGTTTTGAGTTAATTGCCGAAGTGGAGAGCGTACACCAGCGTTGGTGCGACACATCAAGGTCGCAAAAAAATTATACGAACGGGCTCCACGACGGTTAACAGTTCTAGGTACTACGTATAACAGTTGATTGGTTAAAGCAGTCGCATCTAACATATTGTGACATAAACAGTAAAGAAATTTTGCTCCATGTAATAGTCTTCTATTACTCAATGATATTAAATTGTATTCTTTAAGAAGCTGGTCGTAAGATAAGTAATTATGCTTATATTTAAAGTGTATAGTGCGCAAGAATTTGTGTTGGACACCTTCGATTGGTTTTGAATATTTTTGGTAGAAAGGATTCCATATAGAAGTTGCGTATTCTAATTGAGGTCTTACAATGGATAATATAATGCCAACCAATCCGCACTACGCCGACGTGGTGGCCTATATGGCCTGACCCCTCTCCATCGTACTTTTGATTGTAGAGAAGGCCCACGGCCCAATGTTCTTATCCTAATCATATCATAGATAATATAACAACATAAGTTTTCCCCAAGGATTTCTACGGCGACCTGTTGAAAACGGCTTGCATCCAGCGACTTCTTGGAACCTTTAGTAGATAATCAACGCTACAGTACTCCTTACTCCTTTGGTCGTATTTGGCCGAATGAGAGGTCTATTTTCAACGTCATCTTTGATTGTAATTTAATTCTATTCAGTATTTTTTTCTTACTAGTTCCTTTTGTAATAGTGTCTGTTAATTTAATACCTTTCTAAAAATATACAACATTAAACAGAAAGTAATTCCTAACAAATACATTCTCAAATAAACCGTTTGTTTGTACACTTCATTACGTTGTTTATAATTCTCAACTGTTAATTAACAATTACGAGAACAAATTGCTTCTTATTTTTCCTTTTACAGTATTAACGTCTGTAAATTTTGAGAAACTCTGTATTTATTTCCTTTGCTGGAAAGTTATTTACTAATGGAAAGAATAAAGGTATTTTTTGTTGTTCTAATCAACGGAGATTAATTTTTCAGATTGTTTAGATGAGGTTTGGGTTGTTTATGTAATGTTGAAATATTAATTAGCTTTAACATTAAAAAAACATTTCAAATCAGTATTAAAGTAGCTTGTAAGATGACATAATTAAAATATTTTAAAAAAGAGTAAGAGAGTAATGGGGACATCATACTGTCTCCTTCATACGCGCACACTGTAAGGCATATTAAGGCTAGTGACGTCAATCGTTTTGTTTTACTCCCACTACAGGATTTAAAATGTTTCTACCTTGTTTATTTTCTGAATGTATTTACAAAATTCTTTGTTTGCTAGTTTTTGTGATATGGATACCTTTTAATAAATACGATAAAAATTGAGTCAAATACCCTATTCAAAAATACTCGAAGTTTAATAGGATCGAATGCATCTACAAGAATATCTTCAATTTTATTAAACATTATAATCACAAATAAGGCATTTCTCGGCGTTTATACAATGACCGCGTTATTGAGCTCAATTTCTTCCCTTGCCGACGAGCAACATTTATTAAAGAAATATGTTTCATTTGTTATGAAGATGTTTATTGTTTATGTAAATATTTCTTTTCAAATATTTTATTAGCTTTATGAAGTAATAAATGTACTCATCACAAAGTCGTTTGGCAATCGAACATGGTGATGAAAAATATTACATTATGAAAATTGACCAAGAAAGTAAAACTTGTCGCCAGGGATAATCCTAGCTAAAATAAACTCAAGAATTACACATGAACGTCATTCTCATTAAGACTTTGTCCTCAACAAGCCAATAGGTTTACCCCCTTTAAATCTTAGCTTTAAAGTTCAGCGATTCATGCCTATCCATGATAACATCTCTGCCTACCTTCCCTGAGCTATATAGGCCTGATTGTGTGTATATAATCTTTAATAAGTAATAACTTATTATAGTTTCAAAGATCCAACTTTATACCATGAAAAGTATTACTAAAACCTCCCGTAAATTATATGTAAATAATTACAAAAACCGCAATACCACAGACCATAAAAAAGCAATTAGAAGTATAAATAAAGAAGCAGGACAAAAAAGGCGCCTTAACGATGGCATTTGAAATTTTGTCGCTGTTTTATCGCGTATCGGTGTTAATGCGCCCTTAATAACCGGGAAGCTGGCAACAAGACCTTCAATTTGAATACCAAATACTTGAAGCTGGTCTCGCGTTGTTATGAATAAAATAAATAGTTCACCCATATTTCTTCGAGACGCAATCTAGATCTCAGCTTTCATTATATCTCCAGGAATTTAATGTTGCGCCATATTTTACCGGTTATCAGCTGCTGGAGATGGAAAAACGTGTATTTTTTCTGTGAATACGTTTTTGCTTTGAGCTATGATAATAGTAAGAATAATAGTATGTGTATTGGAAAGAATATGATTTGAATTGATTAGTTATACGTTTATAAGGATTCTACAGTTTAATTTAGAGTGGATGAAAGATTTTTTGATTACATGGACATTCGATTATAAAAAACAAAATTTTGGTGGATTATTTAATAATAAAGGACCGTTTGTTCTTTGTAGCTGTTTAGGAGCTAATCAATCAATGCAAAGAAAATGTGAACAAACGACTAATGAAGTTACTGATCTAATAAGGGTCAGGAAACACCTATGATTGATAAACGCCTATGATTATATTTACAATACCAAAGGAGACCACCTTTAATTACACATTATTTTCTATAGAACTATTTTGCATTACTTTAGGAATATCACAGAAAAACTATATTATGTGTAGGTTTGTTAGTCCGTAGTCGTAAGAGAAAGATAGTAATGCAAATATTTTACCGGTTTTATTATAGCCATCTAGGTGATAAATATGAATTAAAAATAGTTTCGCCTGGAAGTAAGAGTTTTTAATTATACCCCAATAATCTTGTTTAAGAAAATAAAATAATCCTATAGAAGGTTATTCATAACATGATTTGTAAGAACGCTATTCCTAACGCAGTTTATCTCAGAAAGTCTAAACGAAATTTTTAAATATGACGAAAAATTGTAAATTCATGCAAAAATATGCAGAGGCGAAAGCTCATTTTCATATAACAATTTAGTAATCTACTATTAATTTATACGACGAAATTTGTTAATTTGGTTTTTTTAACTAAATCAATTTAATAATTAAAAACCAATTTCATAAAGTGTCCATATTTTGTAGCGTACTTTTTAAGTAAAGAAAAATTAGGTCATAGATAAAGAAGTTACTTTCCTCTAATATTTTTAATTGCGTTAAACCCGAAATATAATTTGTATTTTTTTATTATGTTGCAATAGCTATCGACTTCACCTTAGGACGGAAATAATCTCGAAAAACATCTACCTACGCCATCTGGGATACAGGCGTGAACTTACGAATTTTATACTTCTAGTTAACATGATCTTAATTAAATAAATCGCTTGTTAGTTACAAGATCTCTTACATATTACATACATCTTACATATTACAGATTAGGCAATGTAGCATTTTTATTCTCAGCTATGCGCCTATGCGCTAAATACAACATTTTGTACGCCATAAAAGGCAAAACATGTAGCAACTTTTTTAAACTGAACATCTTGTACAAATCTATTGTCACTCATGTTTTACAAAATAAATATCTTTATCTTTATCTTTATATTCACTCGAGAAAGATTTGACAAAAAAACCTTATTTCAACAAATAAAGATCCAATATAACACTCAATATTCACGATACGAAATAAGGAATTTGTATTAAACGAAATAGTGTTTGCGTTATCCAATTATTTTAAACATCTGAAGTGCCATCTGGGGACGCAAATGTTGACATGAAAGAAAACGACGCAAATAAGTAAGGAGGAAAATCAACCATCTAAATACAATCTCGTCAAAATTCCAAGTAATCCGTTACAGGAGCGTGGATTTATTATTTTCTTCTTAGATGGAGGGAGCTGCAAATGTTTCTTACTATTATATGATACGGAATAATGTGGCTGGATTTCAAATTTTATGGGAAACTTAAATCGCTAGTGAATAAAAGAATTAAACCGACTTTAAAATTATAATTAAAACCAATGAAATAAAATCAATCTTTTAAAATTCTCAAATACCTAAATATGCCAACTATTTTTGGAGGTCGATAGCACTTATAAATTCGATATCATTTTTCGCTTCTAGATACCCTATTAAGTATCAGATGAATTATAATCTCTTTGCCATCCCTTTGTGAAGTAAAATAAATATGAAATAAATTACACAAAAGTGACCTATTCCAAGTTTTAATTAAAATGCAATTAATCTTTATTATATCGTTTGAAATTAATCTAAGTTAATAATTTATTGCTTCAATGTTATTAGTTTTTGAAATTGCATCGCTCATAATATCATTTTCCATTCGGCATCTGTATTAATCAAAATATTTCCAGCGAAAATTTAATATTCATATTTTATAAGTCGTAATTCTAAATTCAATATGCTAATAAAAAATGTAACAGTTTAAGTATTAAATTTTAAACAATGTGAATTATTTTTAGGGTTTCGTACATCAAAAGGAAAAACGGAGCTCTGATAGGATCACTTTCTTGCCGAACCATCTGTTAATCTCGTTTTTCTCATGATCGCGGAAAGACATAAACTTGGAATGAATTTATTACAGAATAGTACTAAGTTTGTAGCTTCGTTACTGATTTAAAGAGTGATATTTCTAAATCAACGTAATAATAATGATGACCATTTAATTTTGAAACTCAGAAACAAATCAAAACGCATAAGATACTTCACGTTGATCTAGATTCATGAGATAAAAATTAGGGCTTTGCAGCACGAATAAAGTTGTACATTTTGAATCATTACCGGCGGAGGCATCGTATGCTACGGAACCCTCGGCGTGATTTGACTCGCACTTGACTAGTTTTATCTAAATACATTAATTCCCACTGTTTCGTGTAATGGACAATTTAATTTCACTTTGTTTTTTTTTTTGCATTTGATATAATTTTAATAATAAAATAGATTCGAAGCTCTGTAAACTAATATGAATAAATTGTTTTACTTTTAGCTATTTTTGTATCCATCTATATTTCGTTGCTTTTATGTAATACCTGTTTATATTACATTAGAAAAATGTCATTTGGGTTACCGGGATGGCCAATAGCCCGTCGCCAATCACATCCTGGGACGGACGTAAGCTTGGCAAAGTGTGGGTCCCACTTGTGACATCTTTGCTTAGCTATAAGTGGGTGGTCATCGCGACCGGGACGGATTTTAACGGGACTATAGAGACATCGCGTCTTCATAGTCCCGTTAAAAAACATAATATAGTTGAATAGCCATATTTTACTATTTAAATCAGGAGGTACCAAAGTTCAAAAGCTGTATAGGTGATGAGCTTAATCCAGTTGCTTATTCTCAATACAACACTACCAGGTCATGCATTAATTATGTTACATGTTATATTATATATTTATTGCGATAAATGGCGAGACGAGCATTCCATTTACCGGATGGTAAGCAATTTGAATGCTCGTGGACGGTAGCAAAACTAAACAACATCATCAATTTCAAAGCAATGCTTGGCATTCCACTGCGCTCGCCATCCTGAGACATAAGATGTTAAGTTTCATTAGGTTCAGTTGTTACTCTGGCTACAATGTCCTTCAAACCGGAACACAACAGTGCATTTACACTGCTGTTTGGCGGGAGAGTGTATTGCGATGGCACCTACCCAGGCGGCCTCTCACACATAAGAGACCTACCACCAGTAAAATGTAAAATTAAACCTGATTGTATGTTAAATATATTTTTATGATATTATAACGTAAAAGATTTCCAGCTGGCGCACATTTACTCGGACGAGTGAGACACCCACGACGCATCTGGTCTAAACCCAGTGCAAATATTTATTACAGCCCTGCTTTGTGCTCAGTAAAGCTCTGTACAAACGGCACTTACCTTCATCCTATTCTTTACAGGCACAGACAATTTCGCGTCTTTGGGAATTTTGTGATATTCTTAGTATGTAGCTCCATGCACAGCGTTTGTTTGATTTCCGGTACTCCAATTTATGTGAGTTTTTTTGTAAATTTTCACATTAGTTGCCAGAGACTAGACATGGTGTGTGATGTGGCGATACGCTTGAATCCTAATGTCTTTGGATGGATAAAGCTCTGGAACTGTGAGTTTCACAAGTGCCATTTCTACCTACCTCTTTGGGTATACTGCCGTGATCGTGTACGTAGATTTTCAACTAGTTTTCCTTTCGTTTCCGTGTTCTGAGACTTTCTGTAATGTTTTACGTCGTTAAAACCAGGCAAGTCACGTTTCGAGGCATATTTTTCGATATCCCTTGTGCCGGAGCAAAAAAAAAAGTTACCTTTTGCAATCAGGCGCTGTATCCCGTCGGTTTGTAAGTCTGTGAGATGTGATTGATACCTCTGGATGCCTGACGTGTGTTTGACACTCAAATTGTTGATGGGCTGGGTGTAGGTTTTTAAAGGGATTTTTAGATTTGAGCTTTCTAAAGTAGTTACAGTTTTATGGCAATTGATTATGTTGGAGAAATGTTACCTCCGTTTTGGTTGTTTTTTTTTAAATAGCACTGATGTGTAGAAAAATGTCGGTGTACTAATTTTGATAGAATATTTTAGTTTTTTATCCTTAGTTACTGTACTTCAAGATCTCTTTTAAGAAAGTTAAAATCTCCTTCTAGTTACTTCAGTAAAAGAAATCTATGAAATAATTGGGCTGTTAAAGGATATTTAGAGGGAATTAAATTATGAAAGAAAATGTCAAGAGTGATTATATCGAAAATTTCTTCTTTAAGCTGATGTTTTTAAAAAGAACCACCTCATGAGTTGCAGATTTTCTCAAAGTCAACGTTGATAGTGTCGCGGCAAAGGCGAAAATAAAATCCGAAGATACAGCAGCAAATCCGTATAAAATAGCAAAAGGAAAGTCAAGTGTCAAAGAAAACCACACAGAGGGTAACCAGAGACGCGGCTGTGTACTCGTCGTTAGTTTGTCCGTTTGTCTGTACTTTTTGCAATCGATATCGCTGGCAGCAGCTGCGTCGTCTACCGCGATGCGCGACAAGCTTACCTTTTTGTACTTTTTGTTGAACGCTCAAGATTTCGTGTTGCCATCGGTGGCGGGCAAATTTACAGATTTTCTTTAGTTTTTGTAATATTTTGACTAAGTTTGGTATGGTTTGTGGAAAAAGATGGATGTGTTTAAAATATTTCGAAACGTCTATCGTAGTTTCTGATATATCTATGACGGGCACAATGTTTTCTATGCTATTCCGAAAACTCATAAAATTATGTAACATATTATTTGTAATATACACAGAAGCAACAAACGATGAGTCCGAGATTTCTGAATTAATCTTAGAGGTATGTTAATACACCAGGGAAATGTACTTTTTACATAATATTACTTTCATAATTATAATAGAGTTTAAACACACTTTTTATTTCAAAATTATTCCGGATTGAAGCTTATACATCTGCAGTGGACTGACTAAAGCTGATGGATAGTTGAAACATAATTCTTCAAAAGACTTTATAATGGTTCAGTCACTTTAAAAGGAAAACATATAAAAGAAACAATCATACTTAATAGCTCTTCTCAAGAATTTCGAACATAAGTCCATTGTGGAATATTTATCTAAGTCGAACTCTACATTACAGAGAAGTCTCGTGCTCAACAATAGGATTTATTATGGTATAATAATATATCCCATAATATTATATCCGGCTAATTTCAATAAACAGACTGGAACTGCACTACAAAATATTGCAACATTGCGAAACTCATGATATTTTCGGAATGGACGGTGGAATTTCGCAGATTGCCGAAGTGAAGCTTATGCATTTCGAAGGTTCCTCGTGCTGATTGCTTGTTATGGAACTCCATTCAATTGCGGAGTGAATTTTTAACTCAGTGCTTTTGAGATAGCTACTGGATTAAGGCGAATTTTGTGTGTACACTTTTATACCCACCACCTAAACAAATTTTGCTCTTTTTTCATAGACGATTCTACTACGTTATTTAACTTATGTGGGTATTTATCTTCGAATCCTTTGCCGAACTTATTGTTAATAACTTTTAACGTATTTAGTTAAGATGCTCGTCATTTAAATAAAACTAATGAGATAATATTCATATTGACCTTATATTGCTATTCTAATCCTAGCAAAATATCAAAAAAACTCAACATTAATTCCAAGCGCTCCATCACTTTTTATTTCAATGAAAACCTCATTTCGTCTAAAAATAAAAATCGCTTTATAATGGAATAGATTTCTCTAGCCGCCCTCGTGTAATGGCGGTTTAATGGTGAGATTTTTCAAGTCATTAACGATATGAAAAAGGATTTATCTCGCGTGTACGTTGCTTTGTTTTTCTACGTACGTTATTTAAAGCAATTTTAATTACTCGTACTTATATAGTCTTATATGTGGTAAATAAAATACACACACAAACTCACGCCTTTATCCCTGAAGAGGTAGGCAGAGGCGCCACCAGGACACCCACATTTCGCCTTGTATTTTCCGTCCCACGATGTGATAGGGGGCGAGCCTATCGCCATATCGGGCATAAATTCCTGACTCCGGGCTGATAATGAATAGAAAAATCCAATATCACTTTGCCCGACCCGGGACTCGAACCCGAGACCTCAGCTTTGTAACCGTACCGTAATACAACTACGCCACCGAGGCAGTTACCGAGGTAGTAAATAAAATATATTTTTACTTAAATCATGGCGAGTTTTTTTATTATTTTATAGGATTAACGTAACCACGTTAATTCAGTTTACCAATCATCTAGTGGCTTCTATGGCCTAACCCCTCTCAATTGTCGATTGTAGAGGAGGTCCGTGCCCTATAGTGTGACGTATTTGAGCTACACATACAGATGCAGTGGCTTAAATGATGAAAACTGGTCACTGTCATCAATATGTGGCGAATCATCTACGTTAAAGATCTTTGGACACAAATGATTCTCTACGTATTGACAATATGGTTTTCGAGCCTTTGTCTATCTCGGTGATTAATCATTATATTTACAGTTATTACTAAACATCAATATTTAGCATATCGGCAGCAACGCCTTTACAAACATACAAATATACTAGTGAATATGGGAGAAATTGAGTGTGGTATATAAATATTTTATGACGTTTTAGCTGAAATACAATCTTCATCTGTTAATGAATCTTTTCAAGAAAAATCTAGCTACTCATATTATACGTTCCACTACGAAACCGTTATCTGTGCGAGTAAATCAATTGAATTATTCCTAACATTGTAATTTTAAAGTGAAACTTTTATTACATCGTCTCAAACATTTTGGTCTGTGTAGCGCATGTCGCGTGACGGTCGGCTGCCGAGTAAAGTGCGTCTCACGAATCAAGTCCCGCAGCGGCGGCGCCACATGCGTAGGTTGTCATGGAATGAAATGTTGCTAGCTTTTATTGGTGTACCTATTAACATAACCCTGATTTCAGGATAATTAAATTATATTTTTAAGCTAAAAATTATTTAAAAATTATAATTCAATCAATACATTAATATTAAAAAATATGTACATTGCCATAAGACTGCAATTTAAAACGTTTTCTTTGTTCAGCCATCCATAACATACCGTACGTAAAATATTTATATCGGGTTATGGTAAATAAAAAATGAAAAATATATTTGAATCGTGTAATTATGATCATCGAGTAGTTTTACTCCAGATATACTGCTATCACTAGAATCATTTAAATCAACGTTATTATCATCAGATTCAGTCTCGCTATCACTTTCTGTTGAAATTATGAAACGGTCCATTTCATCGTCCATCAATCCATCGTTTTTGAAGTATTCATCTTCCAAATTTTCTACGTGTTTTACTTGTATGGACCAATCTTCTGGCGTTATACTTGCAAACGCATCTTCTACCAATTGCACTATTTTTTTTGGATCTTGATCTACATTTTTATCTGCCACGCGTCTTTTGACAAGGCTCCAAATTTTTTCAATAGGATTGAGTTCGCAATGATAAGGTGGCAGTTTTAAAACCTCATGGCCATGACTTTTTAAAAGTTCATCCACAGCATATGTTGGTTGACCTTTATTTTGTTTGATAAGATCAAAAAGTACGACTTTTGTCCAGCTCTCCTCAAAGAATACACCCTTTTCGTGCAACCACTTTTGCATTTCACTTTTTAAATTCGTCATGGTAGGTGCCTTATTGATTTGAGAGCAGTGGTATGGAGCATTGTCCATAACCACAAGAGATTTTTCTGGCAGATTCGGTATCAACTTTTCAGTCATCCACTTTAAAAAATTTGTAGTATTCATGTCATCATGATAATCAGATGACTTTGATTGTGACTTAAAAATCAACAATGCATTGTTAATAAATCCATGCTCGGATCCAGCATGGGCAATTATCCATCGACTTCCAACAGACTCTGAAGTGAAAAGTCCTGGCTCAGTTTCGCTTTGCCAACAGCTTTTGGCGTGGTATGTGTTATGAATATATGTTTCATCCAAAAACACCACAGGCCTTTTGTCACCCGTTCGATTTTGTCGCATTTTTAAGATATATCTAGCGCGCCATGCGGTTATGTCATAGCGCTCAATTAGCAGTTTTCGTTTTGATTGGCATTTTTTGTATCTAAATCCAATACTTTGCAATATTCTATGCAATGTGGCTCGGCTTCCTTCAAAATTTATGTCGTCTTTCAATGCTGCTCGCAACTTATTCAGAGTAGGCAGCTCTTTCTTTACTATATAAAATTCGTGAATTTTATGGCGAATAGCACACAAATCAAAACCATCCAAATTAATCTTTCTCGGGTGTGGACGACTCTTCCCAGGTGTGACAATTTTTTTTTATGTACTTGCAGCTGTTTTACCTTCTTGTGTAATTCTCGAAACGGTTTTTTCGGATACACCTGTAAAAAATATTTATTCTATTATTTGGGACCGCCATCAACACAAAGAAGGAGGTGTTTAACAATTGACGAGGACAAAAAAAACATAATTATATAAAATAAAGAGAAAATTGATGTTGATAAACATATGATATATTTTAGGCGTAACCTATTTAATGGAATTTTAAATAATGCCTTTTCCGTAATATAAATAGAATACTTACTAAATACGGAATATTCGTAGGAAACATAATAAATAAAATCCTATATTTATGACAAAAATCAGTAACTAGCAACCCCAAATATGTACCTGTGATGGCGGCAACTCTCTTGCGAACATTGTTTAATGGTATTAAAACGCTTTGATTCTGCTTTTCTGCTTCACAGAACTCCCTCACTTTCAATATCAATTCACGACCAGCACTTTTTACAACTTTAGGCATCGTTAACAATACTTTTAAGCACGCAAATTAAATAAAACTCAATAGCAAACGCTCACGTAAACAACACCTGACAACGACAACCACAGACAACAAATTAATAGAACGTCAGATCTGTCAAAATTAATACCGCATTACGCCGTGGGACTTCTTTCGTGAGATAGAGTTTAGGTATAAAGTGAAAGGCGCTTGTCAGTGCAGCTAAGGTCAATGTGGCGGCGCCTATAGTTTGCAGCAGCTGACCGTGTAGTGTATAGACTATTACTCATTTGAATGTAAATCACTGTTCACGTATTTTAGTTACCATAAAATATTGGTTACATTTATAAACTGTGAAACTCATAATGAAGATGGAATGATAATAGAATGATTGAAAATAATTGAAAAACAGATCAAAATGACTCAACGATAATAAAATATTGTTTTCAGTTTTTTGATATGTGTATATTATCTAAATAATTGTTAAGTATTATGTAAGTCGTACTCTATAAGATACAGAGTTGAATAAAAATATTAGTTAGAGGACGTCTAATTTTATTATTTCCCATTATCATTCCAATTTTCCAAGTGTAAAATTAAGATTGATAAAGCGATTTTTATACCCTTAATTGAATATTGTTCGAAAAATTTTTAGTTAAATGTCTATAGTGTGAAAAAAGGTTCACTTTTACCGTGGTTTCATAAAACCACACAACATTTTTTCTTTTAAAGAATAACAAAATGACAATGACTTCATTATCCAGCACAACTTAAGTTAATGAAATAAGAAAATTCCTAACAAACCAAATTCAGAGTCTAATAGGCACTTTGAAAAATTTCATATTGAAATAAACAGGAAACATTCTTCGTAAATCGAACCCGGAACGGTCCATTGAAATCATTTTCAATTTCACAAATTCCTGAACAAACAGCTCGGCGACGCCGTGACAGCTGTCATCCAGAATTCGGGTGTCAGCGACAGCTATGTAAAGGCACGTGTACACCGTATAAACGGGCTTTTTGTAAAAAAATATTTGGTATTTCTGATAAAAGCAAATCATTGATTTCTATAGCCTTCGTGGTTTAGCTGGTTGTTAGCCGCCTCTAAAATTAAAAGCCGCGGGTTTGGTCTCCACGTTAAGATTAATGTATGAGTAGTTCGTATTCGTTCAATAATTCGTTTCAAGACTTGGTGTAGTGACACTAAAAAGTCATTCGATCTACGACACAAAATATGTTGCATTAATATGGTGCCAGGACTATGTGTGTGACTGTTAAGTGTACTTATTTATTATCACATCGACAGGAAAAATAAACTATTTCAAACAAAAATAAACAAACATAAATTTAAATTATTTCGTGGACAGTGAGCACACTCTGTTACCAGCATTTCATAACGTTGGCAATAATATTACAAATAAATTATGTAAGGAACTCGTCTAAAGCGGGCTTTAGTACTCTGTGACTGCACTTGCCGCTACAAGGTATATTTAGAAATTAATTATTTACTGCTGTAGTTGAAATTATCTGCTTTATGAATATGCTGTTAGTAAAATAATTATTACTATTGTGTTTGTGGGACCGAAAAGTCTCTCGTAGTTCCTGATACCCACGACACAAGCCTCGATCTTAGTGTGGGGTCAGGACTATGTATGTGACTGTCGGGTGTATTTATTTATTTATAACAAAGCATACTATTGTCACGAACATGAACTGTTAGCTTAAAATTTATGTAATCTAAATAATTATGGTTTTTTTTTGTATACTGTTTAAGTAACTCGTGGGCGGGTCAAACATTGGAGAATATTTTTTATGATAAAATTCGAATATTCTATATACATATATACGTACTTATACTACTAAAAGTTGTTGTAAGTACTCGCATAGTAGATTAATATTATTTGATTTTCGTAGGCTGAATGATAATATTTACTTCCCCATCTTCCCTCGTTTCAATTCTAAGCATAGCATCTACCACTCTTATATGTTATAGGTGATATTTAGTTTCAAGTAAACTGTGTACACTTCTATCGAACTTATGTTTAAAAAACTTAGCTCCAGAAGCTACACCGTGTACGGATTTTTAATTATTAAATAATACCAATGAACACCTCTGATCGCATCACATCCAACTACCAATGTATTATATTAACACGAATTTTTATATCATAAATAAAATAAATTATAATATAAACACAGTAAAAATAGCCATTAAATCTATTCGAAAGTAGTCGGAAATCATAAAGCTCTATATTGACATTTCAATATTAGTGGATGACGCGTTCGTTGTACGGCTTCAAAGAAATCGTTAAAGCCACGTGCGTTTATTAGTTCTATTTGTAGATATTATACAACCACTTCTCGTATTGTAGTGTTTCGAGGTCGTTTGGTAGATATTTGAGTATATAATCCAAATGGAATAGGTATAAGATTTTCTTGAAAATTTTCAATTAAGTGTTTTGGGCGCAATATTCAACAAAGATCTTAAACGCCTATGGCTATTAGAGAGTCCTATAAGCGTTGATGGCCGTTGAAATTGAGGTTGAGAAAGAGGAAGCATAAAAAGTATTGAGCCCCGAAAATATTGGGAATATCCGGTAGGCGACCCCAAAATTAGATGAAAAATCTTTTAGTAGTTCACAAAAAATGCATAATTCACGAAGCTGATGTTGATACAGTTTAAAAACAGACAGATTAACGCACGAATACTCAAAAGCCATTTAAATATTAAGTTGCACTTAACTACCCACGTACCACTAAATCAGTACGCGTTTAAGCGGGACTTGCGTATATAAGTGCAACATAATATTTAAGTAGCGTTTGCGTATTCGGGCGTAAGATGTGATATCTCGTCTTTAATACCAAGTACATGAACCCAAAAATAATTTGCTAAGTCTACAATTTATATCTGAAGCGGAGTAGCGAGCGTAAATATGATCTTCCTAAAACGAGGCGGTACATATGCGCAGAATAAACAAACACCAAGAGTTTAGAATCAATTCGTCTTCAGCTTTCCTGGAAACCCGCGCCATATGACCGAAAATGGCATCGCGGGCAAAGAGTAGCGAGAATAGGTCAATAGAGGCGACGGACGCAGAATTAAATAAACAAATACATACTTATTATCCATACTGCGACCGAAAACGAAGTCAGTTAGTAGTTTTAGTGACTTCAGATACAATGCAACAATTTTTTTGTCATTTTTAACTATCTTCGTGTTTGATGGTAAATACGTAGCTTTTCCTAAAACAATAATATTCACCCATTAATTTTCGGGCGCAATGATACACAAGGATTTAAATTGTTATTTTAGCAATAACTATGTATTTACCAGCCAAACACGATAACACTTAAAAAATTGCAAAAAAAATCGTCTCTTTGTTTTGCGAATTTTTTGTTTTTGCATTGTGTCTGTAGCCACTAAAACTACCACCTGGCTTCGTTTTCGGTCGCAGTCTTGATATACGCGGTATAATAAATCTGTTTAGCTTTTGAGTATCCTTGGAAAACGGTTACCTCATACATAATAATATTCATTCTGGACTATAATGTAGTTTTATGACATTTGCTTTCAATAAACCCAATAAAACACGTTTGAGTCATAATAGCGTAAAGCACTTACCTATTTCTAAAATAAATTTCATTGAACCCGTTTTCAGTGCACTTCTAGACAAATCTTGAAGTGCAAGCCGCACTATGATACTCTCAATATACATATATTATAATGGTTCAGATAAAATTCGCAATGCATCCAATCACCACATTGAAATATATAGGTATATTATATCATTCAATAATTATTGATTTGCAGTCTGGAATTTGTAAAACTAAAAACATCGTTTATAGTATTTTATACATACTCCACAAAAATATTTTTTTACTCATAAGCGTCTTTTTAATGTCAGTATTTGCCGGTCATCTTTATCATATTAAAGTTTTAGATTCTATCTTCATTTTTTCGATATTATCCATCAGTTTATTTAATAATCTGTGTCCTGGCTATTTATAAAGACATGAATTTCGCGGGGCTTTGGTGCAATTAAACGGGGAACACAGCGGACGCTTCTACGTTCAAATTCAAAGAAATTACGTTTAACATTCACTTTGAAGATAAATATTTGAGAGAAACCGTCGCATTTTAGTTAATTGAATGAAATTTTATGGTTTAAAACATAGTTCGCGATCTCATTTAATGGAATTTAATAGTTCTATTACGTCTTGGTGAACGTTTTGCAGTACTTTTTGCAAGACATGGTTATTGGCTCGCAATAACCAAACTCTTTACATACGGCGTAGAGAGTTTAGTTTTAAAAAGTAGTAACAAGAAAAAAAATATATAAAAAGATTTGTCACATGATACGTTTTTGAAGGGTTCAGTTATTATGGTTTTTGTTGGTTAAGTTGAACTTTTTTACAAGTAAGTACACCCAACAGCCACATACATAGTCCTGACCCCACACTAAGATCGAGTCTTGTGTCGTGGCGTGGGTATCAGAAACTACGAGAGACTTTTCGGTCTCACAAAAACCCAGACCCGAAACAAATACCTGTGGATCACACAAATATTTGTTTCGGTGCTGGGATCGAACCCGCGGCCTCTCGTTTCACAGGCGGCATCTAACCAACTATGCCACGGAGGCTGTCTTTTCTTTTGTAACCAAGTCATATAATTCGACAGATATGCGCTTAGTCGCTTTTTATCTCTAACTACGCTTACAATCATATGAGCAAAATTACAAATATACCCCAGATTTTAATTGTAAACGATATACGGTATATTTGTCAGTCTCCGTGGCGCAGTTGGTTAGACGCCGGCTGCGAAACAAGAGGCCGCGGGTGCGAACCCCGCAACTATACAAATATCTACATAGTACCATGTATATAACACAGAAAAAAAGCAAGCAAACATGTTGATCCATATCGTACGTCCTGAAATGGAAAAGTACCAAAACCTTCTTCAACAATATTGTGAATAAGATCCGGTCTATTTCCCCACGGTTGTCCACGCGCCGGATGTTTTGGACACGTGGCGATGATATAAATAACCAGCTCAATCCGCACCCAAGTAATGAAGAACGTGTCATTAGTCCACAGATGCGCACGAGCATTTTTAATAATAATAACAGCATGTATGTTCACGATTAGAATCTGGGTTCTTCAGACTTTAAAAAGGCTTCCTGACAGTTAGTGACTTTAAAACTGGGTTATAACCCTTCAGGTGTCCATGTATAGACAATATTAGACAATAGACTTTTTGACAGTTCTACATAATAGAGAATAATGGGAGCACAATGGAGGATGTCACATAAATCATGACTTAAAGCTCATTCGTGGCTTTGTGGACACCGGAAGGGATATTTTAGCCTGCTGCGTTGGTCTAGTGACTATTAACAAATGAGGAAATATAAAAATAATAGACTGCCTCGCCGGGGTAGTTATACTACGGTACGATTACAAAGCTGAGGTTTCGGGCTCGAATCCCAGGTCGGGCAAAGTGATATTGGATGTTTCTATTCATTATCAGCGGAGTCGGGAATTTGTGCCTCACACAGGCTTGCCCCTTATTACATCGTGGTGGTTGTATCACATACAAGGCGAAATGCGGGTGTCGTGGGGGCACGTCTGCCTACCCCTTCGGGTTAAAGGTCAGAGTTTGTTATAAAGGTTATGTGTGTATGTAAAAATAATATTTCGAGTTCAATTTTCTTCTGGTGATGCACTTTGTGGGATCTCTTCCTATCGAAAGAATCGAAACATTTCTGCTACATATACAAATATAATTAAAGTGAGATATGGCTGTCCTTATCGATCTTTACTTCTTTATAATTTTTTGATCTGTATAAGAATATATTTCACACCTAATCAGTATTATTATTCAGTTTACGTATGTTTACTTATTTCAACAAATCCTTTTCATCTTAATGCCTTTCCTTTGTCCAATAAAGCGTAGTTATTGAATATCAAATCCACAAAAAACAACAATAAAATACATACTCCCTTCAATAAATCCGTAATATTCCCCCTTTCGCAAACTCTTCGCTGTTGTTTTGTAACCAAAAATACAGCAAGAGCGATGCGCGCGACATCGTTCGGGCCACGCGCATGATGCACACCAACACATAAATAGACGATGTATCTCGATATATTTGTACTTTTTGCATGCACTGACCTCTTGTGAACTTTAAATGGGATTATTTTGATGCTCTGCATATTAGAACGGGTTTGAAAAAGACCTTCCTATCCGGCCAGATGG
This sequence comes from Deilephila elpenor, assembly GCA_949752805.1. NCBI lineage: Eukaryota > Metazoa > Arthropoda > Insecta > Lepidoptera > Sphingidae > Deilephila > Deilephila elpenor. The sequence goes on along the minus strand of OX457097.1, from coordinate 15,179,403 downwards.
TTGACTATGTTTGTTGAGTTTTGTTGGCTGGAATTTGTGAGGCATTGCTGAATGCCAAGTGAAATAAGGTGTAATCTTTTTCAGTTATAGAGGAGGCCTGTGACCATCAGTCGATCGTTAATTTACTGAAATGAAATGAAATTAAAGGAAAATATTTATTGAACCCATGAAATGTCATACATTATTTAGATTCAGTCACTTTTTTCCACTACCACCCGGTTCACAAGGCTGTTTTCGCCAGAGAAGAACGGGCAAGAAACTCTAGCGTTGCTCTTTTCAAAACAAGTTTACAATACAGTAATTATGCAGAGGTTGCAGCGCAGTTAAATTCAGAGCAGCTCATACATAATTTAGAATACTAGTTTCTGTATACAAATAAATAGTTTAGGCTGATGAAGTCAGAGTTTACAGCCCATACACGCTGACATTAGACCAATGATGCGACTGTTCATCATATTTATAGGGAGTAACTTAATTATAATTTGTTGTGACTATAGACTAAAGCCTCTAAATAGGATTTTTGATTGTAGAGCAGTCTGTGACAAAAAAATCGTTTTTCTTTCTTTCAGTCTCGTAATTGCGAATAAAACGCAAAAATAAATAATAATAAAATCGAACTAAAATAATTTGTATACCTTGTATTTGGCAGTTCGGTACGTTGTTTTATGTTTAATTTTACATGCTGTCCGTAAACACCCCTAATAATTTGAACTTTGAAGCTACACCGGACAACGGAAACATATTTAAAACTGCATTTACATTTGTATATATTACGCAATCACTTGCAATGGGCTATTTCTAGAATGTACGTTGTAAACAAGATTCTGACTGTAATAGAGTGATAGTAATATTACCCTCAGCCACCCAAAAGTAGTTGCTGAAAATCTATTTATCTGCGGAAACATGTAATTGGTGTATAGTTGTTTTCTCAATGTTATGATATAGTATCACAGTTTGCTTCTTTAAAAAAAATAAACAAATTGCATGGTGGTCTGTTGGTAATAAACCAGATGCGGCTACCAACATGTTCACGATGGCCGCGCAGTAGAACGGTGAAGGAAAACATCATGAGAAACCTGCATACCATAACGATACAGAATTTCCATGGTATGTAAAAGTCCGCGACACTACGCTGGCATATTTATTTATTTTATATTGTCTAGGTGTTGTAACCTATCTAACTGGCCGAAATAGACAAGTATAATGGTAGTAGTTAGGTGTATAGACACAAAATGTAAAATTCAGACAGAGAGAATTACGTCTCAGCACCCTCGTACACTTTCTACGGCGCATCAGGGCGCCGCAGCGCACATTCTAGCAACCCCTGATATAGGTATGTGTGTCTCATTCACTAAGAAAATATGAAGTTGGCTGAACAAAAAAATCGGTAGTAATTCGGAGACACAAAAACGGATGATAGGACATTCATTTCTGGGTAGCGACCACACTCAATAGCCAACCATCAAAGTTGTCGCGTTTAGAGTTTAATCTGTAAATATTTTGTTTCGAACAGATCGGCGTAACAAGTAGGTTTTGCTAGAATAACTAGATACTTATAAAGATGTTACAGCATAAAAATGCGACAGCTTTCTTTTTCCAATAAGAAGAATATGTTGCGTTGTATGGAAATACGAGACTAACTTTGTTGCACTACGACATGTGCTCGAAACAATATTATTTATGAGTGCATGCTACAAGGACTTGGCGTAAAATTTTACGACCACGTGTTTGTCATCGACCTCTACATTAAAATTAATAGTCAACAAATAATATGTCGTGCCATATTTGATTTGTTGTACTTTCAGAAAAAAACAACTGATTCCTTTTTACAAACAGATGGCATACGAGACCGTCGAGAGACATCTTATCATTTCGTCCGCAGTTTTTGTAGCTTTGCGCGGAACAAGTTAAACGCATAATGAAGTAATTCAGTTGTATAAAAATAGAATATATCATTATAAACGGTATCAAATACTTTTTTAGTGAATTCCTTACATAAATAACATCAAGTTTCTTCACATTAACTCAGCCATCTGTTCATTACAATCAGCGAACAAGCCCTTGGTCTATTTCCGTGACGTATTCCAAGAATTTGGATTCCTATTTATTTCAATCCGGCCAAGTGTGTACAGGGATTGTCGCGAAGTATTCAACACATAGGCACGTCAACTCCGAAAAATATCTCAGGAATGTTATCCCCTCTGCCTTGGATGCTGCAGTATTTCGGTATTAGAGACGCGGGGACAAGTTTGGACGCGATCCAGTCGCCGGCGCACGACGCGTAAGCACAAACGCTTCAACTCTACACGCGAAACTGCTATTTAATTACGTTGTAAAGAACGCTAATACGCTATCGATACTCGTTCGTCATTGGTCAATTCAAATTAACCGTCGATTCGAAATGTCATGTGATTGGTGGATTCGATTTTTTTAAATAATTATGTGATAAAATCTATTCCTCAATGTGAGTCATTTAAGTGTATTAAATCTGAAGTGCAAACAAACAATAAAACACAAACTATTTTAGACACACTGAACGTAAAACGAGCATATTGATCATAAACAATATGGCTACTAGTGTTCATGCGACTTCGTTTACAAATCAAAATGTGTTTATTTGTGTTGCTATCTCGCTCTTGCTGCCGAGTGTGAACGAAGGGGCGCCGAAGGTGTACGATCAGGCGCGAAGTTTCCCGAATGATGATGGAGGGAGGAGGTTGACTAGAGAGTACCATCTTCGGCAGGGTGCTTTGAGAGGACTGATAGTGAAGCCAAGTAGACAATATGATTTGCAGTATGTTGAAATGTTTCTTGGGATACCGTATGCGGCAGCTCCTACAGGAAACTTTAGGTTTATGCCTCCAGGTATGTCAAAACTCGGTTAATTTTATAACGCAAAGCTTCAGCTGATTGATGACCATAAAAATCATTCTTAATTAATTTTATTAGGGTGTACGCACTTTAATTGGACGTGGTATCTCTTTGGAAATACTTCGGAAGATAGCTTTTTACACGAAATAGTTGTGCTAACGAGAACATGCAAAAATCATAGTCTTATATTTTGACATGATCATTTTATTGATGTTGTAGTTCCATAAATTATAATTTAAAGTTTTAGGTTCGATGATGATTATTTTTTTATTAAATAAAATAAAATGCCTTAGACTGCAATCACCTTTGTGTGCTTTTCACTAAATGGATACCAACAAAAATAAAAATATCTGTGATAAAATGGTCAATTTTAAATCGCTACGCCAATCGGTCATCAATTATACCGTATACGAAATACAAAAAAAGAAAAATAAACATATACCCATCATTTGAATTATCTCTATTGTATTCGGTGTAATTGACAGAACAGAACAAAAGGCGTTTGAAATCAAGATATTCTTTGTTTACATTATATTTTTCGTAATATATTGGATATTGAAGGTACGTGATAAGTACAACTAAGGATGAAAACATAGAAGTCCTGAAATTATAATAAATATAATAGTTAAGGCTGTTCAAAACGATGTTTTATAATGCTTCAATCATGTATAATCAATTTATCATATTTTTTGTCAATTCCTTTTGATAAATAAAGTTTTTTCATGAGAAGGTAGCGCAATAGTAGCGACTAATCAGTCATTAATTCGATTACGTTTCATTTATTTGTAAAGAGGTCGCACAAATCAATCAGACTAATTCATTTGATTAGCTACTAATTATAAATAGAGGACACGATACATACGGTATTGTGTAACGTTTTGATATAATTCATAAAACTTAATGGAAGAATCTGTGCGTAAGATATAGAATCTGATTTTATAGGTTGCTAGTATTTTTTTTATACAGGCTTGACAAATCAAATCAAAATAATTTATTTGTAAAATGTATGTAAATATTACAAATTGAATTTAGTTCTCTACATTTGACTTTTAAAAGTATAAGAAACAACTTGTCCTAGGTATATAAAGTTTAAGGGTCCATGAATTTATTTACCTAATAAAACATTTTTTAAGTTACAAAGAGACTACAATGCGTCTGATGGCAAGTGGAAAGCGATTCAATAGTGTATTCATTGATGAGTTAGTTACTAATTGTTGGTAGACATAATTATGTAGGCCTGGTTGTTTTATTGTCATGAATGGCGATGATGGTGAAGGTCATTTGCTTATTTCATTACAAAGTGTGAGGTTTTCAGTTCTAAAACGGAATTAGTCTCAAATACGATAAAGACATGAACAGTTTGACGACAACAACGTTTTAAAATTATTAGCTGTTTATGCAACATACATAAAAATTATTTATTTTGGCTTTAATTACCTAAATGTGTAATCAGAATATGTAAAAGAACATAACGTATCTTAATCCTTACAATCTATTAAAATGTTTCGTCGTAAAAATCCTTTATAAACAGATGCACACACATACGGACACGCATAAACAGAGAATGAACGTAAAAGTCATTATTCTGGTCTATTTACATTACGTTTATATTTGGATATTCCTAACATATCGTGAAGTTTAAATGCCCTCATGTCACAGTCATTATATTATGCGAAATAGACAATAGTTTCGGCAGTTTCCTATCACAGGCTACGAGAGATATTCATGCTGCAATCTATCCCCAATGTTGTATTTCTGAAAGAAATTTCATTTCTTCAAAGAATTTTATTGCTGGAGGTATATTTTTCCTTTTTCTTCTTGTTCGAATTTATGGTCTCTTGACAGAGCGGTCGTGGTCATGTTTAAACCGATTTATCGGCTGCCGTTTTCGCGATTCATCTCTACATGTTTCGATGTTATTTGTAGTGGAGGCATATATTGTAGTACGATATTCTGTCCAAGTAGCGAATAATGCAAACGATGGTATAATACCCCGATTTAAAGGTTGCGACACATCCAATAGTTCCTTTAGAACTGTGGATTTCAGAAAAGTTTCATAGCGTTAATTTTAGTAATAATGAAGGTTAGGTAATTTCTGAGTACATCCGGAAGATTTTTGTTCCTTTTTTTGCATGTACAATATCCCATATACCTCCCACTGCAGTGCACGGGCCTACTCTACAATCGAGGGAATCGATTGAGAGTGGTTAGGCCATATAGTCCACCACGCTGGCCTAGTGCGGGTTGGCGGACTTACATACCGTAAATATGTACAATATGTATGTTATAATATCGAATTAGTTAATTTTTTAAAAGTAAAATAATACTAATTTTAATCACGATAAGTTCAGTCTTCAACAAATTTACCAAATCTCTTCACGCATCTAATTACCTCATCTCTTTCAGTCAGCGCCCCACCATGGCCTGGCGTGAAGATGGCGACGCGCTTCGCTCCCGTGTGCCCTCAGTCCCTCCCGCCCATCAAGAAGGACAACCCGCCCTCTCTAGGACGGCAGCACTACCTCAACAAACTGAGACCGTTCCTCGCCAATGAGAGCGAGGACTGTCTTTACTTGAACATCTACGTGCCGTACAGAGGTAAGATTTCCTATTAAAATACATTCTTTTACGCTTAATACTAGTGCTGTAATTTGGAAATAATATATTTTTCCATTTTGAAGGGCACTTTGACTAGTTCTATATCAGCCCATATACGTCCCACTGCAGGGCACGGGCCTACTCTACAATCGAGAGAATCGATTAAGAGTGGTTAGGCCATATAGTCCACCACGCTGGCCTAGTGCGGGTTGGCGGACTTACATACCGTAGAAATTCTTTTTTTTTTTAAATCGCTACGGTATGCAGGTTTCCTCACGATGTTTTCCTTCACCGTTAAAGTGCGTGGTGATTGACTATCAATACACACATAACTCCGAAAAGTCAGTGGTGTGCCCTGGGATTTGAACCCGCGACCACCGTGAACATGTAGGCAGCCGCGTTTGGTCCGTTACCAACAGGCCACCACCACTTTGACTAGTAACGCGCCATAAAGAGACAACATCTATTGTCTTATGTCCCGAGGTGACTAGCATCACTCTATCTCGTCACTAGTCATCTTGCTTCTGTTTATTAGCAAGCGTCATGCTTACGACCTGAAGAATAATTATTCGTATTTCGTTTTAAGAAATACAATAACGTAATTAGAAGTCAATCTTGACTGCATCAGTATGATAGTGCACTGATGCGTGTCTTACTTTCAGGCGGCACATGTAACGGTTGTGTTAATAAATAAATAACTGTAAATGTGTTTAAAAAGCAATATACAGATTACAACGCCCTGTAGAATTATACATTCAGCCCAATACCTGAACAATTTTTAGCCCGCATAAATCAAGAACAGCAGTGACAAGGAAGCTATTCTCTTTTGTACGCGAAAATTCGAGACATAATATACCGAGGAAGCAATAAAAAGTTATTCCCTAGTTCCTCTATTCTATACCAATATCGTAACATGTCTACGGTGTAAATTGACATTCAGCAGCACAAAGGCTTGTCAGCGAGTTAGACGAAGCGCTGACAAGCTTAGTAAATTCCATTGTCATTTTATTTGAAACGCTTTAGAGCGATTGTTGCTTGATTGTGTCAATTATTTTGGTTATTTATTGTTATTTATTAAAGCAATTTATAACATAACATGTTTTTTTTACATCTCTTTTACAAGATTGATAAACCTCCGCTTGTCGTCGCACAAGCTTCTTGATTTCTTGGATCAAGCCACCATCATTTATATTTTTGTAATATGCTTCATAGATCATGAGATTTGTTATTTAATTTTTCAATTCCCTGGTACGAACAAAAAAAAAAGTGTTAATTAATTACATGAAATTTGATGTAGAGAAAAAAAGGTTATGTTTTGTTTGGTTTACTAAATTAATTTTAGTGTTACCTCTCCATTTTATACTTCTTTTGAATAAAACATAGTGCTTGATTAATTTTAGATTTTTAAATAATTAATTGAAAACCCACATTCCACTGTAATTTTTATTAAAAAACAGAATAAATAAAATTTTCAGCGTTCTGAGTTGTGACTGTTTTTTGAAGATTGGCAAAATTACCAGCACTGCCAATTATTTCATAACACATTTTTCACCACATGTGCTCATTTTTTCAAAAATCATGTGCCTCTAACCTATATTTGGCACATCTTCTATCAAACAACTTACTATCAAATATATTGGCAAATGTGCGTACGCCGTTGGCATGCCTAAAACGGGGCCAAATCGGCGTGGGGCGTTTGACAGCTCGCAAACGCAAGCGGACTACAAAGACTACAACACTACAAAAGAGTTTACATTTGAAGTTGATTGATTTAGGGCCGTACTCTCGTGAAGTATCGGTATAGCCACGAGGGATCAAAAAGTAAAGGCTATTGATTCTGGGTTTCCAATATTTGATGTAAATTAGATATTTGATGGGCAAATGTAGTAACCTGCTCAAGTGTCAATATTGGGTCAATTCAGATAGCCTTTTTGGATTAATGGGTGTTGTTTTTTATTTTTATCAGAAGTGCCATAGCTGCCCATAATGTTCTGAATAAATAAGGTTTCTTGAATGTTGACAGAAGCTATGCTAACCGACCACATTTTTTATGGCCTGAAAAGCACTTTATACACCATTAATTCCTTGCTCAATTATGAAAGAGATCTGAGTGCAACAATTATACACAAACAGACTGAAGTAGTATTCAATTTCTGTGTAAATTTAGCGCAAAGAAAGTCACAACAAAGTGGCCAGTAATTCCTGTTTTCCTCGTGTGAAACATTTTTAGAATTAAGATATAAATACAAGTCTACATTAAAAAGATAAATTGCCGGCCTTGCCGTGTCACGACAATCGGCGTATGTTACTAGATAAATACTCAGTGTGATCCGCGGAAGAATTTACTAGCAATTAATTCGAGATGTTCAACAATATGGATAAATGCCAAATAAAAAAAACCTATTTACATCGGCACAGGTCAAAGTACGGATATTACAGGTATATTTAGAATTAAAACTAGTCGGGCTGACCGAGTTTCGCTGGGCGATAAATATTATTATTCGGTGACACTACACAGTGCTTACAGTTTCACGTAAATGTCTTCACCTTTGGCTTTGGTTTAAGAGAGTCCCGCGAGATGATAGTAAATGAAAATGACTGATCTGTACAAGGTATTGTAAGTTTAATGAATAATAATATGCTGATGCGCAGCAACTTCTAGGGCAAAGCAAACGTGAACGCTAAGGTGAATCAGCTTAATACGAAAAGTTGGGCATAAATTGATCTGGGATAGGCTAATTATAGACAAATGGAATTAACACTTATGTTTCTACCATTAACTACAGTTTCTTAGAATGCATTAACATTGCTTCTACTGCCAAACGGAAAACAGACCAAGCCTTTTCGATGTACGAGATGTGACAAGGAATAATAATGATGTTACTCTTCAAAGTATTTTTGTGGCTACACCTTTTAGTTCTCGTCATAAATAATCACAGACATTGGCAAAGTTATACTCTTAGACCGGAAATTCTTGTCCTATTCTACATAATATGTGTGTGTTTCATTAAAATTTTTCGATGATATTTCTGTCTTACATTTCACCGATACGGATAATCTCGTGATCCATTTATAAGATCTTACAACTAATCTTAGATTTTTTTAATTAGTACAAATAATATTCTATGTTAATTAAAGTTCTATACTCTCACATAGTTACTGATTTAGAATAGTATACATCGTAAAAATGTATGTCAAGAGTATTAAAGTATTTCCTCCGCGATACTGGGTTCAAGCAATGAAAGCTGATGACACATTTACAATTATTAGAGAGCTGAAGTGACAATGAATGGGCTGTTGTTATCGCCATAGTGTATTCTATTAGTTCTTATTTATGTTTTGTACTGTCCAAATATAGATCTACTTTAAAATATTATTTTACGAATTCCAGGGCACACCTCTTATTTTTGGATTCATGTTTGTTCACAGTCAATTATCCCGATCTATAACGGTTAAGGAAACATCGCGTCAAAAACGGTTTAGTGCAAGCATTTAAAAAAAATTGTCAATGGTATGTGATGTTAGTTGACCGCGCTTGGTCAACATGACGATGGTCAAAGACCTCTGAAACAAACTATCCGCTAAAGAGGAGATCTGTGCCCTGCAGTAGGACGTATGTGAAATAATATAATTATAATAAATAGAAGCAAAAACTATAATTCGGAGGAAAAAAATGGATCTTACATTTCTTCCCAGATCGTCAATAAAGTATGACACTACAAGCCCTGCTAAGCAATAAAAATACACGCAGGAAATTACATAAAACGAGTAGAAATTACATGTATTTAATACATAAAACGAGAAAAAAATTAATGATTAATTCAAGAACGCCTAAAACTCTCGAACGAAGCTTCATAAATATGATGTTTAAATTATTTCTTTAGGAAGCGAGACGTAAAGTCTTTATAGATCGAGCGAACATTAAAAAGTTGGAATAGCCTATTTAGCCGTAGGAATGAGTGCCGCTGATAACTTTCGTAACGACGTCGCATCCGTCAAAAAAGCTAAACGTGCGCTTTAAAATTTCGCTGCTGAGCTCCGGATTAAAGCTGTAAAGATTTTATTTAAGAGCCTACATTAATATATTGATTTTACATTTTGCCTCTTTAACTCTTAACTTAATTTGATCTAGTAGATGCACGACCTGTTCTTTGTAAACATTTTAAATCAGAACGTCAACGTTCCGCGCGTAGGTTGTCGTCAAATCATAAGCAAAATCTCTTTGCAGCTTGCATAAGTTAGTTAAAAGTTCATGGAAATAAATTCAAAGGACCTTTAAATAGAGAATCAAGATGTAAGCACTATAAATACCATGCCAATGTCTTAATATTGCTGTAACCACGCTAACATGAAAACGTAATCCACTGTCCTTTTAATACTACGTGTAATATTTGCCCCTTAATCGTACCTATCCAGAAAAACTTGAAATTCTTTTCAATCCGACCCAATACCGGCCCGGATTTCGAAAACATCGTGCAAACGGCACCTCTCAAACACTCGCATCAAGTATTGTTTGGAATAGGCGCAAAAATCTACACAGAAACTATTTCAGATTTAGCCCGACGCGCGGCCAAATCGATGGCGGATGATTGACGCTTATTTACTCTGTGGGAATTGGGTTGCCAGCTTTTAATCTGAATTTGAAACTGTCACTAAATGGCTCGGGGCTCGAAGCTCGGGGATATGAAAAAAAGTTTGATTCTCGATTGAATACGGTATTAGTTATTAGTGTTGTGATGTTCTAACTGTTTTACTAATGAGTATGGGCCTATTTCACAAGTAAAAAGTTTTGGGGCGTAATGCATATTTTAGACCTGTTGGAAATCATTATTTGCATTTGAAATACGATTAGTACGAAACCTTTGAAGTAGTGTATTTGTATATCTAAATCTCCCATGCACACGCATAACTATTATGCACATAAAAACGGAAAATAAATAACTTTACGATAAATATTAACCCGAGAAACTATAAATATATAAATAAATACACCCAAAAGTTACATACATAGTCCTGACCCCACACTAAGATCGAGTCTTGTGTCTTGGGTATCAGGAACTACGAGAGACTTTTCGGTCTCACAAACACCCAGACCCGAAACAAATACTTGTGGTTCTCACAAGTATAACTGAATCCATATACTTCAGCATACATAGCTTCTCAACTACTGACCCTGGTTTTAAAATTTACAAAAACTATTCACCTTTATGACTAACCAGAGCAAACCAAACAATGACTCCCCAACCAACAAGTTTAGAACTGTGTGACAGTTGATCGCTTTTTTCAATAAATCGTGTTCCCGAGGCAATACGGTTAACAGTTTTTTCACGCAAACGCTTCACGAGAATCTAGTCCATTTACAAAACAAAGCCAAACAGACGATTTTGAATTTGAAAAATGCTCCACAATCTTCTAAGCGGTTTACGCGTCTAATTATAGATCGGAGGGGAAACTTAATTCAGTCTTTGGTGACAGAAATAACTGGGCGATACAGATTATTTTTGTTGAAAGTAGGGAACTGTTTGGTGATATTTTCGTTAGTTATGATTAGTCATCACGTTTCCGCCTTTGGAATGTGGGAGATTGGGTAACTCTTTGTGGAATTGAGGATATTTGATAAGGTTGACGAAGAATTTAGGTTTGAAAAAAAAAATTTGTTGGACATACAAATGTAGTCAAGTACTTACATAGTATTATTAATTGTATAAGTAAAGTGTGTTAATTTTATTGATATTACCTTAGCACATTATTTTTTATTCTGTATTTGTGTATTCTACGCATTGCAGTGATTCGCTTCTATCCTTCACATTTTTAAATTAAAAACTCATTGTAAATAATAGTACGATTTGTTATCCATAATCAGGCTAGTTCAGACTCCAGTTATTTCATTCACCATCTCAGATAAACAACAGATAAATGAGCTCAAAGCTTGTAAAAGGCTTTAGATAAGAAGAATTAAGGCGGGGAATGTACGAAAGCAGCGCTTGGAAAACCTGTATTCGTGGAATATGAATACAAAAATGTTATTTCTCATAGAATGAATCGTTCTGACCAACGGGCAAATGGCACAACTCATTGTAGGTGATAATTCTTGGATAACAATTCCTGGATATAGTGATTTTTGAATATAGCTCTTAGCGAGAAAATGGAGATAAAACAACATAATTGTTACTACTTTTCAGTGGTATAAACGAGTATAGCATGGATCTACTACATAAATAATTCATTTGAATAAAAAATAAAACATTTAACAGAGGTTCTTCATTTAAAATCCTAAAACTGTACATTAAAGATCAATTAGACAATGGAGAAGGAAATAAATTCGTCCCTTTGTCCAATGCCTGTATAGGTACTTACTGAAAGACATGCTTCGAGTATCTTCACGATTTGATACAGTAATCCACACAAATACCTTTGATCTTGTGGATTTCAAAAGCCATTATACTGCCGCTGAAATATGAGTAAACAGTACATTAATTTGGAGTACAACGGAATAGCATAGTAGCTATAATTATTGCTATATGTACGTGCGTCGGTGAAATATAGGCTTTACGTGCATTTTGTGTAAACATTATGACCGGCTACAGAATACATGTTAAATATTCTATGAGCAAAAAGGAAAATCAAACGAAACATATTTTCTAACAACATTTAAAATCTAAGTTCTTAAATTACGACCTCTGTGTATTGTGCAGTGGTTAGCAATAAGTTCTGAATTGTGCTCTTCTTTTTAATGAATAAAAAATCCCAAACGAACTAATATAATGATTCTCACTTAAATTATTGCCGATTCCATGAGCAACTTTGGAATTCATCTTCTAACAATTAGTCTCTTCATTCTGATTAATATAAAAATATCCAATCAAAGCGAATTTTTCACCAGAATAATTCAGTATTTTTGTTCGATAAATAATCACCAATTCCCTGTCCTTAACGCAGTATTTTTCGGACAATATAAAAGTATTTGTAAAGCGACATCTCACCCCGCAGTTGGCTCCAGTCAACGCTCATTGTTTAACCGCTCTTTGTTGCGAACCGGGCTTTGTTTGCGAGAAAATCACGTGAAAATTTCAACTTATACCTTTTGTGAATGAACGTTAGGCTACATAGTGTAAGTTGTAGTTAGTTTTGCATTCGGTTTTTTGGCCCTGCAAAAATTGAGGAACGGAAAAATTTGGGCAGTTCTAAATGAAATTTAGGTACAATTTTATGTTGTTTAATAGGAAAAGAAAGAAGATACAATGCCAAGTGCATTTAAGGAATTCTAAGTGCAAGGAATCCAAATAAAGTTCAATCGGCGAGACATTGTTTTTTTTCTTTATTATGTATCTTACTCTGGTCGACACAATTACATACATACATAAACTCACGCCTTTGTCCCCGAAGGGGTAGGCAGAGGCGCCACCAGGACACCCACATTTCGCCTTGTATGTTCCGTCCCACGATGTGATAGGGGGCGAGCCTATCGCCATATCGGGCACAAATTCCTGACTCCGGGCTGATAATGAAGAGCAAAATCCAATATCACTTTGCCCGACCCGGGACTCGAACCCGAGATCTCAGCTTTGTAACCGTACCGTAATACAACTACGCCACCGAGACACAATTATGCCGGCCTACTTGCAATCGGATGTATTCATGTCGTTTACTATGGTCGCTTTCAGAAATTCAACACCTACAAATTAAAAAGTTCATAACGAAGCAATAATCTTTTTCATTCCTTTTTTTGCGCCGCCTTTATTGCATTAACGCTTTTGCGAGAAAGTAAATGCATTGGAGCACAATATATTTCTGCGCTTTGGAGCAAACTTCTTGAAGGCGCCTTGCACCTATATTTTATTTCAACACAATACATAAAGAGCTGTTCACACAGATCAGTTATGACTTCAAAGCACAGTTCACGCGCAATAAAACGACCAAAAATCCGTCCTGAATGCGTTGGCCGGAAACAAACGCGGTCGCGTAGGCGCCACCTTACTCGTTAACTACGAGTATTTCCAAATACTGGAGTATGTGTAATATGATCGGCTATTGTAGTGGAAGTGTCGTAAATTGGACGATCTTCGGTTCGACATTGAAATGAAAAATTTTGAGGTTGTGTGAGAAAAAGTAGTTACGTGGGATAAAGTAGATTGATTTTCCGAAGGGTTTACAATAGACAAAATATAGAACCTAATTTCAATTCTTAAATAAAATTATCTATTCTATGCATTTATTTCATCTAGACATGTTATGGTGCAGAGAAAATATTGTGGAAGTAAACATAGGTATTTTATCAAACCAATACTACTAACTTATTATAAATGTATTTATATTTTAACAAAAACCTCTATGTTTTTAAGATGGAAATGTGAAAGATACGTCCCCAAGTTATTTCTGTCCCATCTCACAGTGAAAAGTAACCTCATTATTTTTGTTAAAAGAGCCATCTATGGAAATTCATTTAAACTAACTCGTAAGCTTTTGTAGTAAGCGGGATGCATCCCATTTTTTAGAAGGAAGCTTTCAGTTTAACCTGTACGAAATGGTTCGTAAATTATACAACAGATGTCGTTACTGGTATGAATAGGATTAAAATTAAATTCGCTGTTATTTTAGCTGTTTCGTGTTTATAAAAATAATGTTTGCAGGAAAAATATTTTGTTTTATTTACTTAAGTATTTGGTTTGTTAATGAACGAATTAGTTTAAGGAATAAGGGTCTCATTGAAAACTAGGTTATCGCCCTAATTTGGTGCTAATATGGGTAGAATAAGCTAATTACAATAAGTAGATGCTTACTAAAAACAATAAATATTTTTACAGAAAACATTATGTAGGTATGTTTTAAGCAATAGTTAAACATAATATAAAGGTTATTCATACCATACAGTAAATAACGTCATGCTGTATGAGATATTACAAGTTTACAATTATTATCCTACATAAAAAGGTCGAAGTCGCACAATATACGTTTATTTTTAATAATTCGTTTATTTTTAAATTACTTAAAGTCCACCGAAGAATGCATAGAATGAGCTGTTAAACCTATGAATGTCTTGTATTATAATTTATGCAGCCTCTTCACGTCGTTAACGTTAAAATACAGAAATATTATCTCATCATCTGAAAAAGGATTATAATTCGCATCAACGTATTTCGCTACTTTATATTCCGTCGGCGATAGAAAATCAAAAATGGCAGACGGATCGGAAATTAAGTTAATCTATATCTGTAGGATGACGGATTTTTAAATTTCGCAATGATTTTATCCTCGTTCTTTTCGAAAGCTAATCTTTATTTATTTTATAATCTTCTCGATAGAACACGAGGTAAAAAAATTAGTTATTTACGAACCAATCTGTTTCAGAAATTGATCGTTAACAATTCAATTTTAGAGTCGAAATTTGATTTCTTTAGTTAAATCTGTTTCGGTAACGCTGTAATCTAATCCGACCGTGGATCAAAAGAGATATTTCACAAATCAGCACAGTTATTTCATATTGCTAACTTGCTGTACTGTTTATATTGGTTTGGATATTTACGTGGTAGAATCACGATGTTTTCGTAGCTTCAGCGTAAATGGGTGGCTTTCATCCACGGTATGCTAATATCTCACAGAAAACCATTATGAAACAGCTGAAGAACTAATATTTAATATCCATCATTAACACTTTTACATAATAAAATGAAATGTGACATAGAAATAAAATTGTTTTTTATGGATTTTATAGCGATTTGGTTTAATTTTTACATTTTTCAACTTCCCGACGTTTCGATTGCTTTACCTACAGTTTTCGTGGTCACGGGGCGGACAGTCCCCGTTTCATTTCAATGTGTAACATTCGCATAAATCTAAGAAATCATTATGTGACATAGGGCCATCAGAAATATAGGATTTGATCTAAGCTAAGATGCCTATGCCTGTACAAAATACATATAATACATGAGTTGTAGTATATGTATTTTGTAATTCTAAAGATAGTACATTAATATAATGACTTATTGTAATTTTTGTTGTTTCAGAGCAAAAGTCAAAGAAATTCCCAGTGTTGGTGTTCATCCATGGGGATTCATTCGAATGGAGTTCCGGGAATCCTTACGATGGTCGAATATTGGCATCCTATGGGAACATTATGGTCATCACTGTCAACTTTAGGCTTGGAATATTAGGTGAGACTGATATTATCTTGATTAATCAATAATTACAAGTTTTGCTATTGGATATTTACCTAAGATACATAATTAATAATTTACAGTCTTCGTGGCGCAGTTGGTTAGATGCCGGCTGCGAAATGAGAGGCCATAGGTTCGATCCCCCGCACCAAGGCAAACGTTTGTGCGAATCACAAGTATTTGTTTCGGGTTTTTGTGAGATCGAAATGTCTCTCGTGGTTTTTGATACCCATCGCACATGACTTGTATCTTTTTGTAGGCTTAGGACTTTGTATGTGATTATTGAGTGTATATATTTAGCATTTTTATAGAAAACTACCTATTACCTTGTTCCCTTTATATGTCGTCTATCTGTATTTATGATCTATTTTCTAATAATAGTAGGATATTTATAGCCGACGAGATAGCGATCACCGTAAACAAAGGTGTAAAACCCTCTATAGATACTTAAGCTTAGATGAACAGACCTGGATAATTGTGTAATGGCATAATAAATAACCGTCTCTTGCCGATGGATACCCTATCTGGATTGTTCTTATTATTAAGTACACGGTAGTCACTTTTCCATACCATTGTGTCGCGTATAAAATTTAAAACTTAACTACCCACGTCCCACTTAACCAATACATTTAAGCGGGACTTTCGTAGTTAAGTGCAACTTAATATTTAAGTGGCGTTTGAGTATTCAGGCATTGTTCTTATAGGTGCCCTTAATAGATTGAGAGTCGACGGACCATGACTGTTTTCGCATGTTACAGATTTTGTTATGCATCACACTGATACCTCATAATGTTGCAGTGCGGTCTAATTACAGTACAGCGATAAACGGTTACGTGTATCTTTCACCATTCGAAACAATTATACCGGCCTGTTAAAAATCTACACAGGAAGATACCGAAATGCGACATCCGTGTGTGAGTCCCTATGGCGGACTTTACTACCTTACACAGAAATCGCTGCCCAGTCTGATGCGAATATTCCACGACAAACAAAATAATATGATTTATTCACCACCAGCAATTACTAAAGTTACAAAATCACAAATTCTTCCCAGGGTTTATGAAGCCAAGTCTAACAGAACACGTGTACGGGAACAACGGTCTCCTGGACCAGCTGGCAGCGCTGCAGTGGATCAAGGACAACATAGAGGACCTCAACGGAGATCCAACCTCCGTGACGTTGATGGGACACGGGACGGGCGCGGCGTGCGTCAACTTCCTGATGCTGTCTCCTATTTCTAATGGTATGTTTTCATTTCTAGTCATCTTTACAACAAATTGAGCACAATAAATCTCACTACTGTTCTCGAGCCTCCAGTTTAAAATTTAAAACTTCACGTTGGTCTAATACTGCTTGGTAAATTCGACATACTATTTGAAGTCTTAGAATCTTGGATTGGCACTTTTTGTAGGAAAGATGGACACGGTACGTAATGTAGTATGCTAGGTATATGAAAGGCTGAAACGAAGGTGGTGTAAAAACATTACAATATATAAGGTACATACATGTATTGATAGTCAATCACCACGCACTATAAAGGTGAAGGAAAACATCGTGAGGAAACCTGCATACCGTGGCGATTTTAAAGAATCTCTACGGTATGTAAAGTCCGCCAACCCGCACTAGGCCAGCGTGGTGGACTATATACCCTAACCCCTCTGAATTGTACTTTTGATGGTAGGGGAGGCCTGGGCCCTGCAGTGGGATGTATATGAGCTGATACAGATACAGAACATATAAGGTTATACTGCCAGTCTTACTTTTAAAAAGAATATGGTATTACGACCGAGACGGTACCTTTGTCTCATATACGTGTGCGTTTTGAATGGACACAGATAGAAACTGACATCGAGGAACAGTTTCGCTGTCACACCTGCTTTTATCTAACTGACTGCTGGAAAGTCTTCATTACCCCTCATATTTTGATTTACTTCCTCAACAGGTAACAATACAAAAAAATATTTTATTCGGTTTTTATAAAGAGGCAATGTCTCTGATAAGAACTTATGACAAATATCATTGTAAATAATTTATTGATTCTCAGACTCCAAACATGATACGATTGTCATTCTGATGAAATACGAGTTTTCTCACAATGTTTACCGTCTGTGTTAGAACAGCATAAACATGCTTTATGCGTAGACAATCGCGTACGCAAACACTGGAATAAAATATTGGTAAAATAAAAAGCTATCAAATAAAGAACAGGCTATAAATTTTAGATATTCGAAAACTGGGAATGTATTTTAGAAATGGGATTTTATTTTATACCAGACAACCTTCGTTGCGCGACAAATATTGTTAACTGCGTTTGAAATTAAACATCATGTGATCGACACCATTCATACTTAACTATGACTAAAATATTGCGGCGCTCTTTTTTAGATATTTCATATATTATAATATAAGTTGATATTCTTGATACGAAATACATGGTATTCATGTACGTAAATACATGTTATATAGTTGTGGTGGAAAACTAGACGTTGCTGTTAGATTTGTCTTATTCATTCATTTAAATATCATTTTAATCAGTAATTAAGTAACTTATAAATTCTTAATGTATCGCTATTGTTACATATAAATATAAATGTAATGTAGGTTAATAATAAAATATTAATATTATTATAGCAGTAAATATTTGTGTCATTATTCATCATCATCATCATTCACAGCCTGTAGGGTCCCACTGCTGGGTATAGGCCTCTCTCATACTATGCCATTTTAATTTGTCTTTTGTCAGTCGCATCCAGGTTCGGCCTGCGACTTTGACAATGTCGTCGACCCATCTTGCCGCCGGACGACCAACGCTGCGCTTACCCAGTTTTGGCCACCATTCTGTAAGCGCCTTACTCCACCTGCCATCAGTGCGTCTAGCCACGTGCCCAGCCCAACTCCATTTGAGCCCCATGACAAAATGTCCGACATCTCGAACAAAGGAGATCTCCAGGCGAATACAATTAGGCTGGGCTGCATTCGGACGGCTAAAAGACGTGTTAGAATCGCGCCGAATTCCACAGAATTTAAAAACTCGCCTCTTCGAGCAATGTGTCCTGCCCACCATGACCTACGGTGCTGAGACATGGACGCTCAGGCGCGATGCTCTACACAAAATTGGTGTAGCTCAGAGGGCAATGGAGCGATCTATGCTCGGCATTAAGTTGCAAGATCGAGTCCCAAATGTGTCATTATTACATAGCAGAAAATGTTTGAAAACCTTTCTTACGGTCTAATCTTCCATTTACCAAAGAGCAATTCAATGACTACTCGAAAGCGGATTTGTGTCAAATGCTATCGATGTTAATCTCAGCTATCGACAAATTCTTTCTTGGGAAATTGTAAAATCCGACATTTGAAGAGACAATGATCATGGATAAGATTCTTCAAGATCAAATAAATGCCGGCCAGCATACATTTATTCATAGTTTGGACCTTTAGCATGAAAGTATAATATCACCCATCTATGTAATATCCTGTTATGTACTTTTTCGATTATTATTATAATTAGTACGCTCAATAGAAACTCACAAAATCTAAAATTTCCCTTTCGACGACCTGTATTATGTCTAACGCATCAAAATTTTCGGCAAACCTTGCAATGCCACACCACCTATTTAATATACATAATATTATTTTGTATATTCATTATACATACATACATAAACTCACGCCTCCATCCCCGAAGGGGTAGGCAGAGGCGCCACCAGGACACCCACACTTCGCCCTGTGTGTTTCGTCCCATGATGTGATAGGGGGCGAGCCTATCGCCATATCGGGCACAATATATATTCATTATATTCTATTCATATTTCTTGACAATAGTTTTTTTTAAAATACAGAGATTGGCCTGCGATTTCACGGCCTGCGAATAGGCGGAATAGGCGAATATTCAATTGTGTATTTCTTGCAGGTCTATTCCACCGAGCCATACTGATGTCTGGTACAGCGCTGTCAGACTGGGCTATGACCAACGACCCAACCCAGTACACGCTGCAAGTCGCGCAGAGCCTCGGCTGCAGCCCTCACTCCAGAAACCTCATGAGCTGCTTGCAGAAAAAACCGTAAGTTGTGTTTATTTCTTTATCTGTATTTTTGAAAGCCTCCGTGGTGCAGTTAGTTTAACGCCGGCTGTGAAACGATAGGTCGCGGGTTTGATCCCCGCACCGAGACAAATGTTTGTGTCAACCACAAGTATTTGTTTCGGGTCTGGGTGTTTGTGAGACCGAAAAGTCTCTCGTAGTTCCTGATACACACGACAAAAGACTCAATCTTAGTGTGGGATCGGGACTATGTATGTGACTGTTCGGTGTATTTATTTATTTTGTTTGAAGTGAGCGTGTGTCTGCTGGGTTTTCGACGAATGGTATTGGGCTAGTGTTTCTTACAGGTTACGGCAATGGTGGGTTTAGATAAGCTACTATCCAGGTTGTCTATATTCGCACTTACTTCATCTAACCATGGATAGAAAACCTGTCATAGTAACCACGCAACTGTATCGCGATATATTGAATATCTATTTCATATCGGCGCATACGCTTTTTCAATTACATTGCACTTTTAATCAGGTGTATTGTAGTGCCAGTAGAAAAAAATAGTTTTTAAAATTTATTTTACATACATAAACATACGCCAGGACACCCACATTTCGCCTTGTATTTTCCGTCCCACGATGTGATAGGGGGCGAGCCTATCGCCATATCGGGCACAAATTCCTGACTCCGGGCTGTTAATGAATAGAAAAATCCAATATCACTTTGCC
Organism: Deilephila elpenor; assembly: GCA_949752805.1. Taxonomy (NCBI): domain Eukaryota; kingdom Metazoa; phylum Arthropoda; class Insecta; order Lepidoptera; family Sphingidae; genus Deilephila; species Deilephila elpenor. The sequence continues at coordinate 15,159,021 of OX457097.1, read as the reverse complement.
CGACCCGGGACTCGTACCCGAGATCTCAGTATTGTAACCGTACCGTAATACAACTACGCCACCGAGGCAGTAAATTTATTTTAATATTATTTATAACGCCCACGAATGATAGGACACATTAACTTGCTCTTTGAAACGACGAAGCACAAATATATAATTTCATCCTAAAATTGTGTTAAAGACAAATCCTTTTAAAACTCTACATAAATATTAGGGTTACGTAGCTTTGAGCACTTTGCGTAAATAAAATGTTAATGTAAAAAAAATTAAAAAGCAAAGGCTATTTCTAATGTCAGATTCAGACAATTTTTACAAAAAATACAAACGATATATTATTAACAGCCTGTCCTTTTCATACATTTATTGTAAGTGATAAATACATTTATTTTTATTATAATAAAAACTTTTTCGTGTATAAAAAAGACACTACCTAGACAGACCTAGTCACTTTGTCACGCCAATATTATACCTCTTTTATTTTTCATTGTATACCCACTTTACCTACCTGGTCGGCGAAAATTTCAAATGACTAATCTGATCGTAAGATATTTTCTCGCGCATAAACATCTTCAATAGTTCGATCAAAGATCCTTGACGGCGTCTCAAAATTAGAGAGATAAGAAAAGAAAAAGCACCTGCAGTTCGTTTAGAAACCTCATTCATTGATCAGAAACGTCGGCAATTTCACTTCACATTGTTTTTCTGTGAAAATACGAATAATATCTATCGTAATTTGCAATAATTTCAGACATTGAAATAAAATTATATTTTACGAATTTAATCGCGATTTGGTTTAATTTTTACATTTTTTAACTTCCCGACGTTTCGATTACTTTACAGCTTTCGTGGTTTCCAGTCCGCCTCGTGACCACGAAAGCTGTAAAGTAATCGAAAGGCCGGGAAGTTAAAAAATGTAAAAATTAAACCAAATCGCGATAAAATCCGTAAAATATAGTTTTAATTTAATGTGTAACATTCGCGTAAATCTAAGAAACCATAATTTCAGACAGACTTAATTTCCATTTCCTTCCAGGCTATCGGAAATAAAGAAAGTGCAGATACTGTCTCGTGAGTTTGAAACTCCGCTGGGGCCGGCGGTCGCCGGTTCGTTCATACCCAGCGAGCCAGCCAGAACGATGGACGCCTACCCAAACTTGTTGAGCAAGTAAGTAGTTTAAGAGTTTATTCTATTCAAGTTTCAAGTTGATCGGGATTAGAGGTCTTGGAGTGTTTTAGAAGCACTGAAAATTATCAATGCGGTGGTTTTTGTGAGCGACGTTGATGATGGTAAGTGGTCATTGCCGATTATCACTTGCAGATGCAGTAATTTCGTTCTTTGAAAAAGGAGATGGATGGAAGGAGCAAAGATAGGGACGTAAGGATTGAAGGGCTTCATATCTTTTTAGATATAATAGATGAATCTTCAGAGGATAATTGATATAATCTGGTTAATAGTTTTATATGCGATAAGACTTACACTGTAGAAATATTGTGATATTGATACTATACTATACATAATATGAAAGTCCAGCATAAACATGTCGGCCGTACACAAATATAAATTAATCCAATATATATTTTTCCGGACAGCTTTAAAGGTGGGTGTGTTAAGATTAGATCCAGAACAATCACTATAGTAGTAATAAAAACGACTTCCTCAACTGTATTTATAAACCTCGCTCTAAGAAAAGCGAAACTAAAAGGACAAAATAACAATAGCAATACAAAGTTCGCTTCTACAACAATTCCCACCGACTCTATCAGTAAGTTACTTTTAAACAAAACTTGCTCCGTCGATAATGGTCAGCGCAGGCTGATGTAGACGTGAAGAATTTATTCAATATTGTATCTAGACGTGGTTTGACTTCCTACAGAAATGTTCTGTTGCTGGCATTTGTTCAATTTATAAATATTGAGATTTACTTTATTAAAGAGAATTTAAATAATTCAACCGAAAGTACCAAAGATTGTACTCATTTAATTTGTTACAGATATCAATTACTAAGCGGCGTAGCAGAACTAGAAAGCTACCACGATTTCGGAGTAATAGAATTAGACCACGGCATACTAGAGAACCAACGTGATGATTTCATAAAGAAATATGCGAAAATCATATTCGAAGGAGCAGAAAAGGAAGCTTTGAAAATGATATTGAAAGAGTGAGTTACATATTATTATGTTTCATGATATATTTTTTTGTTTTATTTGAATACATAAAATATGTTTTTGTACTAAAATATAATATTAACCTTCGCAGATATGCCCCATCAAAGCTGAATCCTCAAAGTTGGAGCGTGGAGACCAATCGAGATGTGATACTAAACCTTTTGAGTGATGCGAGGACCTTGGCTCCAGCAATCAGGTTCGCCAACTATCAATCCAAGGCCAATCGCCAGTCTTACTTCTACGTGTTCGGTCACAACTCCGTCAGCACAGACTATGCTCCTGTAAGTAGTGTGTTGTGACAATCATATGTGGTACAGCCAAGTGCATTTTTTGATACAAACTGAATAGGTCGGTCTGACTTGAATCGGGACTTTCCTACAAAAGTAAAGTGAATCTCAATGCTAGCCTCCGTGACGCAGTCGGCTAGTCGCTGGCTGTGAATCGAGATGCCGAGGGCTCGGAGACAAATATATGTGTCAACCACAGGAATTTGTTTCGAGTCTGGGTGTTTGTGAGACCGAAAAGTCTCTCGTAGTTTCTGATATCCATTACACAAGACTTGATCTTAGTGTGGGGTCGGGACTATGTATGTGACTGCTGGGTGTATTTATTTATTTATTTCCTTATGCATGACGAGACTCGTGATAATCAATGATGCAAGATGGATGTAATATGGTAATCAATGATTGCCTTTTTACCTCATGGATCAAAGTGCCAATCGCAAAGTATATTATGGACATTGAACCTCATGGTCCTAAGAGGAAATACTGGATACAGACTGCGAAATTTTTAATTTGAATGACGTTTTAATAGTCTACGCATTAAGATGCGTAGACTAAAGCGTAAATTGTAAGCAATATACCACAAAAAAATCCACAGTACAAACTGTTCCTAACACATGAAGTACGCGGCGGCAAAATTTCCTGGATTTTTCAAACACAGACCTCGCTTTAGAAAACTTTGATAAATTAAATTTTCTCAATTCACTCTTTAGATTCGAAAGGTTTTTCGAGTGAGCTTTTATGAAAGTTGTACTTGTCAAAGCTACTGCTAGAACTTAATGTAGGTTCTTCTAACGACATAACGTTTAAAATGTGTATTTAAGAAATATGTTTTATTATAAGCCTCTCACCGTCCATTAAGCTAGTTTCTGAAGCAACTTCCGTATTCTGTATGAGTTAAATAAAGTGCTGAATGATTTAATACATTTGCTAAAAACTGAGGGGATCTACTTTTAAATATAAAATCACCATTTCTGCTTTAGCTTAATTAGTGAAACGGTGTGTTAGGAATTACTTTTTTTGAGCGGAAAATTAGTTGGCTATAATAGGACTTTTTTTATTTCTCCTCTAGATTAAGTAGCTGGCACCTTGATTGTTTATTTACCATGGTGTGAGAAACCATTTATAAAATCATGAGCTAAGTTTTCTATGTAATAACTGAACCTGTAGTCTTTGATTCTAAGGCATTCGAAGTCACTGTGCCACTAAATTACAAAATGGTAAAACTAATAAAATTACACTGCATTATGCAAAGACAGGTACAAAGTAGCATTAAACATCAGATCCAGTATTGCCACTTTCTCAACAGCAAAATGTCAAAAGAACCGTCTATTGCCATAAAACATAGCCTATTTCATAAACCATACCTTTCAAACTGCAAGACAAAACATAAGTAGACATTTCAACGAGAAGCTATCTATCGTTTTCGACTTAAAACTATCGAAAAAGACAAAAGAGACATCGACGGCGGACGGCGACTTTTTCAAGTTGCTTTCCAAAGTTTCGCTTTTCAACAGGTGTTGCCGGATGAAGCGGTGACTAGAAAAAGAGAAGCTCTCTCAATTCTTAGGAATTAGCGAGTCATTTTAATTAGTACCTAAGGAGTTTAGCTAATTTTGTCGTCCTACAGTTCGAGCGGTGTGAGGCTTCTTAATCGACCTTTATTTTAGATTATTTCTACTTTTTAATGTGACAAAAGACAAAAGATCTTTAAGAAAAAAAAAAAACGCAAAAAATGAACGAATAGAAGGACGCGTAATATTTTACATCTTATAGTAATGATTATATTCCAGCCACAAAACCTTCTGTGGCGCAGTGGCGTCCACCAAAATCCATACTTCGGTTAAAAGGCAGAGCCAGATAAACTGTCATAAGTTTTCTAAATGGTCTATAAATTTGATTATACCAATTTCTGTCCCAATCCGGTTTTTCATGACATCCCAATCGCTTTTAAATTACTTCTACTGCAAAACTAATAAAATCCAAAAATAAATAAAATCCAAAAACACTATGCAGCGATTGTGTCAAATTTAGTGGTATTTTATTGGCATTTTGTGCTACGCTCGTACATTGCTGATGACTACTATTTCACTTTCATGTTTGTACTCGTTGTTAGTGTGAACGCTTTTTGTTTGCTATTCATATCCGCGTAGAGTACATGTGTTCTGTCCTAGTTTAAATGATATAGTGCTGTGATATTAAATGTAGCTACATCGCTTCGGATAAAAAATTACATCGACTTTATACTATCTTAGGCATATCCAAATTATATGAGCTTACAAATTTAATTTTGGATAAAGACTTGATTTCAAAGAAAAGTTTTTTCGAGTATCATGTAGGTATACATGGTATACTGTAAACCGTAGATTTTTGAAATATGCAAGTGAGGCATTTAAAGCTTATTAAGCCTATGGGTACTTAAAAAGTATGGAATTGTTGTGGCTTGGTTAGCCTTTAAAAAGCTAATAGAAGTAACAAGGAACTACCAGAGCGACACGTTGTGCCTTAGATGAACAAAACATTATAACAAAGTTCTTAGATACTTTATTATAACTTCAATACAAAATTTTCACGAAATCTCCTAAGACCTTCACAGCTTATTCTTTAAAGCCACAGCATCGAATGACACTTTCTCTTGTTTTAGCTAAATAAAAGCGTCCACGGACAAGAGATGCCGTATGTCCTAGGAGTTCCACTGGGAGGTGCCAACACTCATTTCCACCAGGAGTATACCCAACAAGAAAAACTATTAAGCGAAGTGGTCATGAGATTGTGGACCAATTTTGTGAAGATTGGGTAAGTTACGATTACTTCACTTCGTGTTATGCAATTCTTGGAGATGAAAGTGGGTGTACAAAGAGTACAGCTTTAAGTTATGGTAGTCGTATAATAGAGCGACTTACATTACATTAATACATACATAAATTCACGCCGTTTTCCAAGAAGGGGTAGGCAGAGGTGCTACCAGGATACCCACGTTTCGCCTTGTGTGTTCCGTCCTACGATGTGTTAGGAGGCGACCCTATCGCCATCAATAGAGAAGCTTTGATTGTGAATAATATTGTTATTACCAATCAAACCATTACAAATTATAAATGCTGCTAGTTTTATGATTCAAGCAATTATTCCACAGTATACAAAATCCTAAACTGTTTAGCCATACAGAAAAATAACATTTAACAGTTTCCCCATATCGAAAAGAAAACTGGATAACAAAAGGCTAGTAATGTTTTATCGAGACAAACATAGTATTTTTTTTATTATTTCAGATCTCCAAATACACAGAGCGTGAATAAATATTTCACAAAAGATCCGAAGCAGCAGAACCAATACAACGTCGAGTGGCCCGAGTATGATGTCGCTCATCAACCATATTTACGGCTTGGTTAGTATCATTTTAAACGAATTCTTAAAAATACATACCTAAATTTTTTGTAACTATTGATTTTTTTATATAGCAAGTAAGAAAACTAAAGCAACGTGTTTCTATAATTAAATAATTATGAGCACAGTTAACAGTTGTAATTAAAAATATTAACAACCGTAAATTGAGGCGAGACGCGATACGTAGTGTTGCGCCTTAAAAAATAATAAGCAATTGACGAGTTTACCAGATATTTGAAATCAAGCATGAAACATTTCTATCTGGGGTCATTAGTTTAAATAAAATATCTACCTGTTACTCCAAGAGAGCTGTAATCAGTCGTCGAGGATTTTCGGAAACAATCCACGCGCACTCTAACTCTAAACTGAAATAATATTGTACATTTTAAGAGTACTACCTGTAGTTAAAAGTTTCCTCGAGCGGATCCGATATTCTACTTGCAATGAAAAAAATTAATACTCTACTTTGTACTTACCAACACGAATGATATTTTACGTTGTTGTAATTTATTGACAAATTTAGACGAATCAAGCAATTCTGCTGAAAATGCTTTGATCTTGTAATGATCCCATTAATTGAATCTATAATTAGATTTATGCGATACATATTATTAGCAGGTTTGTAATTAAATTATAATGAACACGGAGCCTCTCCACCAATGAACGACAGAATAACACTGAACTAACATGTGTTTATAGTTTTTTATACCTTGAGAAATCCATACAAGAACTTTAAAAAACATAGATTTCTTTATATCGTTTTCCTTTATGTTCATCGAGCTATTATTAACTATGAACTCAATCCAAATGTTAATACTTAAAAGACAGTGGTGTATGCCCAGTTGGTACTCCATTTCATCCAAACTATAGCTACATTGATAGTCCATAACATACACTTCAACTAAGAAAAAAATATTACACCTAATATTTTATTTTCTACGAAGGTGACCGTCGCTATAAATTACAGACTTACCGCCATCTATCAGCAGTTTGTACCGGTCGAACTACACGGCTTTTTGGATCGACACGCTGCCAAAAAAGATGAGTTCGTACGTAGTGGACCCGATGTTTGAGTACACGCCCACACCCACCACGCAGCGGCCTAAACCAACCGTCAGGAGTTCAGGTGTTTATGCATTTAATATTTGACACGCTTGTAATAGGAAAACGGTTACCCGTTACGTGTATTTTTTTAAAGATCAATGTGTTGTTTTTGGGCTATGCCGATGATTTTTTGAATATTAGTTAAAATAAATATAATAACATCACTAAATAAGAAATATCATCGTTAATAATGTCACAACAATGTTACGCAATGTTACGTAAAAAATAAAGCTATAGAGTGCAGACTATAGTTGAGAGGTAATAAAAATCATTTAATATAAACTATTTTTTTACAGATCCAATGCGGAGGATTTGGCAGCCACAAGTCATAGCGTCTCCGTCATACTACACACCCACCAATTACGGCAGAGTGAAATCATACTATCAGCCAGAAACGCGTACAGATCCCGACATGATATATAGAGAGATACAGTCAATTAAAACGCCATCGCGGCCAGTGCCGACGGGGCTAATGGACAAAGCCGCAGGTCACGCCACAACCTCGAAGCCAAAACCTACCGTACCTGTAAAAACTTCCAGCGCTACTATAACATTGGTTGTTTCTCTGGGAATACTATTCCTTTTAGTAAATATTGCTACATGCTCCATACTTTATTTTAAGAGGCGAAAACTACGATTACGAGAGCGAGTATTGAATACAAGACAACCTAGAGCTGAAATAGGTGAAGTCGATGTAATAGGTCAAAAGAGTTCGAAAGATGATAAAAGTGCTTTACAGACTCTAAAGACAGGCTGCAGTGTGATTAAATCTATGAGTTTTAATAAAATGAGGAGTGGAAGTAAAAAGATAAAGAAAAAACATGATCCATGTAAAACTCCGAAAAGTGATGATTCTGGAGGGTTCAGAGAGAGATTCCAGCTTCGTAGGCACCTATCTACCAGTACTTTGGACGCTCATACTAAAGTGCGAGATTGGATTGCCAATGAAGTCATGCATCGGTGTTCTCCTGGTATATTACGAAAATCCAACTCAGAACTAAATAATGTTAAGCAACTGACTGTTGCTAAACCATTTACAAGGTCAGAAGAACTGCTTTCGGATAACAAAAGATCTAAAAAGGACCATCTGAAAATTGAAGATATTAATTCAAAGGATCTGTTATCTAAATCTTACACCAAAGGACGAACATCAGAGAAAACGACATCTACATCAGCCTTGGGATCACACTCTTCTATAAGTAGTCACAAACAGTCGCACAATATAATCCGACAAGGAAGCAAATCAACCGAATCTATAAAAAGTAAAGCAACAGAAAGTGTTAAGTCTAAAAAAGTTTCAGTAGCCATAGATGCCACTCCATCCGCCCGTACGAACTCAATTCTTAGACAAGAACCGATAGAAATATCTAAATCATTTGACGGCGGGGACAAAGTACATTCCAGTAACCAACTGCAACGATCCAAAACCGAAGGTGACTTCAAACCCGAAATAAGTACGAAAGAAAACGAAAATAAAATATACACCAATGTAGTAACACTATCTGTGGGCCAGGATAAACCTTTGACCATTTCTCATAAACATTCCGTATCAGATCCCGTCAAAGATGTCGATTATGAAAAACTTTATAGAGAAAAGATGGAAGGTGGACCACCGGTAATAAACATTCTTCCTCCAGTTACGTTTAGAAATGATATTAATGTAACATCTAGAGATGAGAGATTACAAACTCAGCCTTTATCCCCAGAAGACGCATTACTAACAATCAAAAAGAGGAATTTCCCTAAAGTGCTTCCTGATTTACCTACAGCGCAAAAACGGTTGTCCCTTCAACCTTCTGCACTACAAACATTCAGGAGTTTTGGAAGTACTGACAGTCAGGATCGTCCAAGAGTTCCACCTCAACCGCCGCCAAGAACATCTACCTTAGAACGTCGGTTAGCCTACGCTAATACAAAGCTTCTGTCGTCTTTCAACGCATCGAAAGACAAAATTCCTGAAGTTAGAGTAAAAGATTATGAAAACATCAACACTTTGGCTCCTATTCCTGATTCATACCAAACTTGGAATAAATCCCTGGATATTGGTAGTAAAGTGGACAAACCAGAGCCAACTGCTATAATCGCATCAGCAAAAGACAGAGAATATCCAAAGGTTATTATTGCATCCAGCGACATACCAATAATAGATCCAAAAATACTCATCAAGCCATCAACGAGTAACGTAGAAATACCACCAAACGTTCCTAGAGTAAGACTGCCTGACGATTTTCATTCACAAACTGGATCAGTGACATCATTTTCATCATTTTATTCTGATGAAGACGACGACGACGATATTGATGACGATATGTTCGAAGACAAACTCATTCAAGAATTAGTTGGTGGAGTAGAATCTCCTACAAACATGGACGATGTTTTAGACTCAAAAGGACCCGAGACAATATTTGAAAAGAAATTAGAAATTGTTCCAGTTAAAATCAATCCTGGATACATTGCACCTAAAAATCAAGACGACTATATCTGCATATCAGAATTGCATTTACCAGATTCGAGTGGATTAGACAGAACCGCCCAAATTAAGCCAAACTTTGGTTTGAATAAACTCCAGCACAGAACGGAAAGTATAAACAGACCACCAGAAAAAGCTGTTAAAGTAAAACAGAAAAGAAGTGTCAAGGCTGGTTCGTTATTGAGTAGGAGTAGAAAGAGTAAAAATAGTGATAGATCGAGCGATTCCAGCAAATTAGAGCATTCTAACTCTGGTTCTTCTAACGATACTGAAACAAGTACAGGAACCGTACGAAAAGTGGAAATAAAGAAAGATGATTGAACGAACTTTGTCTCAAGAAGGGAAATTAATAAAAAAGGTTTCAATTATATGGTCTAACGTATTTATACAAGCTTAGGCCTATATGTATACTATGTCACCATGATGCTCGGAAGTGTATGTGACATTGAGCCTACTTTTTGTAACTGTCTTCAAAGATTAGTTAATAATAATCTATGGACATTTATAATATAAAATTTTAAAGTATTCAGTGTTGAATATAGCCTTAGTGTTTTTCTCTGCTATGGAAATTTAATACAAAAATCTAGGCAGATGGTTAGGTCTGTGATAGGTAAGTAATTATTGCTATTGTCAGTTTAATTAGTAATATATTTGAATGGTCAATATTAGGATGAAAAAATAAATAAAGATTTTCAAACCACCCCTAAACCGTGATATTTGCTAGGGCTAGTTTAAATCTTTCAAAAAGCATTTATTGAATATGCATGTACATATTTTAGAAATAAATTATAGAACAAGTGTGTTTTAATAGAGAGATTGAAGAGATTAAATAAGAATGAACTATAATAGAAATCATTTGGATATATGCAAATGACCAAAAAATTAGTAATAATATTATGTAGGGTACAATTAGTACATTAGTAAAATACGAGATATGATAAAAAATTGAAGAAGACTAATAGTCATACTTCAGGAAAACTTTGTTTTATCCCTTTTATTTCTTCTTCAGGGCTCTATACTATAAGTTATCAAGTAGCGGGAATTACTTACTAACACATAAGCCTCTTTTTGCCGATCATTATTGCCTAATAGTATTAATTTATTATTGTTATACAAAAACAAAAACGATTTAATACAACATACCAAAAAATATTGTGCTTATTGAGCTAAAATTTCTACTGAAAGTAATTTCGACTGAAATATTATAGCATGTTTGTATATAAAACCGATCTCATGGTAAAATGCTGTGGAATAAAAACCATATTCACTTTTTAAAGCGATACAAGCGTCAAACTTCATGTGTATCAAGCCAAATGAAAACCAAAGTTTATTGTAAAAATGCATTTAGAAGTATATAAGTTTTATAAAACGTGTTGTTTTCATTTTTAACCTACCACGGTGAAGCTGAAAGAAGATCTTCGGTTTGGCAAGGTATGTAAGCATGTATATTTATATGTTCTCGGATAATGACGGCCTACTTTTGAACATTAAGCCAAAACGCTATAATTGCAGCATGAATAAATTCGTTTGGTCTCGGAAGCACAATCTCTCGTACCCATCGAGTGTTTGTAAAAGTGAATTTCAAGAAACTTACTTCCTCAGTTTGATCTACCATACAAAAATACGTAAAATTTAATAAAACAAGAAACATTACGTATGTATTGTGTTAGAGATTATCCAAACAATACGAACTTCTCGAAGCGCCTCGGCATGCCGTAATAAAACTCCAGTAAGAATTAAACGATCTTTCTTAGCATCCCAAATATCTTATTGTCTTTGAAACGTTGTTACTTCGCGAGTGTCGCATCTTATTCTTTTAGCTTTCGTTTGGCCCAAGTAAAACAAAGATGGAATTATTAAGTCATCGCCGTAATGAGTGTGTATTGCGTGTTTAATATGTGTTGAACATAAACATGCTCTTAACTTCGACTTACTGGATATGATTCGTAATGGAAAGCGCAGCGTAACACGTCCACCCACAAGGTGGTCAGACGACCTGGTAAAGGTTGTGGGACGTCGCTGGATGCAGGCTGCCTCCAACAGATCACTGTGGCAGTCATTGGAGGAGTCCTATGTTCACCAGTGGACTTCCTTTGGCTGGATGGATAGATGGATTATTCGTAATGGGGCATAATATAAACATTAATTATGTGTTATTTCGTTAATTCATTTTAAAATATAGGCAATTCAGTTATGTTTGTGCAAAAAAAATCACTGTTTATATAACCGTCAACGTATCCGTGCTACATTTGATGTTAGTTAAACGAAAAATCTTTCGTTTTTCGACAGAATTCTTACAATATGTACACACTGGTCCCGGCGGAATTTAGACCTTTTGCTATGCAGAAATAATACTTGCCTAAACAGCTAATGGGTACAGCTGTTTCCGCCATATATTTACAATAAATTCAAATGCAGATTATAACACAGTCTCCATGGCGCAGTTGGTTAGACGCCTGCTGTGAAACGAAAGGCTGCGGGTTCGATCCCCGAACCGAGACAAATATTTGGCTCAGGTCTGGGTGTTTGTGAGAGCAAAAAGTCTCTTGTAGTTTCTGATACCCACGACACAAGACTTAATTGATCTTAATGTATGTGACTGTTGGGTGTATTTATTTATTTATAACAATAGAATGTCAATTGCACAGTACGGTGTTGACGTTCGCAGCAACATTTCCAAATTCCTTTCATCAGAATTCCACGAACGCTGAACTCCCAACGCTTGAAACATCCGAAAACCTCTTTCGACTTCATTATGCGAGCGCGGGTTTGCGGGCCGCGTTCATTGAAAGACTGTGGCCATTATTCATGGCAATTAGGCAATGATCCCATCGCGCCGAGACAAAAGTTCCGCACTCACAATAATCCAGCGATATTATCACTAACTCACTTAGCAAGTTCATTTGATACATTACTGTTAACTTAAATAGGTTTCTTATTTAACCTACTTTCATTCTGGGTCATGGTAATATTCGCGAGTCATAGGTTTCCCAGCTGGGTCAGTTTTAGGCTCGCCACGGATTACCTCTACGATTAACCGCTATATTAACCTATGCAGATAAATTGACAGACTTCCTAAAAAAATGTAAAGATACTTTGGGTTTCTAAGTCTTCTTCGAAACTTCTAGACGATAACTAAGCAACATTAGTAAATCACTGGACACTAACTAGTAGACTTTCTTTCACTGTTATTAGGTGAATGACCTTCTACCACCGCTACAAATGACACATTATAAAGATTCCACCGATACAAGCTAACAGTATAAAAAATCTGAAAAACATGAAGTATTCTGTCGGTTTGCAACTTTAATTGAGTTTGGAGATGCTCTCGAGTATCGCACACGACGAAATGAGTCTTGATTACTGTTTTGTGAAGTTAACGATATACATACAGTATATTTAAGCGTCCTTCTGAAGTGGATCATCATTAAAATCGTTTATTTTACTGGTGGTAAAATAACATTATTTAATTCTACTACATAGTCATGTACTATTTACACTACTTCAGAGCTAGTCTATCATACACTACTAATTTAAGAGAGATTAAACGTAGCATTAAAAAAGTAGTAATAAAAAAAAATGTACTTTTAAATTTCTATTTCCTTCAAAATTATTGTAAACACCATTTTTAGACAATATTTTTCTATTGCACTTAAAAATAAAAGTAAAATAGTACTAACAAGGCGTTAACATTTTGTGAATTGCTTTGCATTACGATAGATAACAATTAGAAATAGTACCAAAACACAGCATTAAAAAATAAACTAATTATTTTGAAGTAAGTACCTATATTTAATGATGTTTTAAATAACAAAATTTTTACAACTTTTATTTCCAAGGCTGTATACTTTTTAGTCCTTGTGTTTTTCCTTAATAATTTCGACGAGGGTAGTTTTACCGCCATTTAATTTCCCGCGTGCACGTCGAGTTTCCGAACGCATATTGTTCGCGCCGCGCCGTCGCGTTGATATTTCGTCTAATTTTGCATCATAATCGGAAATTTTGGTGCAAATAGTGTTTGGTGCAAGTGCAATTTAGTCCAAGTCATGTGCGAGTATTGTAGTGCAAGTATGGTGTAAGTTTTAAGCGCAATACACACCAAAGCCGACTCAACCCAGCGGCCTATATAAAAATAATTATGTCGGCAACATGCGCCTGTGCATGTTGCCCGCCGACATATTGGCAAAGCAAGCACTCCACTCAGTTGCCTAGATACTCAACAACGTTAAAAAGTTCCTTATGTCGAGCCACCGACATGCCGCCGACAAAGTTTTCAGACTCGTAATGAGTGGAGCCGTCAATTAGCCCGTCGACAAAAAGTTGGCGACATAGTTTAAGATTCTGTGGTTTAAGGTACCGGCGGATTTGGTGTGTATTGTGCTGTATGGTGCCTGTGCGGTGTAGTGTATGGTGCAAGTGTGGTTCAAGTGGTTGTAGTGCAAGTGTGGTGTGGTGCAAATGGTGGTGCTACAATAGTTTTAAATGGGAATTCAGGTGAGTCTACTACTTAAATATGTATTCTTGGCTTCGTAATTATAATAGGGAATAATAAAAAGTACATCTACAATGAAAATATATTTTACTATCATAGTAAAGGAATGAGCCGAGAAATTATTCAGCACAAAAGTAAGTAGGTACCGATGTTTTTTTGTATAAATGTAGGTAGTTATATGAAAATATAACAGCGTTGCTGTTGCAATTGAGCTGGAGATACTCTGTACCGATGACGATTTTCCATCAGTAGTCGTATTTATCTATTTTTTGTGCTGTATCACTTAACTCCAATAGCTAGCACGTAAATCAAAAGCACAAGATAATTAAAATGTTCAATCATCAAGTATGAATTCACAGATTAAATGCAGGGGCCATTTTATTTATAAATAAACATTAATAGGGCTTCATTCAACGCGCTCACCAACTGGGATGAACAAAGCGGCAAATCGACATGAATTTTTTTAACTCACCAAACAAAATGTTAAAATACGGCGACGAGTGTTTCGCGCTCGCTTGAATTTACTTTAATCGGTTCATATTTTTTCCAAAATGACGACGTCCGCAACGGCGCGGCGCGGCGGTGTGGTTTGCACGTGGTAATGCGGTTTTAGACGTTACGATACGATTTCCAGAACTCACCTATATGGTATTATTACAATGAATTTTGAACGCCTTGTAATAATCGACGACAATGTAGTCAATATGAACAATTGCTATTTATTTTTGCCAGGCGCTTAGCAGATGCAATTGTTGAGTTATGAGTATCGTCGTTACACTGTTTCTGTTTTACTTAATATTACATGTAACAGTAATTAAATGACGTATTAATTTAATGTTATCATCAACCTGTGTCATCAACGTATTGTTGCCATGTCATATAAGTGTATTTCATATTATATTTTAATATCTAAAGGATATTTCACACCCTCCGATTCTATCAAAATAAATTTCAAATATCGTAGTGCATAAAATATTCCTTTTAAAGACACCTTCATATTACATTTTGCCTAGAATTTATGGTTTTTAGATATTTCGTGTCGAAACGTCGTCCGTACTATGAATATTTCTTTGCGATATTAGTGAACACCGCGCACCGTTTGGGCAGGACATGTAATAATGTATGTTATTTACATTCATAATATTCTGTTTTGTTAATAAGGGACAAGTAAGTAAGTACAATGTTATTTTGTAAGGAAGGTTCGATCTTTGTAAAACGTTTATTTACAAACTTTAAAATAAAACAGGAACTACTTTGTTAATGTTTTCAAATTACAGTTTACGTAATACTTTGAAAATCTGAATTTTGAAATCAAAGAGAGCATAATATTATCTTTCGCATTGGCATAAAACACACAGTATTGAGATGAAATACTATGAATATTATAACGGTATAGTTAAAAAGAATAAAAATATGTTACAATTTTTTTTTTTATTTTGTCAAGGTTTTTGCCTTCATGGACACACCAATAGAAGAAAAATTATAATACTATTATTGTAGTTTCACATCTTATCATAACCTTTTATAGGTATAGAAAAAAAAAAAATTAAATGGAACTAACTATAAGATACGAACGAATTTAAGACCATTTCTTGGTACCGTTGCCAAAATATAAAATGCGCTGGCTTTTACTTCCTAAACGCTTTTAGTGTTTCGGGCTACCATGTACTAAATTTATAGACTTTTACACATTCACGTTTGTATAAACAAGGGTAGGCACAGTAATAATAAGTTGTCACATACATATTGCATACATACATACACAAACTTATGCCTTTATCCGAGAACGGCTAGGCAGAGGCGCCACCAGGACACCCACATTTCGCCTTGTATGATCCGTCCCATGATGTGATAGAGAGCGAGCCTATCGCCATATCGGGCACAAATTCCTGACCGCCGTTTGATAATGAATAGAAAAACCCAATATCACTTTGCCCGACCTAGGATACACATACCTATAATAAGTAATTAAACAAATTATGATACGCGATATAGGAATTCAAACCAAAATCTTGTTTTTACATCTTCTATTGGGATACAAATAGACAACGAAATGCATTAAAGCAGTTTTTTAGAGGCTAAACAAGTCATTCACTCGGTCTGAAATGATAACTAACTCTAAATCTAAAGCTCGACGTGTCTCTTGGGGTCACTAATCGTTCATTAACCTTTAAAGTGATTATATCTAAAGTCATTAGGTTATACAAATTTGGTAACATGAATAAACGTCCCGTCACCTACGTAGCGAAGTGGGAGACAAAAATATTCAGAAATTACTTTAAATAAATAACCCGTCTTCCCTAGATGAAAAAATAACTTTTAAACTAGAAGAAAGTACAATATCGCCGTACATGTTTAGTAATAACGTCAATATTTATAGGGAGTTATATTAAATTCTTTTAGGGCTAGACATTGAACGAAAGTCTTGAGAGAGTCTGCGTTTTTTGGTATCGACATTATATTTTTTCTTGCAATACATTGATCATGACATCATAGTATACGCTTTGAAAAGTTATCTGTGAAACCAAAGTCGTGGGGTCGACATCGCACTTAGATATACGTAATTTTTTGATTGATTATTCATCTCGATGGGGACTATTGTAAAAAATGGTGGAAGCCCCTTTATCGTGACATATTTTAATATGTCGAGTTTCTGGTTCGGTTTCAGTATGTCCAGTTTAAAATTCTTGCCGGTGCATTGGTATGAACAGAAATAGTTTTCTGGATTGCATTCTAGTTACCATCAGGTGTAGTGTAGTCACTTTATCATACATGCATACATAAACTCACGCCTTTTTCCCAGAAGGGGTAGGCAGAGGTGCTATCAAGACACCCACATTTCGCCTTGTATGTTCCATCCCGTGATGTGATAGGGGGCGAGCCTATCGCCATATCGAGCACAAATTTTTGACTCCAAGCTGATCATAAATAGAAAAATCCAATATCACTTTGCCCGAACCGGGAATTGTACCCCAGACCCCAGTTTTGTAATCGTACCGTCACTTAATCGTGTTCATTATATTGTTATGCTGATATGTGGTAGAGCCACGCTGTTGTCAGTCATGACTTGGCATGAATGGGTAGGCTCGTCCGGGGCGGTACCACTCTCTCACAGGAGATCGACATTAAATGACAGCTTAGCTGTCGCGTTTCGTTCGGTGAGTGAGATTGTCGGATGCCTAATAACTCTTTCGTCTTCCACCCTGTTTCCTTCCCGCTCCCCTTCTGATTTCAAGGGTCGGCAACAAAATGATCTATGATCCAAGCATTTTAGATGATGATGGGCGGCAGTGATCACTTACCGTCAGATGCATTTTTGCTCGTTTATTGGACCTATGCAATCAAAAATAAACATTCTTGCATCATTCACAAGCATTTGCTTTAGGTGTTTTAAGAAGTGTTGAAGAAATCGCCTAGAGCGATAAGACCGCATCTGTACTTTTTTTGTTAATCTGTAATATCTTTAAGTGTTTTTTCTTTCCTTTTTTATGTGCAGTTAAGAATAAATAAATAAATAAATAAATAAATTGTTTTTTAATCTCATCAATAAGACACACAACTTACTCTTAAATTAAGACTGTGCGCGACTGTTGTGCTTATTTACTTACATTTAATACTGTAATCCGTATTTCATGATTTAATTATGTTCGCCACAAAATTCCATACACACAGATGAAAATATTAAACGTGCATTCTAAATGCATGTTAATTAAAATTTGTAATTAGATATTTGATTCACTCTGAATTTGATTTTAATTGTACTTCAGTTTAGAATCAAATTATCTGGCATATATCGTATGTGTTTTGAAATTCATTCAACGCTGTAAAATTAAATTTTAACAGCTGAATAGGTAATCATTGTTCAAATATTACAATTTTAGAATGTATTCATATACATGTGCGATCTAGATGTATTTTCAGTAAAAAAACAGGAAATAATCTAGGAACCCATACGTACATACATAAACTCACGCCTTTATCCCCAAAGGGGTAGGCAGAGGCGCCACCAGGACACCCACATTTCGCCTTGTATGTTCCGTCCGACGATGTGGTAGGGGGCGAGCCTATCGCCATATCGGGCACAAATTCCTGACTCCGGGCTGAGCCCATTGGGATTAATAATTATCTTTTAAGGCTGAGAACATTCCTAAGAATAGCATTGTGGGTGTTCTCGGGTGTTCTAACTCTGTCATTTTATCTGCTATGTGTATTTTGGTCATAAATTGTTTAAAATATTTTGTTGTTTCTAAAGCCTATTTAATTTTCCCATATATTTTTGGAATCAACGCACGGGTCCCCATGATGGTAGGTACGTCTTAGCCCGCAAGGGCAAGCGCTTGTTTAAGACTAAGAACAATTATTAGAATCCCTATGACATAAAACTCTTATGTACGTATATTGCCTCACTATGTTTCTCTCCATAAGATACGGGTACCCAGAACAGTCTTACATCTGCAACCATATCTGAAGTAGTTAGGACTTTGATTCTAATTAGGCATTCGCTCACTTATTTTTATTTAAATGTGTATATTATCCATTCCATAATTCCTATTTATGGCAAATCTAAAATAAGAGAAAAATTGCTAAAACATATAAAAGCAATAAACGTCAACAAGTCCGAAAACCTCGCTAAATTCAAAGCCGAATCAGTGGAAATATACGTCATGCCCCCGGGAGTAACAATTAAACATAAAAAAAGAGCAGCGACCGCGGGTGCTGTACGTAAACGAAAGTCAATTTGTTTCAAAGGCTGCCCCGTGGATAACTGTTTCCAGCTATCGAACTGAAAAAAGCCTGACCGCGTCCTGGGGCCGATACGCGTAATGCTGAATATCGCTGATTTTAAATTCACTGTTTGAATTGGAATGTAATGAAATGTAGTCGCTTTTTTGGGAATGTTTGAGGACATCTGTTTTGTGAATTGGAACAAATTACTTCAGGTTATTGTACGGCTTAATACTGGTCAGTTCTTGTGATGAATATTAATATACTGAAAGCTTTTTTAGTGTTTCTCGTATCTAATGTTACTCATTATTATTTTCCTATACGCAATACCAAATTTAAACTTAACTTGGTTCTTGGGTATGCTCACAGACAATATTATATTTCACGTGTTTAAACTCTCAACCTTGGACAAAATGTGTCGACCATATAAAAATTCATACAGGGATTGAACCTGAAACCCTAGCATTTAATCGTTTAGCAGCTAGGCGAGACCGTATTTATTCTGACTCTCCCCCAACTAAACTCGTTCACTCGTCCCTCAACAGCAAATTTCATCACGAACTCTGTCCATCTACCAGTAAATTATAATTAATCTTCATTCTATTTCCCACACAATAAGCTTCAAAGAAACTTTGAACAATGGCGACAGTATACAAGAACTGACACTTCTAAACAATCTACAGACCATTACCGCCCAATACACGTTCCATGTTTTAAATTAAAAGCAAACTGTTTGGCCAGCTCAGGGTATTATGACGTCATGCTCTGGAAACTTCGCAATATTCGCAGTCAGGTCTAAAGAAAAAACTTGTACTCATCGAAAATTATCAAAACTTCATGCCTAGAGCCATTAAAAGTTTTGTTAAATTTATTAAAGATCACGTCCCATGGAATTCATTAGAATTGACGTCCTTTAAACTCTTATTCCGTTTAGAGTAAGGAACAGTTTCCGTTGGCCGAGCGGTCGAAGAAATTTCTTCTTTACCTTCGACAAAATTAAATTATTCATAGGGAAAATGTTATATGGTTCTTATTTCTTATGCGATAAAGAGCACTTTGGTGTGCATTATTGATTTAGCTGATGCTAGTGCTGACAAATTGCACGCATTAAATCTAGTGAGCCAAAAACCACGTGGAAAATGTTTGAATTTTCTTGTTTTTTTTTTTATTGCGATAGATGGCGAGACGAGCATGCCATTCGCCTGATGGTAAGCGATATGATCGCTTGTGGACGGTAGCGAAACCAAACAACATGATTATTAAAAAGCAATGATTGGCATTTCATGCACTCGCCAATCTCAGACATAAGATGTTAAGTCTCATTAATAAGTCACTATATAGGTCTGATAAAAAATATAATTTTATCGGAAATAAAAAAAAGACGTAGTTTCACGACTCTCTATTCGTTATTCATGTTTATATCCTATATAAATGTGCATAAAATATTTTTACTTATTTTATTTTACTTATTAAACTTTTTTGTTTTGGCATACATCCAGCTACTACTTGCAATCATCGTTAGGTCGTTCACTTGATAATGGATAATCGACGCTGCGCTTGGCTTTACGTGGCATCGAACTGAGAGCCTTCCGGCAAATTAGTCATCAGTTCTTCGCGATATGTTCCACCATCACTGCCCATTCAACTTGTAAATCCGCTAAGCTACTTCAACAACAGTTAATAAGAAGTTGTGAAAATACTTTGGGAAGGTCAATGTTGAGTAATAGACTTCCTGTAAGCTGTAACTTCAAATATTGACGATGATAAATTTTTATTTCACTTTTTTTAATTTCTCATCAAAAAAACTCTTTATTTCCTACAAGAATATACGTTTCCATCCTTTATCTAGCATTCTGTCTCCGGGGGTCTTTCTGCTCGGGTAAAGTAAACTTAGCACGTAATAAACACAGTGGCAGTTAATGAAAGTATTGGTACGCCAACTAAATTAAAACACATAGCGGTACACGGCTATTTCCGTAGTGTATTGGTGATTGGCCTCTTATTGAGACCCCTTGATTAATGTTCCGAAAGTCAGCGCCCGAATTAACTCCCGATAAATTGCTTCTGCTGTTTATGTGTCAGACTGTGAATTTATTAAAAATAAACTGCTGAAAAAAAAATTATATATTTTGAGGCAATTGAAATTGATTTTTGTTATGTGTCTTGAATGGTTAATTTACAAATTGTATTTCAATAGTTTACAATTAATAAATAATAATAAATACACAAACAAAGGATTTTGCAAAATACAGTTCCATGGAAACTGCAAAGTTTTATTGTTAAAATTGTGTATTGATAATGTACGTATAATAATAAACCTTTTATATTTCCAAGGAACAAAGTTGGTGAACTTTGTTAATCTCTTTTTTCTAAAATTGGCGTTGTACTGGTTATGATGATGTTTCGTAATGTCTTGAAATTTCACTCTTAATCGCATACTTAATACATCCAAGTTTCGCTTAGCGTTGTTTTGAATATTTTAACAGCAGAATAATTTTATAAATTACGATGTTTCGTCGTGTTCCTTTGTTTTAACAATGTGGAAAGTGCGTGGTGGCCTGTTGGTCGGCCTAGACGCGTCAATATTATGTTCACGGTGGTTGCAGGTTCAAATCCCAGTGCACACCTCTGACTTATCGGAGTCATGTGTGTATTGATTATAACAGTCAATGACCATGCGCAATAACAGTGAAGGAAAATATTGTAAGGAAACCTGCATATCATAGCAATTTGTAAGAATTTCTATGGTATGTAAAGTCTTACAACCGGCATTAGGCCAGCGTGGTGGATAATATGGCTTAACCCCTTTCAATCGTACTCTCGATTGTAGAAGAAGCCCGTGGTCTCAGTGGGATGTAATATGGCCTGACACAGATGTGAAACCCGATGTAAAGGTTATCTTAAATGTATATTGTTTCTGTAACCACCAAGTTTCGAATAGAGTGAGTTAATAGAATATGCTTTGGATAAAGTTCAGCATGTGATTCAGCATAATACTATGGAGTCGGCAATGCACTAACCATCAAATGGAGTGAAGTTTCTGCTGACCCGGAATATATTATACATATATACATACATAAACTCACGACTTTATCCCCGAAGGGGTAGGCGGAGGCGCCACCAGGATACCCACATTTCACCTTTGTATGCTCCGTCCTATGATGTGATAGGGGGCAAGCCTATCTCCATATCGGACACAAATTCCTGAATCCGGACTGATAATGAATAGGAAAACCCAATATTATTATGCCCGACCCGGGACTAGAACCCGAGACCTCGGCTTTGTAACCGTACTGTAATACAACTACGCCACCGAGGAATATATTATAAGCAGCATATAAAATCTTTAAACATCGTGCAGTATAAAAGGTTCGCATACAGTTACTCAAGTGTGCCAACTTTGTCAAAGTTTCAAAATAATGGTCAACCGCAGTGTCTGCTTGATAAGGTAATTGGTTCTGTAACGTGTTCATCTTGCTCGACATATTCTCTTTTATTACGACTTTGTGGATTTCATATGAGGATGTTATTATGTAGGAAGAGGAAAATTTGCGATGTAAATTATGTGAGTGATGCTTGAATCTTGGTAGTTTTAATGATGGTGTGGTTATTAGTGAACCAGAATTGAGTTAGGAATTTTGCGTTCTGTTTTCATTGTTGTTAAAAGAGTAATTAGTGTCGATTTTGCTTTATATTTAGGCACGTTGCAGAACGAACAGGTTTAAAATATATAAGAACTGTCACTTTCGCAAATTCGTTAAGATACAATATTTAAAAACATGATGATGGCCTAAGTAAACAAAAAAATGAAGTTTAGTAGAGACCACATACCGTCAAGCGCAGTATCGGACATCTACTTACAATTTGACAGACTTCTTCATAAAAGTTGCAGAAGGTCGTGCGAAGCCGGCCGCATCCAACAGGTTGCCGTGGAAATCCTCTGGGTAGGCCTTTTTGAAGCTGTTAACTTTCCGTTAAGATGAAGGACAAAATCAGTAGGATTTATCAGTAGTGGATGAGCAAATCGAACCAGAGGTTTCAGCCCTCCTAACCCATTTTGACACTAGAAATTAAAACACTGGTTTTAATTTCTAGTGTCACAACAATTTACAATTTCATCCAAGAGGTACATGAAAGCAAGTTATCTAAAGATGCTCGCGTCGCGTGATGGGTTATCGTCAAATCCATTACCAATTCTGTCGCTTTCCCCGGTTCAATGTTTTCCTATCTCGCTTGTATACAGTATATATGAAAGAGATAGCTGCCAATTTATCGTATTGAATATCCGGATCATGTCGCTGGTGCAGAGAACTTCAATACAATGCAGTGCAGGGAATGCGCAGTAGGTTAGGTATTAGAAACCAGTATAATGCGTCGTTTTTATAATATATTCACTGAGTTATAACTACGCCAATAAAGACATTTTTGAGACTACGCTCTATGAAGCCGTTGAGGATAAAGTAGGTATTTTTTTAAAAAGGGAACGAGATGGATTTTATACTTAATTTACAACGTAATACATACAATGATATTTCTGTATTATGTATAAGATGTAAAATATTTTTTCAATATTAATTGCAATAGCTACTACCCTTTTCTTGTTGGTGTGTAATATCTTCGCATATAAGTAAAGAGCTCACACCTTTAGATGTTAAATATTACCTTAAGTAGCTAATCAGCACCCAAATTATTTCCTACTAATCATAAAGAATAAAGAAATCATATGACGGGACAAAACATCTACAAAATATAAAACACCGCAGCTAAAACCCAAAATCCTCTATAAAAATTCCGGACTGCCATCAAGTAGTTGGCTTACCGAAATCCCCTCCACCGGGGTATAGTGTAAGGCTAGAAGCAATTTCTCAATATAAGCTGCAGATCGGCCGCCAGACGTTGACGGATGACGCTGGCCTATAACGGATTTACGAAACCCACAGAAATAGTCATTAAAGTGAGAACTATCCGATATCTGCGGTACCTTCGACAACGTGAATAATGCTCGTCAATATATTTCAGTGGATTATGTACATAATATTTGTATGCATATTTTTTACCGAGGTTAAGATAATTGTACATTGTGTATGTATGTATGTAACATAAATGCATAAACTCACGCCTCTCTCCCAGAAGAGGTACGTAGAGGTCCAGGACTACCACATTTCGCCTTGTTTGTTCTGTCTCATGATGGAATAGGGGGCGAGCCCATTCGTCATGTAGGGCACAAATTCTTGAATCCGGGCTGATAATAAGAATAGAAAAATCCAATTTCACTTTTGCCCGACCTGGGATTCGAACCCGAGACCTCAGCTTTGTAATCGTACAGTAGTAAATCTACGCCACTGGTGTGCCGGTAGCACCTTTGCATTCACTCTTCCAGAAAAAAGGCGTGAGTTAATGTACATAATATGTATACATGTTTTTAGTCAAATGAAACTAACAATAAAAGTATTTCTAATTGATAAAATAATGCATATGAAATTTAAAACGGTTTTAACTAAAAAAATATTTTACAACTAATTAATTTAAGGTCCCGCGTGACACCATAGGGAGACAAGAGTGGAAAATCAGCGCAGCTCGGTAATAAATTGTCAATCGACGTAAGCCGAGTCATTTCCTCTTGCTCGAAATGTCATGCTTAATTAAATAAATAAATAAATACACCCAACAGTCACATACATATTTTCCACACAATTGTTTTGTTGTCATTAAATTGAAGTAATATATATATATTTTTTAATAAACTTACGAATCAATATTAACAATAGAAACTTATAGACACGTGTATTTATACAGCATTTCACAAAAACTATATTGTATCAGTAAAGTAAATCAAAATGTATTTATTTAAATTTATTTAAATAAAAAAAAATAAGCACGTTCTATACCACAATCTATTTCCATACCAAACGCACCAGTTATCGCCAATTCAATGTTCCGATACATAGACGCGGCATACATAAAAATAGATCAAAGACGGCGCGCGCTTAAGTAATAATAGGTCAATCACCAACTGGATCAGTCAGCTGTTTATCGCTTTGGAAAGCGGTTGTTACAATCAAAGGTTACTAAAAGTTGTACATGGTGTTGTTATACACTGTCTGCCTTATTCATATACAGATTTTAAACCTATTTTAGTTATCGAATGTTTTGTCCCTTTCAAACGACCGTAGAATTCAGTTTAAGCGAAGACGACAAAACATTCGATAACTAAAATAGGTTTTTAAACTGTCCATGAATAAGGCCGCGGATGAAATAAAAAGCCCACCAAAAACATTTTCACGTAAAGTGTTGCCCAGACGAGACCATAATATGACTCAAATGAGTCAAAAACTTATCAGATCTCATGTAGAGCCAAGCTTCTTACTCTTTACGCCCTACGAGGCTTCTGTAGCTTGGTCATTTAATTTTCTGTATTTTATAAGGTTATTTAAACTGTATTTTGTAGTAACGAAACGGCCAAACAACATATTGAATTGAAAGTGTCAACCTTTACTTTTTAGAAACATTTTCACAGGTGAACAGACATAGTCACTTTTATTATCTGTTAGTTCTAAGTACTTATATACTTAAAGTATGCTAAGAAGAAAAAAAGATCAGTAAGAAGATTCATTGCAATTTTAATTAAGTTAGTATCTACTATTTACATTAATCTTACTAGCAACTTGGAGTCATTATATAAAAATACAAGTTTCACAGCTATTTGCATAACATTAGGTAAAGGAACCGAGAGATTTAAATGCTCCACTTGAACGATGGTAATTAGCACAAGACGTTTCTAAACCTAGACGCTTAACTGGGAAGGTTG
Source organism: Deilephila elpenor (assembly GCA_949752805.1). Lineage (NCBI taxonomy): Eukaryota > Metazoa > Arthropoda > Insecta > Lepidoptera > Sphingidae > Deilephila > Deilephila elpenor. Next base: position 15,133,591 of record OX457097.1, on the reverse strand, counting down.
GTCTGGCAAGAGCTAATTCAGCTCTAATGAAACCTGATGTAAGACTTTACTAAGGGAACGCGAATTGAACTACAATATTACCATGAACCAGATTTATACCAAGTACATCAAGACTGCGACCGAAAGCGAAGCCAGGTGGTAGTTTTAGCGGTTACAACCACAACGCAATTAAAATGTTCGCAAAAAACGACAGATTTTTTTTGTAGAAGGAAAAAATTCATTTTTTATTGATAATTCAGTTACACGAGCAAATTGCCCATCTAGTCATAAATTACCGCCGTCCATCAACATCTCCAAGTCTTGGTTCATAATATATTGTGTATTATCAGTGTTAAAAAGGAGTAATAGAGTTTATTTTTTTAATTTTAGTTATAGAATATTTTGTTCTTTCGAACGACTAGAATACAGCTTGAGCGGAGAAGATAAAACATTTTATAGCTAAAATATATATTAAACCTATGAATGAGGCTGTTTTTGTATCTATACCAATTTAACTCACCGCAAGAAATATGACTGCATGGCACGATGGTGTTAGAAAAGCCAAAGCTATCGCTTCAGTTAAGTTTTCTGCAAGGAAATAGCACCATTCCGACTCTAAATTACAATATACATAGATACTTATATAAACTCACGCATTTTCCCAGAAAGGGTACGCTGAGGTACTACCAGGACATCCACGTTTCGCCTTATGTGTGTGTGTGCCGTCCCTCGATGGCATAGGGGGCGAGCCGATTACCATATCGGGCACGAATTCCTGACTCCAGGCTGATAATGAATAATCTAATATCACTTTGTCTGACCCGGGCTTCGAATCCGAGAACTCAACGTTTAATCGTACCGTTATTATATAACTGTGCCACCGAGGCAGTCATTACTGGGGGCAAAAAAGGGATACCTCATTTTCAGAAACCGACACCGGTAACAGAACTTGCAATTTATATAAAAGCAATTTTTATAAAAACAGTTACCTACATAATGTAATTCAGCATTTTCCAACAATAATGAGAGATGACAGAACATTTCATCGTACACGGTACGGAACGGCGCTTCCGCAATACACACTAGTAAACACAATCATAAAATCCATCATCCGGTTTTCCGGTCAGTTGGTTTATATTTATTTATCGTTATGCCGCGCTGGCGTTTGCTACTCTTCGCCATTTTTCGGTGTTTTGTTAAGATGTTTAAAATAATGTCGCCGTTAAAAGAGTTGAAATCTAGAGTCTTAGTAAAAAATATATTTTAATTAAGTTGAACTTTTAAGTCATCTTTATTTATCATAATATATGAAAACTTTTTTTGATAGGACGTGTGTTTGGGTCCAATGAGCCTTACTGCCGCAGAACGAATGATATTTTGTCAATTTAGTCGCAGTAAAAATGCTAAAAAGTGTTGTGGTATTTTTGTGAGTGTTTGGTTGTAATAATATAACGCTTTCCCTTGTTTGAAATCTTTGATTCGTTGCCGGCATTTAAATAAACTGTAGACTCTTTTTTAAGGTCGTATCAGTTTGGACATATTTTTGGAGATAATCTAATCCGAAATGTTGTACGGCGCAGAAAACGAATAGTTGAATTAATAATTTAAGGTCATAACCTTTTTGTCTATAGAAAAGCAGTTAAAGCTATTGGTACCCCGAGCGAGGTCGAAACGGCTATACTAATGTCACTGCCCTAACACTCCGGTCTCAACCCGACATGAAAAAACAAATCTTAATTTCATAATTTACATTCCCATGCAAGTAGCGCTTGAGTGAAAAGCGCAACCGCTTCAAACGCTTTCCTCTCGTGTGAAACCAACGCAAGCGCTCAAGTTAACGTGTCACCGGGCATGGCCCGCTAACTCTCATATCAGCATCTTTACTAACTTTCTTACGAATATACGGGAATTTCTCCCAAGCCGTGTGTATTTTTATCGAAATAAAATTACGTTACGTGACACGCGAAATTTTGGGGGAATATGCAAGGCGTCGGATTTATTAGAGTTGCTTTTAGGTTATTACCACTGGCAGCTGAGCTGGGAAATAGGTCGTTGTTTTGATTCGTATAATGCTATTACACGAGGAAATTCCTTATATTTTAATACATGGTGTAATGTATCGCATAATATTATGTGCATTAAGTTTACGCCTATGTGAAAGAGTAGGCAGAGGTGTTACGATTGCCACGTGGAGCTCGGCAAATTTTATTTGCTACAATAAATTATTTGACTTTTATCTAAATTTCTTCCAAACCTTTAAGTCGAGCGTCAAGGATCTTTAAGTAAATAAAGCCTTTTTAGTCTCAATCCACCTAAACAATTTACTTATGTTCGAAGCCTTAGCACATTTGTTAATTACTTACCTCCTACTTCATAACAGTGGATGCACAATAGAATAATTTATCAAAATGTCTCTCTTTATTTGACAAAAACCACAATTAGATACTAACATGCTCCAAGACCGAAGAAATTGCAATATTTAAACAGGAAAACAACGAGGTCCTTAGTCTCCGATACTTTATTGAATTCAATTTGCAGTGCATATCTTATCAAGTTCGATCGCTGGCACAGCACTCCAGAACTCGCTACTGTATTCCAGACCCATCGACCGACAAAGCCCCCAAATTCGTTTCAGATGGAAATCCAACGAATTTTCATGTAAATCCCCTACCGAGGTGTTCTACAGTGTACTAAATTAGACGCTTTTAAAAACTGCAGGAACGACGATGTCCGGATTAGAAGGGGAACATTCCGGACCACCAAAGTTTGGTTTGAATGTAATAGTGCTTTCAGTTTAATGGTGAAAGGAAACTACCTAAACCTGCTTACCACAGAGATTTTAATAAAATAATTTTTTAGTAGTTTCTTAAATTTACGAGCATTTTACACATTAAAATAAAACTAATTTTTAAGGATTTTATCGCGATTTGGTTTAATTTTTACATTTTACAATGTGACTGTTACAACTTAACTAGGTACCCTTAATTTTCAATTATTATTAAGGGTAGTTTAATTGTAACAGTCTCTAAGCGGATGACTAATACCTCAGTCTGACCCGTGACCACGAAAGCTGAAAAGCAATCGAAACGTCGGAAAGTTAAAAAATGTAAAAATTAAACCAAATCGAGATAAAATCCGTAAAAATTAGTTTTATTTCAAAATAATTTATTATAGTCCTCAAACCGCAATAGGCTGGTGTCGTAGACTACAGCTTAAGCCTTTTCAAGCGAACTATATAAATTTGTTTAATAAAATCTATAGTTGGCAAATGATATCAAAATCGACTATAAATAAAAAAAGACGTAAAAATAAAATAAAACTCGTTTAATCGTATAAGCCAAGACTTAGTACATGAAAATACATTCACCATCCCGTAATTCAATTTTCCTCATTTATTGTTCAAAAGTGCGATACTCTTTATTATCCAAGCTCTGTACACCCCTGCAGATAAGTACATGCATTATTGTGCTCTAACCCCACGTAACACTACTAAATCACTGTTGAGATCGTCACGCACAACTCTTTTGTTCCCCATTGTACGGGCTCTTGAGGTTTCTAAAGGCCATTGTTGGATGTCCGCGGAGCTATGAAATGTTTTGATGGAACAGAACGAGTATTATTTTTGAAGTGGTGTTTGTAAAGTTCTTTTCCCGTCAGAGGCCAGCTATTGTTGGTATCCTCTTTTTCTTCATCTGCGTTCGTTCGTTTTGTGTTTAATGTGCCCGTGTTTTTAGTAGGAATGTATGGAGCTAATTTAATTTGCAGTCAAAAGGTTGGATAAAACTAGAGTTTTAGTGCAGAATTTTATTTAACTCAGTTAAAAGTCGAGTAAAAATAAGCATATTTTAGCTGGAATGTAAAACGGAGTTCCGCAACGAAGGACTTAGATTAAATTGTAAGACATACGTCTGATATTTATAAATTATTAAGAATAAAGACATTGTAAATATCCTTTCGCATCCGCCCTGATACCGACTTCTGCACATGATGGAAAATTACACACATAACTCAGAAAATTGAGAAGTCTGTGCTTTGAGCTCGATCTGCCAACATCTGGTTTAATTATCTGTTCTACTATCAACCTTACTACCTCTTGATATAATTTAACTAATATAACAGTAGATTTCAAAATCTCATATTGACAGAAACTTTAACCTGTAAATTATGCTGATCTAGCTGGTGCGGCTTCGTTTAGTAAGCGATGATGTATGCTCTAATGAGCAACATTACCATAAGCTCATACATAAACTTCCCGTTGTTAGGTTTGAAGAGTATTTTACAGGGATTTGATGTAGATTTGGGCACCGATGTATTTTAAGAGGTAGAGCAACATTGATACACATAGTCGAAACTTTATTGTAAGATATTGTGTATAGATATTTGGTATATTGCGTAATTGGTATTCTGTATCTGTATCAAAATTAGTTTCACTGCAGGGCCTCCTCTACAATCGAGAGTGCGATTGAGAGGGGTTAGGCCATATAGTCCGCCACGCTGGATAATTGGTAATTAGTATTAAATTTTAGTATTAACTTACTAATTCGAAAACATTTGAAGGCTACGTAAAAATTTGTCTCTGCGTGGAGTCGAGCTTGGGGCGTCGCTTTTCAGACGACCGTTTGCCATAGCATCGCGTAGACTGTAACAACATGTAATTTTGAAGGCATCGCTTCTATGATGCGGTAGTTGTTGTCAGTAACAACATCAACTTTTAATTAGGTTTTCTTCCTCTATTTTAGTTTCCGTTCTATTTTGGTTGATATTAGTATACTCTTCGTGGATTCTATATCGTGATATTTCGTTCATTATTTTCACTCAGAGAAAGTTTATTGCCAAGCATAACCCCTTGCAATGCCATCACGAAATTAAAAAAAATATGTAAGCCACAGCACTTGGTATATTTAAAAATTAAAGCTAAAAGTTTAATGCAAAGATACATATCAAAATTTCGTTGCTCCATCTAACGTCACGCTTATAAAGGTTACAGTGTTGATAATGGGGTGCCATTGTCATCACGGTGTTTTCACATTATTTAACCATCGCTACACAATACTCGCATCGTATGAGCTTGAAATATTCCATATTTTTACATGCGCGCAACTTCTGACTTCTCGACATGCATAATTAAAAATTTAATGGAATGAAAGTTAGTCACATTATGAATGTTAACTCGGTTTTTTGAAGTTCGTAAGCGCGGCTTGTGCAGTTTTAAAATCCTTATTTACATGGATGTCGGATATTATATTAGCCTAGTAAATAGACTTAGATAATATGGCTCCTGCTCTATAAATTGCAGCAGATTTAGATTCTTTTACCATGTAGTTTATAACTTATAACTTTACGCCTGTATCCTCGAAAACGTAGGTAGAAGTGATAATAGTTCCTTATATATGTATATTATTTAATTTTTTAAATTTTTATTTTGTTAAAATGTTGTTTATTCACTTGTTATTTTAGTTTTTAATTATAAGTTATTTGTGATGATAATTTATTGGCCGGCGTTCGCATGTCACTCTAGGTGACCACTGAAAATCAGCGTTGCGCTGTGGCTCGTGCCTTGGTGCAACATCTAAGCTGAGTGGTCACCTACTTTGTCACAACGATGCAGCGTGCATTCTCTTTTATTGTTAATATTATTGTTTTTATTTTTTTATTATCATTATGTATGTAAAGTTTTGTTAAATGAGTATGTCCGTTGTCTTGTGTGACAAATAAATAAATATGCTTTTCTTTCTTTCTTTCTTATACTATTCACCGAGTTTATTACTGTCTTAAGATAAAACACCACCATCACACCGGGCAAATATTCATGTCCACAGGAGTTCAGCTTATACGATATTATTCAAATTGAAAAATCATTCTCAAGTAATCGTTCAAAACCAATCACGTTTAACCTGCAATTTTCACAAAACTCCTTCATCATCCTTGTAACCCAATATTTTCCAGTACATGAGTAACAATGAGTTTATAATGGTAACTAACTGAGAGCTAAATTATTTATTTCACGCAGCATGTCGTCGGCCGACTCCGATAGCCTTTGTTTCAAATGAAGTTAGTGCGCTCAAAGCGAGTGATCCACTGAGTTGCAGACACACTCGCCTCACGCTGTGTGAAGCTGCGTTTTATTCACTTATTGAGAAGGTATATTTTATTGTTTATTTTGGATGTGGGCTATTGAAATCCAGCAAAGAGGGTTCATAGTGTCCGTCTACTTTTATGGGAGCGGGTAAAATAGTTACATCTATGTTCTATGTCTGTAACAATCAAACATAATAAATTATACTGACCGTAAGGTCACTATGATTGTGATTTGAGTGACTTTTAAAAACTTCGAGGCATTCTTCGGTCGGAATGACACAGACCTGATAAAAATATTTTTGTGACGCACATAATATTATATTTGTCTCGGTGCCGGAATACATAAATTTCTGTCTTCGCAACAATATTTTCGTTTGATACACTTTATAGTTTGACCTACACTCACTAGCCGATGCACTGTAGTCATTTTCGCAAGCTACAAAACGGCAGAAGTATGCCTTAAAATTTAACCCATAGTTTATATTCCGATAATCTCTTTATCTTCCAACAGCGCTATTTCTAGAAATCAAAGGGAATATCTAAAATATAAAAGCGCGTGGTGGCCTGTTGGTAACGGACCACACGCGGCTGCCTACATGTTCACGGTGGTCGCGGGTTCAAATCCCAGGGCACACCTCTGACTTTTCGGAGTTATGTGTGTATTGACAGTCAATCACCACGCACTTTAACGGTGAAGGAAAACACTGTGAGGAAACCTGCATACCGTAGCAATTTTAAAGAATTTCTACGGTATGTAAGTCCGCCAACCCGCACTAGGCCAGCGTGGTGGACTATATGGCCTAACCACTCTCAATCGATTCTCTCGATTGTAGAGTAGGCCCGTGCCCTGCAGTGGGACGTATATGTGCTGATATAGATATATAAAGGGAATATCTAACGAACGAAACATTAACAATGCAATAAATTTAATCCAATACGACCAATATTGTAGACAACAGAATGATGTAAACGCTTCAACACATGCATTATTAAGCTCCGAATGATCATGTCCGCACTTACACAATATGTAGCAGCAAAATTACATATGAAATAATTTATGAATAAGCGCCGCCGATGGAATAAGCGGGTATTATAATGAAGCTTTTAATAAATATTTAACGGATGATGTGTAGTTCAAACAATAGCTGGTTTAAATGAATTCACTAGCTGGTGGAGCTCTTTTAAGTATGTTTGTGGTATCCGCTATGTGATTTCTTTGCGGCTTACTGACATGTTAGTGGCTGGTTACTTACTCGATTTACATATGATTTTTAAATACTAGAGCCACACTGTACCTGCTGAGTCCACAGTAATATGGCATGACTGAGGCGGTGACACTGTCTGACAGAAAACCAACGAAAACGATTGCTTTATTGCTATGTTCCGTGCGGTATATTACTGGAGCCCAATACTTCTTTCCTCCTTTTTTTGCGTCGGGAAACGTACGGCTGACTTTTGTAAATTTTAATTGATCGATTGCCGGATGTAATGAAAAATAAAATATATATTTAGAAAAATATGCAAGCTGATTATTTATTTATCAATACTTAAAATTACAGAAGTACCGTAGCCCATGATGACGTGTTTCTTGTGTGTACTAAAATACAAGGACAATATATGAGTGATTGGCCATCTTATTATAACTACTGGAAATATTGAGACTTAACATCTTACATCTTAGGATGGCGAGCGCAGTGGAATGCTAAGCAATGCTTTGTAATTCATGGTGTTGTTTGCTTATGCTACTGTTCAAGAGTGGTCATATCGCTTACTATCATTAAAAAAACCATTATGTGACAATGCGGTCACTTGGCCGTGTCAGTTTAAATGCTGTTAAAGAACAACCTTGGCACTGGCAATAAATGAATTGAATGAAATGAAAATAATTTAAATGATGATAATTTATTGAGCCCATTTAAGATAAAATATCATTTAGATTCAGTCAGTTTTTATTCTACCACCCGGTTCGGAAAGCTACGTAGAAGGAAGACTAATTCAGCATTAATCATTATTTGTTTTATTATTGAGTAATTAACTTTATAATGGTTTCTTAGATTTACGCGAATGTTACACATTGAAATAAAACAAGTTTTTACGGATTTTATCGCGATTTGGTTTAACTTTTACGGTCTTCACGAAAGCTGTAAAGCAAACGAAACATCGGGAAGTTAAACAATGTAAAAATTAAACCAAATCGCGATCATCATCATCAGCCCTTCTGCGTCCACTGCTGGATATAGGCCTCTCCCATAGCACGCCACTGGGCTCGATCTTCAGCCCATCGTCGCCAACCGCTACCAGCCACCCCACAAATATCGTCGCTCCACCTGGTTGGAGCGACGATTCACCAAATCGCGATAAAATCCGTAAAAAATAGTTTTATTTAAATGAACTTTTTGACGATAAGAAGTATAATACAGAATATAACCATTATAACTATTATAAAGTTAGCTATCTAAATTGCTATGTTTTATTAACTGAAACAGCTGTATATTCCAAGAGTACGAATCACAATACAGCCGGAAGTTGCGTAAGACAAGCAATCTGCGCAATTACTTAACTTTGTAGGAGTATGGTGGCTTGTTACTTAGTCAATCATCGGATAATGGGATTGCAGAGTTGGGAAAGGTAGTTGTTTGGGGTACGGGTATTGTCGGGATCTACGCCTTCATGTAGAATTATTAATGATGGAATATATGGAATTATTGTTTTGTGACATTAGGAAGGAGTAAATTTTGAATGTGACATTGTGTTTTAGACATAATTTTGTTGTTAAAAAAACAGTTGTTTTAAAATTTTATAAATATCAATTTTATAAATAATATATTGAATTATACAGACAGCCTCGTTTTCAGAAAGGACGTTTCTTGTGTCCATAAGATGCATCTTAATTTTGGGGCCAAAACTAAGCGTCTGATTCTTGGGTATATTTATTTATTTCCATTATACGCAAAAAATCACATTAAACAATAATGCATGATCAAAGCAACCGTTTCAATTTATATCTGCTGAAATGGTTAGAAAGAAAGAAAGAAAGAAGAAAGAAAGAAAACATATTTATTTGTAACAAGTAGCAATAACTAACTAAAACAATTTTTATACATAGGTACAAACAGTGCTCGTTACACTTGCCCTTTTCCATAAAGGCATTCAAAGTAATAAACTGCGCTATAATTCACAAAAAAATATATAACAACAAAACCGCGAGGAGATTACGAAAATACAAACGGGGTAAAATTAAATTCGACGAAACAAAACACAAAATGGCGCAAACGGAAAATTCCGGACAAGGGGAAAGTTTGGCCATTCGAAGTTCTTTCAAAAAGAGATTAACATTTTCTTCCTTTTTTTCGAATAAATGTAACACGGTTTAAAAGAATTCGGAATTTGATTTGTGTCAATTTGAAGAGTGTGTTGAGTACAAAATTTCACGGATATTGTCTAGGAATTTGTATATTTTACGCTCTTTTTTCTTATTACCACGAAGAATAGTTATTTTTCGTGTAAAATATTAAATGGTGAGTGTTAAGAGTGCAATTCATATGTATACAGTATTAACCGAACGGAGATTATTATCTGCCGCCGCCGGTCAACGCAATTATGTCCGCCTGGTCAAAACTCGAAATACATTATACCCGGTTTAAGCCTGAAACACGACACACTTGTGTGTCTCACTATCCGGGAACATACGAATAACCTATAGCTGTAGCTGTATCAGCCCATTGACGTCCCACTGCAGTGCACGAACCTCATCTACAATTGGGAGCACGATTGAGAGGTGTTAGGCCATACAGTCCACCACGCTGGCCTAGTGCGGGTTGGCGGACTTTACATACCGTCGAAATCGCTACAGTATGCAGGTTTCCTCACAATGTTTTCCTTCACCGTTATAGTGTTATTAACGAACTCCATAAAAGTGAAGCAATATATTTTGTTTTGTAACTATAAACTATCAATAAGTATAATCGTCTTTAAAACTAAACGATCGACTGAAAACCCTCAAGTGTGGAAGTTTAAAACTATATTGATTTCCCGCAGAAACCCCGAGATTGTTTAAGCAGATAACTTGAATACACTTTGACTACAACTAATCTATCATTCAGTAATTTCATAACTAAACGATTAAAACTTTTATCTAGATTTATAGAATTTAAAAATGAAATGGTATTATTTCACGCTAAGCAACTAATCTTACATACAAATTATAATCTCCCTATATTGGTAGATGGTCCAAGGTGTATTTCCCTAAGTAAACGCCAACCATCCTAATCTTAAACAGGCGCTTCCATCCGCTAACCTCTATATTTTGCGCAATAGTTCCTTAAAAATTTGTATGCCTGAAAACGCTTGTCATACACATATATTCTTCTAAGCTATAATAAACGATAAACAAATATCCACAGGGCGCCCCCAAGTGTTTAAGTTGTAAACTAGATTCAATTCCCTTGGATTTTCTCGAGTCCCTTGACGTGATAGCGCCGTGATTGTGTAAGCCGATGTCTTTGTTGCATTCTTATCAACGGAGGGAATTCTCGGGGAACAATACTCTGTAATTTTCTTGTGGTTTTGTGCTGATACTTAGTGTTTTTGTTTTAATTTTAGAGTAATTTTTAAAGTAAAGACCTTACGTTACATTTTTGGGAAGTTGAAAGTTTGATACGAGAATCGGCTTGAGTAAATTCTAATATTCATTTGATGAAATAAAATAATATATGTTTAATTTTGCGTTTTCTAGTTTAATTTTTGAATTTTTAAAATAAGATTATGTTTTTAAGAAGATGGGTAGAGTTTCGTTTAATACCATCCACAGTTAGTAGTGTTTCTTTCCATCTCCACATCATCATCGTGTTCAGGATTAAAAAAAAATCACCGCGTCCGATATCACAAATCGAAAAACTTACACTAGGTAAAATATATTGTTACTTGCCTGACTGAAATATCTCGACATAACTCCAATGGCCTACGTACATACACGCTCGTCTTCAAGGATTAATAAACACTAAATTTATATAGTCCTTTGGATATAAAAATAAAAGTAGAACCAAGCGTTTGTTATTAGCGGTGAAGATCACGTAACGTTTCTATTCCAAAATTTTATACGTTCACATAAAACTCATACGAATATTGTATAAGCAGACAATTTATTGCCTAAATAAAGTCACAATTTAATGTCACGTAATATTGTCATATGTGGACGGCCAAGCGCGACTAGAACTACACTTACAAAGGTTCCGTATGTTAATAATTATGTTTATATATTCTTGAATTTCGTTATCATTTTGTGTTTTAGGAGAAAATAATTTTTAAGCATTCCGTTGTGGAAATTATTCGATTTTTTTAGATGTGTATCTTGATTGATATTAGACTATATTGATGACGAGGCGATTGTTTGTGTGGATTCCAAATATATTGCTCAAATATAGATTTTGTGACACTAAAATGTCCCTCGTAGTGTTTGATGCCCACGACACAAAATTTGTATCTTAATGTGTATTCATTAAAGTGTAATAAGAGATTATATTAATATTCTCTCGATATGGTTAAACTCACAAACTCGTGTTATGTCCCGCTTTTATCTACAGTTCCACAGATACTACGATGTTAATATAAATAGAAAATTTACAATTCTCTCCCATCTATTCACGTGTTTTACAGAACTCTAAAACTCCCATATAAATTGTCCGAAATTTTTCCAACACGTTATTACATGTATTCAAATGTGCGACATTAACACAAATCACTGCAGTCCGAGCTTCGATGTGGCGACACACCGTGGCGTTATTGTCTCATATTTTGGCGACGCAAATTGAACGCGTGAATTCTGACTCAATTTATAGTTAGCACTAACACAGGGTGGAGAATTGTCGAACTTAGATTGTAGCAATATTTTCTGGAAATGTAGTAAACTTTTTTTATTTTTTATTGCATAAGTCCGGCAAACGAGCAAACAAGTCGCCTAATGGTAAATGATCACTGCCGCCTATAAACAAACACAACGCTGGACCATGGATGTGTTGCCAGCCCATCAAATTGAGAGGTGAGTGGGAAGCGACGTGCGCAGGAGAATTTCTACGGTGTGTTAAGTCCGCCAACCCGCTCTAGGCCAGCGTGGTGGACTGTACCGCCTATCCCTCTCAATCGTACTCTCGAGGTCTGTGCCCTGCATTTGTACGTGTATTGACTGATACAGTACAGTACAGACACACCAGAATTCAAGTTTCGTCCCAGAAATGTTGCGATTAATCAAAGATATTACAATATCTTTATCTTTGTAACTGATTGCAATTCTTTTTACACCTCTAAACCACTCACATTTAGGTGTTTAAATAAAAATATTTTCCCATCAGGATAAATGTAACATACCCGTGCTATCCAATATAGCTTGCACTTGTGAGATGATCCTTTGGCTCAGTCGCTAAAAGTAGCTTTAAAATATTTTAAAATTCTCTTTTAAAAACCCAATACGCTTAGGGAATACGTTACGAACCCGGTTAGTATGGCGGAAACCGACGATCAAGATTTTTACATTTGCTTAGATGTACATTTACTGCCAATATAGGGGAGATGATAGCTTACTTGATAGTAAGATGTTTTTAACTAACAACCATAGTGAAATTTTGTATATTAGAACGAAATATTTAATAATAGTATGTAACGATGTATGGATCCATCTTGAAGGATTGTAAACTTTACAATGCATGCTTGAAGTATATGTTCAAAAATAAGATAGACAATGAATGGCGAGAGTTGATTATCTCTCAATGATCAACGCAATTATACTGATATTTTCGAATGTTAGTAAAAGCTAACAAACTATACATTGCGCTACACGTACTGATGAAATATAACAGAACAGAGCAAATCACCCAACAAGCTGGCAATGAAAGTCATCCATATACTATAGATCATAGAGAGTACTGAATAACAAACAAGTCTTAATACCGTACCCCTTCAAATAAATGTGGTGTTTTTTTGACAGCGACCCGGAGTAAATATAACCCTTTTCTTGTGCTGCATGACAGAGGCTATATACGGCGCCTGTTTCATACAAAATTAATTGGAAGGACGTTTGAAGTGGGGTCCGCATATCGTTGCCAAATATTGACGGAGGCACTTATATTTAGGAAGGTCGCGGAGGGATGTTTGTAGTTGGTAAATTTTATTGGCTGTTTTAAGTCATAACTATTTGTTTATTATGTTTTGGTATATGATGTAGTAATGTAAGTCCGCCAACCCGCACTAGGCCAGCGTGGTGGACTATATGGCCTAACCACTCTCAATCGATTCTTTCGATTGTAGAGTAGGCCCGTGCCCTGCAGTGGGACGTATAAGTCCTGGATATAAAGTAGTTTAATAACTATTAAAGGTTCAGATATTATTGTTTTTCAGAGGCTGTGAACCGAGAGGCCGCGGGTTCGATACCCGCACCGAGACAAATGTTTGTGTGAACTACAAGTACCTATTTGTTTCGGGTCTGGTGTTTGTGAAACTGAAAAGTCTCTCGTAGTTCCGGATACTCACAGCACAAGACTCGATCTTAGTGTGGGATTGTTGGGTGTATTTATTATCTCATAACATAAATCAACTTTAGGAGTCTATTGTGATCTGTTACAGCGCAGTGCCTTCGCACAAACACAATATAATATACATCGCCTACGATCTTCTGGCGTCCGAATACTTTGTTGTCAAAAGAATGAGAATAGTTAATCTCTCTTCACCATTTATTACATTGGACATGTTTATGTTACGAGATTACGAGTATAAATTATTGTTTATATTATAAAAACAATATTTCAAATAATGATATTTTTAAATTTTATTTATAGTTCCAAATTTCGCCTCACACCAATAAAATGTAGATGACTTATATCTATAAATCAGAGAGTCAGATAAATCTTTATCACGTTTTTTGACATATAGTTCGTATTTTTTTAACTCCTTTAAAGGGTTTTTCCCGTTTATAGTCGACCATATTAACTCTAGTAATTAGATGGCTTTAAAATTATTTTCCATTGTTATACAGGCTTTGTTGAAACGTTTCCAGTGAAACTTGTTAATGATTTAACTTGGGATGGAATTTTAATTTTTGCATTGCCCAAAGGCAGCCGTTTTAATTAAAACGGAGTAATGTGGGAAAGAGGTTTCCTTACACGAAATGAGAAAGGATTTTATTTTTACGTTTTGGCGAGCGAGCCAGCGGTCTATCTGATTTGGAGTTATCACTGCCGCCCATGCATGTCTACAAGCTTTTTGCTCTGGTGACTGTAAAAAACTGACTAGTAGTAAATAAATAAATACACCCAACAGTCGCATACTTAGTCGCGTCTTGTATCGTGGGTATAAAAATCCATGGGAGACTTTTCGGTCTAGCAAACACCCAGACCCGAAACAAATATTTGTGGTTCACACAAACATTTCAGCCTCCGTGGCGCAGTTGGTTAGACGCCGCCTGTGAAACGAGAGGCCGCGGGTTCGATCCCCGCACCGAAACAAATATTTGTGTGATCCACAGGTATTTGTTTCGGGTCTGGGTGTTTGTGAGACCGAAAAGTCTCTCGTAGCTTCTGATACCCACGACACAAGACTCGATCTTAGTGTGGGGTCAGGACTATGTATGTGACTGTTGGGTTTTTATTTATTTATTTATTTTATTTGTCTCGGTGCGGGGATCGAACCCGCGCCCTCTCGTTGCATAGCCGGCGTCTAACCAACTGCGCCACGAAGGCTATCAATAGAATATTAATGGGATAAGTTTACCTACTACCAGTTAAGGCTAATGTGGCCTGCTCATAACAGGATATGGACAGTCTGAACTTCACAGTTGCACTTCACACTTGGTCACTATGACTAAAAAAACAGCTATATTGTTATTTTACAGCGAGTTTTCTGTGAAATAGTGGCAAAATTCTATTCAAGTTGACTCATTTGTAATTGTAACTTTGACCCCTTGCAGCAAGGCTCTACCATATGAAATATTCGATATTATATAGCCTCGTTGCTCTCTTAATGTTATGAATTTCAGTCCACCATCTCCATTAAACGTCTATATTATGCTCTACAAGATTTTTTATACCCTCCTATAACTCCAAAAGCTAAAGTCACTGCGGGCGATGTTTCTACCCCTCTCTACGGATAAAGCAGAAGATATGAAGTCCCCGAATGAATATTCAATTTATTCATATTATTATAATAACGAATGTTTATCGTAAGATGTACAGGCATCCCGCGTCTGACTAGCTTGCTAAGGGCATTATTAATGGGTGTACCAAGAGTAGGACTTACAGCGTTTGTTATTAAATACAGGAGTTATATTTACTTTAGGACTGTCTCGGTAAATACCGCTGTGTCTATTTCTACGGCTGAGAAATAATATGAATTCAATGTTTTGTTCCGGTTGTAAAATGTGTTGGTGATTATAAGGTATTACGAGACTTTTTGTTGTACATTTCGCCTTGTTCCAAATTGTAAAAAACTTAAGGATTAATCTACATTTATACAAGAGTCATGTATATTATACATTTTTATTCAAATAATAATACACTTTAGCGTAGTACTTATATTATTTCAGTTCAAAAGCCGGATCTTATGACTTGCTCGGTGACCTAATAAAACGAAGTTCTCGAGATACACTTTCTTAGCAAGAATCTTTAATGGTAGCCTCATTTTGATGGAGACGGGGTAAGGAACATGATTCTGTTCCGAGCGAAGTTGCATAATAACCTTAATCCATGTTCTAATATATGACCAGTTTTATGAATGTAAAAAATGCTTTGAGAAATTTGCGGGCACTGAAAATGAGTTGTGACTAACTTTGGATGATGGTTTCATTAACAGACCCCCATTTTTAATACATACAGTTATAGCAGCCAATCGAAGTCCATTTGTGATCCTTTTATTGAACGATAGCCTGGACTGTACTTTACCTATAATAATCTAAAAAGGGCAAAGCAAAGAAAAAAATTGAATTCATCATCTTTTTCTAGAACGACCATAATTTTGTGTTGCTCGAAACAAAATCGCCTAATTTTCTTCGTCCGCCCTATGTCATTGTCAAGTCATACGTAGAATTCCGGGATACAGTCCATTTTGTAACAGCTTTTCAATTTAGAATTACAATTCCTTCAGGACTCAATAATTTACCAGAACCAAAACCAACCAAAACAAACCAAATTAAAATATAATAGCTTCACCAATATAATACCCCCAAGCGCTGAATGCAGGCTTCTAACAGGTCGATGTAGAGATCCTTGAAGCCTATGTTCAGCAGTGGACTTCTTACAGCTGAATAGCTTCACCAAACAATCACAGATCGAGGAACAGGTACTTTAATAAAAGCAATAATTACATCCCATCTCAACCTGCACACCTCACTGCACTAACCCAAGGTGTTGAGCTCGCTCCAGCAGTCCACGTAACAACAAGTTACGCATCGCAAACATTAGCAAAGGACAATTCTATATTCATTGAACCAGCTTTATCCGATCAGCAATCGGCCGCACATCGCTTGCATCCGACACGTCAATTTACTCAGAATGGACAATGCGTTATTGTGGGCCGATAGATCGAATACTGGCAAGACTTGTGTGTAATATGTGTGATGGAAATTGACTAACATTGTAAGGGCGATGGTATTTGAAATTAAAGTAAGTAGTTCTTGCCTACTCTTATTGACCTGATAATAATTTGATGTGAAAGTATTATATTCTACTTTAGCAGGTGATTTTTAGTCAAAAGTAAGATGTTAATAAAGAAGTGTGGACTTTGATATTTACTGATGCTACGTCTCTCATATGTGATAGGCCGCCTGGGTAGATACCACCGCATTGTCTATTTATCCCGCAAAACAGTAGTGTAAATACACTGTTGTGTTTTTAAAAAAGAATAAAGAGTTTGACGCCCGTATCTCAAACATACATACATAAACTCACGCCTTTATCCCAGAAGAGGTAGGCAGAGGCGCCACCACGACAACCACATTTTCCGGTGTATGTTTCGTCCCACGATGTGATAGGGGACGAGCTAATCGCCATATTGGGCACAAATTCCTGACTCCGGGCTGATAATAATTTATAGAAAAATCCAATATACATACCGTCGGTATAATACATATTATTCCGACCCGGGGTCCAAACTCGAGACCTCAAGCTTTGTAATACTCAAACGCCACTTAAAATTATGTTGCACTTAACTACGCAAGTCCTGCTTAAATGTACTGATAAAGTGAGACGTGTATAATTTGGTGAAATTTAATATTTAAATGGTGTTTGCGTATTCGAGCGTAAGAGTAATAATATATAATTATCGCCATATAATCAACTATTTTCAATCGATTATGTATTACAATTATTTTATATTTAAAATCCTTAACTCTTAACGGTCGGTGTTTTTCATAACAAATATATGGTAAATTTAAATTGTATTTTAACTGAGAGCCAATTTATTCAGTTATTTTTATTACTTTTAGAAGAGATGTGTCTCTTAAAACTACACTATGGTGCATTTTATTCCCTAAATCTTCAACAATTCATCTACTATCGAACACAAAAGGAAAAGCCCGAAAATATATTCTGCAAGGTTCCCGTATTTAAAAGCCAGCACTGCATATGCAGTCGTGCAAATTTTCTACGTAGTCGAACGCCAATAGTCCGTTGTTCGGTAGTAGTGCTGTACACAAAAATGCTGGAAAATCGCTTTCTGTGCTTACTATATTCGCATCAGCATCTTAAATTTTATTGTCAGTGCATATGTAGTTTTTAGGCCTTTGTGCAGGCATTTATGACTTGTAGTAAGCGTAGAATAAATTTCTTACACATTTCACATCATTGGTCTAGATATTTGGACTGTCAACTGTGAGTGAGAGGTTTTGGTTTTTAGAACGAGTAAGCCAGTAAGATTTTTTATGGATGCATACCGATTGCCGAATTAGAGATTGCGGACTTCAAAATTTATAAAATCGCCTATTTCTAAAACTCCCGGAAAACTTCCCAGGCAAAACTACCAGATGACTGTTTATTAGATGGGTAACGATGCATTCTTTTCACCAATACGTTTTGTTCACAACTAATTTATTATATTTCTCACTTATAACAACTCCCAGCCCTCCTTTTTGTAAGCCGTCGTGACCTCAATATTTTATTCAGCGCAAAAACTAAAATAACATCAAACAAACCAGTGGTCTACAGAGAATAATTTCACAAAACAAAAATATAAAACTTGAACAATTCTAAGATACTCAATCTAATTCCACCTCAACGTCGTACGCTAATGGTACGAATAAAAATTACTTTAAAAACATTGTTCTAAAGAAAAAGAGAAATTCTTTAGGTATGAAGTGTACATTTGAAAAGTTCTACTAATGAAGAAGGGGATTTGGCTGAGACATCAATGAGGTCCTCGACGAGACATAATTTCCCACGAGATAGAGAACATTGCCGTGGAAAAAATAACACTGCTATGAACTTTCATACTTTTTCATTAGTGCTAATGTGATGGAAATATTTGTAGCGCTAATAAAACTGAATAGCAGGAAACTGTGCGGCTTGGAATTATTTAAGTTTTTATTTTAATATGTTAAATGTCCATAATTCTATAAATATTTATAATTTTTGTCGTGTTTCCACGATTATAGAAGGCCGGACCTCTAACTAAACTTTATTTCCCCCAATGAATTTCATGGCGACCTGTTGAAAGCGGCAGCTTAGATCTAGGTATCGAAGAAAACATGTAGTTTGAATAAAAAAACTGTAAATGCACCATTTAAAAAAGTTGTATTTAAAATAAAATGTAAAATAATAAATTCCTTGTTCTAAGACTTCGTAGTTGTTAATGGCGTTAAAGAGATCTTAATAAGATAATTTTAACCGCGTAAATTATTTCCTTCTTTTCCGAGTTAAGATTTAGTTGTCGACCGTACTGTAGAAATGAGTATCCAAGATGTTTTTCCTGATGAACAATTCTCTTTGGCAACGGTAATAGAAATTGTGTTTATCTCTTAGGGCACAAAATGCAACAGCTTGGAGCATTTTAAATTATTTCTGGAGAGAGAAAGTCAATTATGTTGTATCTACTCTAAGTTGATTTTGCGGAATTGTATGTTGTTTTATTTATGTCATCAATATACAAGCTATTACCTTCTAATTTTTTTAAAAACTATAGTTTAATGTCATGCTATAATACAAACTTTTTCAAGTTTTTTTATTGAGGGACCGAAAAGTGCTTAGTTTCTCGTACCCACAAAGTAGAAAATTTCACTTATTTTGGGAATATCAATATGTGTACGATTTTAGAGTATAATGTTAAGATTTTCCATTAACTCTCACTCTCCCTCGGAACATATTGATATGTGTCATTGCAGCCTGCCTAAGTACACAGAAGTGGCACAAAGATGTATTGAAGGAGAAATATAAATTTTAATGTTTAATTTTTGTTGTAAAATTCTTGTTTATTAGGTATGCTTGTTATATTTTATTTTATAGTGTTTGTTTATTCTATGTGTAGTTTAAGTAGCTGTGTGTAGAATAGTATAGTATAAGCCGGCTTAGTTTTAAAAGCTGTTATGGTATTATATTTAAGGTGATATATAAACTGCCTGACTGCCTCGGTGGCGTAGTTGTATTACGGTACGGTTACAAAGCTGAGGTCTCGGGTTCGAGTCCCGGGTCGGGCAAAGTGATATTGGATTTTTCTATTCAATATCAGCCCGGAGTCAGAAATTTGTGCCCGATATGGCGATAGGCTCGCCCCCTATCACATCATGGGACGGAACATACAAGGCGAAATGTGGGTGTCCTGGTGGCGCCTCTGCCTACCCCTTCGGGGATAAAGGCGTGAGTTTATGTATGTATGTATGTATGTATGATATATAAATAAAATGTATTAAAAATAACAACTAAAAACTGTTTAAAAATAGCTTAAGTCATTATAAAACTATAAATTATCAAGTTTGAGTTTCTATACTCTATTTCTGATAAGTAACTCTTGAATCAATATACCAGCTTACACACTTTATCAATCTGTACAAAACTCCTCCATAAGGTTTCCAATAGTTTATATCGTAGTTTAAGAAACTATTAATCTCAAACTGCCACAAACTTCTCGAGACAATCGCGGGGTCCGCAAAGCTCCTATTCCTAGTTCAATGTAAAAACAAAACTGTTGAGTACAACACAAAAGTGGTTTGTTACAAACAAAATTAAATTCCGAGACGAAACTAAATCATTTTTCACTCGGCACAATGTTTTCCGGGCGACGTTGCAGAAATGGGTGCTATGAACGTGTTGGAAATGCATTAAGTGTTCCGCAGTTTACAGCATTAGAAACGTTTTATATAGAACGATGTATAAAGTAATTTATAAGGAAACGCCCTAGGAGTACATAATATTAATTTTGTTTACTTTATATGATAAACAAATATTTGTTTCGTTTCACGTGTTTAACTGTTGTATTCATTTATGTTTTTTATAATATGTCTACACTACTGTTATGGCCGTCTCTCCTTTCACTTAACTTCGAGTTTCATAAGCTGGGTCATGGTGTGATGGTTGGGATAGTCTTTCATTTTCATCAACCATAGGAAATTAACCGTTCAACATAAATTTTCCACATAATCTGTCGCAAGCAGCCTGCTTCCAGCAACTTGCTAAATCATTTTCTAGAAAGCCCTTAGTAATCATATCAATTTCGAATAAGAACCTTATATTTTGACATTTATTTGACAGCGAAATTCTAATAAGAAACGTAGTATTCTTAAGAAATCCCCGTAAAGCGTTCAAAACATGTTGATCCACTCAGTGGCGTGGCTTGGTAAACAAATTTTTACTAATAACAATTTGGCAATATTTCAATATTGACAGGTTTTCCTAAGTATAAAGTATTTTTTTATACTTCTTTGTGAAAGTGGATTTGTAGTGACCTTAATATAAAATAAACTTACCGACTGGCGAGTGATGAAAATCTATCACAATTCGGAATAAATATGCACGCTTTGTCAATTGCTTATAAAAACAAGCAGCTTAGCATTAGTCGCCTCATCGGTGTAGAGGTAATGGGTATGAAATATGAATCATAAAGTTTTTGTTTCAACTCCCAGCTCGAGTATTCCCCTTTGGGTAAGTTTTTCTGTTAGAAAATCACTTAAGAGTTGTTCACTTGATCTGAAATTTTTGGCTGGCACTAAAGCTTAAGATTATGTTTAATTTCTTCTGTCTTAAGCCTCTACGTATATGGTCTTCATAACAGCCACTCGTTTGAATTTGTACGCATATTTATTTACCCTCAAAAATCTCTACCACCGTTCTCAAATCTGAAGCAACAAGATCTCATTTAGAATTTTAACTAACGTTGATTAAGCTCTTATTATTCAGCGCGTACAACTCGTGTTTTGGCTGCTGAGCAGGTCAACTGTATTTATGGCCGTTCGCACTTCTCGTATTTTCTCCTTAATTGACACTTACTTAGATTAATGTCTGCGGATGTTGGATCATAGATCTGTGTCTGCGTGTAGAACAGTCACTGCGGCATCTTGAAGTGTTTAATTAATCTAAAGATTATATTTTTAAGAAATAATTTGGATATTTTAGACGGTATGGTATATCTCTTGGACAATTGGAAGTTTAATGCTATTCAAATAGAGGAGATGACCTTTTGGTTTAAGCTGGTCTGATGTAAATTGACCTATGCTAGGTAGCGATATAGTTGCACGAGAAAATAACATAGGAACATCCACAGTACCCCAGAAAACTTACCACTGCATTCAAAACTATGTCACTCAATAGCTGAATTTGAGTATTAATAAAGATAAATATGAAAGTATCCATTTAAATATATTACATTACATAACCTTGCATTTATTTTATAATCACACACAAAACAAAAGTTTGGAAAAACCTTGTATAAAATGAATAATGTCAGAGTAATTGATACTATGCCGACAATTACATTTAAAGTGAAAATCAATCTGTCTGCATCTTAATCTTTGGTTGGGAATGAGAGCAGATAATTGAGAAGCGGAGACAGTGATAAATCCAGTTTTAATAAGTGCTTACACGCACAAACGTTCGTTACGTGCTGTGTTATTTCGATCTGTGTTCTTACTTGTGTTGCAGATGTGTTTTAAACCCAGTGGATATGGAAACAGTCTAACAAATAGCTTATGGGGATAACATTTCATGATTAGTGTTACTTTAATGGTGCCCTATCGAATACAACTGTCAACATATTATGCACAACATATTCGGCATGATATTTTTACACAAGACTTTTAAAAACATCGTTGATACTAATAAAGCTTTTAATTCATCGCCTAATGTGATTAAATAAGGCTCTAGTTAAGGTACTTAATGTATAACTTTGTGGTTACTAATTATAATTAAACCTTCAAATATATAAAGTGACAAAAAAATAACATAATAAAATCTAACCCGTAACAAACATTAACAGGTCTAGAATTGTTTACAAAGAGTAAATTACCAATACAAATGGGTTTAATAAGCCCAATAGACTTGTCGGTTAAACGTGTATTAGCGCGTGCTGCAATCTACGACCATATTGTCATCAGGGACTAATTTACTCATATTTGCCTCCACGCCACCTGCCCCACTATTAATTAACAGAATCTTAGTGTTGATAGACATATTGCAATGCCCAGATTAATGATTAATGATGATTAATGAATGATTAATGATTAATGATGAATGATTAATGATGCCCAGATTAAATGCATGGGTTATTATAAGTTATAAAGCTAGGCTGTAATCTGCTTTCTACAGTATTAGTGGACTACATCAAGGCACTGACATGGTTACTACATCGAAGCGTAAATTAATCATATTTTATTTAGCAAGTGAGACCATGAGAATGTTTTTTTCCTAACACAATCCTCATTTATTTGTGCTTTGAGATACAAGTAACTTTTACGCGCCTAACAAAAATTTAATTGCGAAATAGATTATCCAACTGTTGACGTAAATAAGCGGACCTGGACGAAAAAGAAGTTTGCGTTTAGTATGACAAGTTTTACATCTATTACGGCAATAATGCGATTATAATGCCACCAGCACATTGCTCATAAATCTTTTATTAATATTTTTTCCATTTACAACATATCTTGCTCCATCACTTCCACATCTCGCTTTGTTAGTAGAAAATAATAAATCGGAAAATTGAGAGAAAAGCCTTAAAAGGATATTTGCCTGTAACACAATAGTACCTAAAGGCAAATAGATGATCGTTACTAAGCTTCAAGAAGTTTTATGTCCCAGACTTGGAGCACAATAATTATTTGTAAGTGGGCAGAGGAGTCACTTGAACAGGATCAAGTTATCGATGAGACACTGTTATTATATTGTAGCCATCCTACACAGTTTACACAGGAATATATTATAAGCTATATTGGTGAATATATTATTATATCAATTATAAATTTGAATAATTAAATACATACATACATACGTACATAAACTCACGCCTTTATCCCCGAAGGGGTAGGCAGAGGCGCCACTAGGACACCCACATTACGCCTTGCATGTTCCGTCCCATGATGTGATAGGGGGCGAGCCTATCGCCATATCGGGCACAAATTCCTGACTCCGGGCTGATAATGAATAGAAAAATCCAATATCACTTTGCCCGACCCGGGATTCGAACCCGAGACCTCAGCTTTGTAACCGTACCGTAATACAACTACGCCACCGAGGCAGTCAGGCAGTAAATACAGCATTCAATAAAGTGATTGTGTTACAGTTAGTTATGGACTTTCAAAAAATATATATAATTATTATAAAAATGATAACAGTTCAAATGCAATTGGAGTAATCCGTCGAAACATAAAACATATATTTTTTGTTAACGTTAACAATTTTAGTAAAACTACGAATACGAAAGTAAGATTTAATCAATCAATTTAATTAACAACAGAATCGATTCCTCTCCATTAACAGATTACATAAAATTTAAAAACATAATTACACTCACAGAAGTACACAATCATTGTTTACTCCACCAAGTACAGTTTCAATTTATTCGGCGGCCGATATTTACGCGATAAATCATTAAGGGAGAGAAAAAATAATTTCCGCAGCCCTACAAGGCCGAACCAAAAATTGTGGCAACGAAGTTTTCTCATTTCCCACGGAGACATTAACACGTTGTGAACCGAACGTGACCGGAATGCGAACCGACTGTCGAATTAAATATTCATTTTGTTTGTTTTGATTTTTTTCGCGAGTCGTATATTTGCGTTTTGGTAGGGTTGGGCAGAGGCAGGGTTTTAGATAAGGCTTCCTACGGACATAAAATATTCACATACTCTAATGTACATGTTATAAATAAATGAATAAATACACCCAACAGTCACATACATAGTCCTGACCCCACACTAAGATCGAGTCTTGTGTCGTGGGTATCAGGAACTACGAGAGACTTTTCGGTCTCACAAACACCCAGACCCGAAACAAATACCTGTGGTTCACACAAATATTTGTTTCGGTGCGGGAATCGAACCCGCGGCCTCTCGTTTCACAGCCGGCGTCTAACCAACTGCGCCACGGAGGCTGTCTATATTATAATATTATAAGTGATGATCTTGAAACCGAGGATGGTTTCAGACATTTTGAATTAGTAGAACAATGTCACAGATAGTCAAGAGCCTACAGTTAAAAATAAAATCTCTCGATGGTTTTGCGAAAAGCCTAATATTAAGAAGTCGATTATACGTTTTTTACCAGTGCATTCCTGTCTCATAAGTTTACGCTAAATAAGTTATTTTTATAGTACCCATTATATTAAAAAATTACATAGATAAAAATAAGAGTTTATTATTGTGCTAAATTACAAAAGAGTGTTTACAGAAATAAATTAAAATCTTGTATATAAGCACCGAACCTTTCTCCATAAATTGAGTTAGCTTACAAGCCTCTTAGGGCTACAAAAATTAAATATTAATATATTTTAGAGAAATAGATATCGTTATAAACTGTATTGCGCTTTTGTATTAATAATTTGTACGTTAATGTAACCTAAAGTATTACATACATAAATGAGGTTTATAGGCTGACGATAACAAACTTTAAAAGGATGAAAAAGGGCGTAGATTATTTACTAGACACAAAATAGGAGCATTTACTAAATGCTTAATAATAAAAAAATACACATTAACTCATTTCCCTAGCTATTTTATTAATCACAAATAGCCCAACAATAAGATCAACTCAGTATTGTCTTGTGGATATCAGAAACTACGAGATTTTTTTATTTCACCCGAAAGACCTGAACGATATAATATGCACCTGGATCAGGCAAATGTTTGTCTCCGTGTGGGAATTAAACCCGCAGTCTCTTGTTTCACAGTGGGCGTCTAACCATGGAACCACGGCGGCAAGTATATATTTATCACGGCATTATCGACAGACTCCGTGGCGTAGTTGGTTAAAATCCGGCTGCGAAACGTGAGGAAATGGGTTCGATCCCTGCACCGATAAAAATATTTGTGTGATCCACAGGTATTTGTTTCGGATCTGGGTGTTTCTGAGACTGAAAAGTCTCTCGTAGCTTCTGATATCCATGACACAAGACTCGATATTAGTGTGGGGTCACCACTATGTATGTGACTGTGGGTGTATTTATTTATTTATTATTATTTTATACACTGACATGAATAGATAGAGAATGCAGTGATATTAATACACCAGCACTTGAAGGTCACGGAGAGCTTGGTATACACCCAACTCAAACGTAGTTCCTTTCAATAAGGAGGTTGACTTAGAATCACCGATATTTGTTCGCAATTTTCTGTGTTTTTCTTAGAAGCTTTTGAATTATGTTTATAAAGCTGAAGAGTTTGGATGTTTGTTACTGCTAATCTCAGGAACGGATGATCCGAATTCGAAAATTATTATTGTGTTGGATAGCTTTTTTATTGTAAAAGGCTACAAGCTATATAATATCACGCTATGACTAATAGGAGTGGAGCAGTAGTGGAAAATGTTGCAGAACCCGGGAAAACATATTGAGAGCTTCCGTTTGTGCTTTAAGTATCTAAATGAAATATTGCGCTGTCGTGTCGGTATCGTGTCGTACACTCTAATTATGCGTAAAAGAGTGAATTTCCCGACATTAGGCCGAATCGCACATCCCGAGGGGTGAGATAAAGAAGCATAAAATATAATGTCAGCTGCGAAGAAATGAGATTCGAGATTATTTTGCGTACTTCGTGAAATGTCGAATAGTTTAACTTCGGAAGTTGGTATTCGTAAGTCAGGGTATCTGGGGTACTGCTGAAGTAATGAATCTAAACTTTAAACTTTAGTCTTTGTTTTACGAGAATGTTCCAAGGTTTTCATCGTAATTATTTTTTTAGTAGGGAGTTCCGTTTTCGTTAAGTATTTCAGTGGTTATCCACATGCTTCGGAAATCGATCAAAACTTCGTTTTACATGATCTTTCTAATATATAAATTTTTCTTGCTCACTTCTAAATCTCTCTCTCTCTCTCTCTTCAGCTACAGGAAGTCCACTATAGAACATAGGCCTCCTCTCATGATCTCCATATCGACCTGTTGCAAGCAGCCTGCATCCAGTGACGTCCTGCAACCTTGACCAGGACGTCCGTACACCTTGCAGGCGTGCATCCGACACTTCGCTTCTAAATGTAGAAAATACATAACCCAGAAAATTTAAATAACTTTTTGTTTTGTATTTGTTTGTTATTTCTATTTTATAGTTATTATTAATATGTTTTTAATAAGCTATTGGTGCACTATTGACTGCCCTCTCTTTTATCCTTCTCTTATTTCCATCCCAAGGTAGTCGGTAAGAGATTGCCTCGAGCGATACAATCGCCTTTTGTACTATTATTGAATGTAGTGTTTTATTTGTTAAGCTTAAATATAGTGTACAATAAAGGATATAAATAAATAAAAAATAAAATAACTTTATTAAAATAATATCGAATAGACAGCGTAACTTACCTAAGTAGTTCGGCTACGTCTACGACAGCCACAAAGCATTCTACCTAAGTTTAACCAACGAAACTAATTCAAATCCCTTACTTATAGGCAAGACAGACTCTGACGTAAATATTATTGACTCGACCGAAGGGTCGTCCTGTGTAAATGTTATACACCCCGTCACAACGGGTCATCGCCTATGCGTATGAATTGAAACTGTGGCATATTCAACTGTGCTTGAAATTGGTACCTATATGGTTTTCAAAAAGCATTTAGAATAGTCTTATTTTCGCGCTTGATTGATGAAGGACATGAATTTCGTTTTTTATTATCGATGTTCTAAATTATTATTGCTTATTAAATTTATATTTGACAGCTTCTGTGGCGCAGTTGGTTAGACGCCGGCTGTGAAACGAGAGGAACAAGTTTGATTCCCGCACCGATATAAATATTTGTGTGATCCGCTGGTATTTGTTTCGGGTGTTTCCGCAACCGTTTCGGGATTGAGGTATACTGACGAAGCCCATTATGGTGGGTTTTACATCCTGTATAAGAATATAGTTATCCGACCGTACAGGAATACCCACCACCACTGATCCGTGAACTGTATTTCAAACAATCTCACCCACAACATTGATTAAAACAAAACCTACTTAATCTAAAACAGCGTATTCTAAACTGGAAACATCCCGATACAAATGAAACAATATGTACGAACTGAGAGTCTGTAACACCACATTGTTACGCTCCGGCCGAACTTCCCAATTCGGCGAAAAAGTTTGATTGAAAATTTCGATTAATATTAAACATATATGTAGTTGGGCGCGTACAATGTATACCGACGTCCAGGCAATCAGCAAGTTTTAATTAAACCCTTCATTGGTTAACTTCGCACTATTATTTTGGACTATCTTTTTTGTTTGACAGTTATTGGTTTTTATAGTTTTTGTTATTATTTAATGGTAAAGGACTTGTTAATGGAATTGGTAAATTATATTTTGCTTGCGATAAAATTATTTATTTGTGTCTTCGATCAACGTTATCTAGTGGTATTGTTGATCGAAGTTAGTATGTACTTATTATGCATAACGGTATACCAGATCGATATGATTTTTCGAAAATAAATAGTAAATGACCAGTAAAACAACATTTTATCACAAAAGCATGAATATGGAGTATTAAATAGAGGCGTAAGTTATTCATATTTAAATGATTAATACACATATTATGTACATAATTGCCAGCTTGATTGTGCTCGGATATACGCAGGATGAACCGAAAAACGTGATACTTGCGTGGTTTACTATGACGGATCCTAAAACGCTATTTATGTTGGTCAGTATCGTTGCGGATATAAACATATAACGAGCAATATATAGTCAACATTATAACATTACTCTGATCCTTGAAAGTACATCACACCCACGTGTAAGCTTAATCAAACATCAACGTAGGCAGTAAGGCGCAAATGCGACAGGAATAATACGAAAACAATGAAAGTGGAATTATTAAACACAATTTATATGCATGGAGCATTATGAACGTCTCGAATACGCGGCGTTAACGACTTGTGCAAAGTTTTATGGGCGATTATTAAAATGTGTCGCCGAGTCTTATTTAATAAGAATTATAGATGATAATATATTGTTATCGCTTGGAATTTTACCAACTACTTCAATTTGTTTAATACGC